>JAUJYZ010001475.1:0-412500 GCA_033675265.1 Actinostola sp. cb2023
TATTTCAGGCATCAAATTGTTCTTATTAGAGTCGTTTTCATATGAGCGGGAAGTAGTTACGGTACGATTCGTGCCGTGCAGTGATGTCCAAGCATTCTGATTGGTTGAGCAATGATATTGCGCGCTGTGATTGGTTGAATAGAATGTCTTGGATTACGTACCGTGACGGTAACTGACTGCGTGCCGTAAGTTTCCCACTCATACGAAAACGACTGTACTACAACTTACCACATATACACCTATTTCAATAAACGTTGATCATGGACGATCTGAGCTGCGGTTTTTAAATTTACATCATAGATCTCATAATAAATTTTGACACTGGCAATTTCATACGAATTACTATAAACCACTCACAATTCCTCTCAGTCTCAGATCATCCATTTCCGTATCATCCATGATCAACGTTTATTGAAATTGGTGTATATAAATACAAATTGTGTGTTTGAAAAGATTTCAAAATGAATATGATTAATCGAACTTCGTGTGGTGCAATTTTGGTCTGAAATCATACTACCGTAGTGCTTAGCATCCCGTTATGCGATCGTGCAATTTTGTAATCCCTCGTGTAGTTCCAGACCACATTGCTCTCCACTCAGTCCAATTACCACTATTTACTTGGCCTTGACACGCGCGCTAACATCGTCATTGAAATAGACTCGCAATAAAATGACAAGGAAACTGTCATTGTATCAATCACAATATAATTACACTTAGTTTCTTCTTCCTTTCAGAAAGAGGTCCGCCATTTTGTGAAGGGTACGCCTGTGTCGTTGCCAGGGCAGATGGGCGTGGCCCAGATGACGCCAGAGGAGATGATGTATAAACCATGGAAGAAACACAACAATAAGAATAAAAAAGAGAAATTACGGCGACTCGACAAGAAATCCTACTAGCCATCGTGAACGACAAATAGACGGTGTCACACACTATAATAGTGACCTTGGACAATAGGCGACGGCGCGAGTACAGTGAGGGCGAAAGTCTTGCATGACCAACGTGACAGGATAGTTTCTATACATTTTGAACATGCCATTTGAAAGGGTCGATGCCATTTGACATAACAGTCGATGCCATTTGACATAACAGTCAATGCCATTTGACATAACAGTCAATGCCATTTGACATAACAGTCAATGCCATTTGACATAACAGTCAATGCCATTTGACATAACAGTGGATGCCATTTGACATAACAGTCAATGCCATTTGACATAACAGTCAATGCCATTTGACATAACAGTCAATGCCATTTGACATAACATTCAATGCCATTTGACATAACAGTCAATGCTATTTGACATAACAGTCAATGCCATTTGACATAACAGTCAATGCCATATGACATAACAGTCAATGCCATTTGACATAACAGTCAATGCCATTTGACATAACAGTCGATGCCATTTGACATAACAGTCGATGCCATTGGATAGGGTCGATGCCATTTGACATAGCAGTCGATGCCATTTGACATAACAGTCAATGCCATTTGACATAACAGTCAATGCCATTTGACATAACATTCAATGCCATTTGACATAACAGTCAATGCTATTTGACATAACAGTCAATGCCATTTGACATAACAGTCAATGCCATATGACATAACAGTCAATGCCATTTGACATAACAGTCAATGCCATTTGACATAACAGTCGATGCCATTTGACATAACAGTCGATGCCATTGGATAGGGTCGATGCCATTTGACATAGCAGTCGATGCCATTTGACATAACAGTCGATAACATCTGTAACCGTCGTTGCCATTGCTGCTGTCTATGAATCCTTTTCTATGCCAAATGGCATCGACCGTTTACGAAAGGAAAAGTTGCCCGTCCTGACATCGATAACAAAGTCTTGCTTTTAACCGTCGTATATAATTCGTGAGTAGGTTCTTACAAGCTGTCACGTTGGTCACGCACAGCGTTTTACCGTCGCCATCGCCCTAAATAACAACAAAACTTTCAATGGGAAAATTGAACATTTATCGAAAGAACACTGCACAAGCAACCATGTGACGTCATCACAAATCAAGATGGCGGCCTTCAAAGTCTCAACTTTGCATGTGAATTAAAAATCAAGAATATACTTGCGGCAATATTTATCCCATACCTCTTATTAACTGAGTCTGAGATCCCTACCGTAAGTGGACCCAGTTTTTTATACTGACTTATGGCCTAATCGCGTATTATTACTCGGGCTCCCTGTGGGAGGCCAGCCAGAGTCTAAAAATGCAAACTGTTCTTCGTCATATTTGGTCGTCAAATCTGCAATGGGACACTATTGCGCATGCTCTCTGTGCCGCTTTCATGATGCATCGCAGGCTCAGATCTACGAATAGTTGCCGATTGACTTTCCGAGTTGGGTTCCCTGTGCATAGAAATGTATGATGTTGTAATCCCTGTGCATAGAAATTGATGATGTTGGGATCCCTGTGCGCATCCCAACACATGTACTGCGGCAGGGGGGGTTGGACACAGCGCGCGAAGCATCATGGGTCAAAATCAAAAATGTCCGTCATTTGCACTTGGCCTTCGTCGCGTACGCACCAAAGTGGAAGGTAAACATGTCTCTCTAGTAAACGAAAAAAATAAAATTTTGAATGTGTCAGTTCCATTTCTGATATTTCAATTTATTAAATGGTTCCCCAGGTTCACTGTCGTACTGTCATAAAACCTAATCATCTAGAAATGTAAATGTTTTCTTGGAATTTCGCCAAAAAGACATCTGATTTCTGTACACATGATCCGACGAAAAATGTCAGTTAGCTTGGCGAAGTTTTCAAATATTTACCCGAAGTTTTGCAATAGTTTAGCAGTATTCAGTGTATCAGTCGTAAAAAAGACGTTAGACTAATTATTGAGTCTCAGCTTACACTGTAAGCTGTAAGTACGAATGCTGGTCAAAAACAATTTGACTGTGTTTATCAGAGTATATGCCCAGAAGAAAATTTATTAACTATAACAGCATTGTTTAGTTCATTTAGAATTTGTGATAGTGCAACTTGAAAATAAATAAATAAGCAAAGTTTAATAAATAACTGATGAACAAATCAGGGGCGGATCCAGGTTTTTGTCAAACAGGGTGTTGTGTTGCGGCCGTTGTGTTGTATGAGCGGCAAAGCCGCGAAGTACTAGGTTTTTCTGTGGGGGCATGCCCCCCCAGAAAATTTTGAAATCTACAAGCTCTAAAATGCAATTTTTAGAGATCTGGAGTTGTTTTTAAAACACAACAAAACTCAATTTTCAGTAAAATTTTGAGTTTATTGGACATCCAACAAAGATGCTTGGAAGAGTCTTCTTGGGTGAGCTTACAAGTATGAAGGCTTCACATACGTTTTTGACGCTAAAAACGGCAGGTTCTTTCTGTTATCAGTCAAACCGGCCTCGAAGTCGAACGGTCGTGTAAACAGTATGAATGAATTATATTATTCTTACGAGGGAGAGAGCTGAAAGTGTAACAGAGACCTACGGACAGACATATCTATACAAGCGGTATTAAAAAAATATCCATAGGGGGGGGGGGGGGGGGGGGGTTGCAACCCCCAGAACCCTCCCCCTGGATCCGCCCCTGCAAATGAATTAAGTGAATCAATAAATCAATCAACTAAAAGGAAGAGATCAAGAATTACAAGTGATAAAAAATAAGAGTATAGATAATATGAAATCAACAATGGGCTGTCATTTATTACATGTTCCAAATTACAACAATTTATTGGACTGCGTCAACCTAAAGGGACCTCATGACTTTTCATAATTTTAGTGTTTGTTTTTAACCATTTGAGCTAATTTTTCAATATGTTCTGCTCATTTCACTTTCTTACTAACCAGAGATTGACAGTGTTTTGGTCTGCAAGCTATGGTGTCTCATATGAGGAGTTTGCAGCTTTTCATGTGGGTATGGTCATACACACCGCTACATTTTGCCATTCACAAGGTACTTTTGTATCACGCAGTCCATTAATATTTAAGGAATGGTCGGACAATGCTTAGTGTGCGTCCATCGAGTTATGAAGCACGCAGGAATTTGGGAGAGCATGAGAGAAGCATAAGAGTTGCTCGAGGCGTAGCGAGCGCGCGCTATGGCGATGACGTGAGCGTGTCTGTAGCCGTAGTGTATGTCCGTGAGCTTACAGACACATGCTAACCAACCAATCAGAGTGTGCGTTATATCATACCTATGTTATAAACAGTATGATGATAAAAAAGATCAATTCAAAACAAAATACAACTAATAATTGTACTAAAATTCAACTAATATAATGTACTAATGAGAATTTGCAGGTTAACTACATGTAGCTAGTTTGGACTAAATGAGTGTACATAAATTAAAACAAGAGTATAAAATGAAAATTGAATACTATGTAATATTATAAACACCACAATATGGATAAATAGCTATTTGGGTCATTTCACAGTATTTTGGACAAAAATAATAATAAATGAAATAGGTAAACAATGATTAAAATCCACTTCTTCAATAAGCAGAATAGCTCAAGTTTATGATTAAAAAAAAACAATACATCATTGTACTAACATTCATTGAAAAAATGAACTCTGATTACGAGAAAAGGGTTCAAATGTGTTACGGAGGGGAAAATGCATTTTTTCTCTTTACTGCAAGATATATGATTAACTCAACCATTCCATCTATGTAGCCACATTGTACATCAGGCATGTGTTATCATAAAATAAGGGATATTTTTTAGAAATGATTGCAAGCAGGAATTAGGAACCCAAGCAAAATGCTGTTTTCCCCTCCGTAACAATATTAGGTAAAAAAGTTATCATTATAGCTACATCTTTGAGCTTAAATCTCTGGCATTTTGATTCCTTCCAATTTAGAGGGGGAGTGTACAGATGAGCCACATTTGCCTTCAATATCTTTTTGTTTGCTTGAAATATTATGACATGAAAAAGTGTTACGGAGGGGAAAATCTGTTACGGAGGGGAATATATGTTATACAAAAGGAAAATATATGTTTGATATTTCAACTGTAGTTTACACATTTGTGCTTAAATCAGCCAGTTTGTAAAGTAGTATTGATTTAACAGTCACCTATAGCCTTTATAAAGGCGTACAATTTCTTTGTGCTTTTCCATGTTTTGGGTACCGTGTCTATAAGTTAAAAAAATAGGGCATTTCCTCTTATTGAAAGCCAGACTATTTCCATTTCTTTTTAAAACTTGTAAAAGACAAAGTTTGATCAATCCTGCATAGTATGACATGCATTTACTTTTATTTTAAAAGTGGATTAACATTTTAGTAGCTGCGCACTCTAGTTGATGACCTTAAGCTACTGTCCAGAGTGTTTAATTATTATTAAGACAAGGTACATATACTTTATTCAGTATGTTAATTGAAGAAACATGTCCTTAATCCAAGAGTATACTAAAAAGTCTTATCTTCAAGTGTTTAGTAGTGTTTTCTTTGGCAATTTACATGACGGACAAAATGTTCCCCTCCGTAACTTCCCCTCCGTAACACTACCACCCTTGACATTTAGCTCTACAGAGAAACAGCATTGACAGATAGTATTTTTCTTTTCATAATTTTATAATGTCATCTAGTTGAGAAATAAGAAAAATCAAAAGCAAGGCTTAAAGATATTGCAACTTCAGAGAGTTTTCAAGATGAAAAATGACAACAAAAAATTGCATATTTTCTGTTCCCCCTCCGTAACACAAACTATTTTTCCTGCTGATCTATACAGAAATATGTGAAATCTTATTTAGTCATACTCTATTTGTAGTATATATGGGTCTGTATGATATCATGAACAAAGTGCAGAAATTGATTTCATAATTACATAGTAACAGTCAATTAAAATAGTTTGTCTTCCCCTCCGTAACATTTCAAATACCGTGAAATGACCCATTTATTAAGTTATAAATTAAATGTCAGTAAAAATGAGAATAATAGTGAGCAGCACAAGTGCATTTTGTTCAGTGACAAATCTATACATCAGTCATGTCATGCCCTTTTTAATGGTCTTGACTGTCTTTCAGTGAACTGGCATGCACAGCCTAAGAACAGGAATGTATAGTATTTATCCAGCTACTGTATATACCTAAAAGGAAAAATGATAAACAATCAAATTATGATAAACTGACAATAACAAACACAATACAATAACAATAGGCCAACTACAATAATTTACTCATCTATAATTTACTATAATAAAATTATATTATAAAGCTTGATAATGAAAATAATAATGAAATCCCCTATCAATTGCCCTATACCACTATGACGTCAAATCAAAACAATCTATTGTTTAAACGCTAAGGATCATGGTCGCTAGAGGGGGACAAAACAGCAACAATACAAAGGATTTCCCAAATAAATGTATTTTACAGACGGTCTGAAAGCGATAAAAGTCACCAAACACAGTAAATATTGTGGGAAACGGTATCGATGAACATAATATCTGGAAGCTAGCCAATTTGAAATCAAGCGAACCTCAGCAGAGCAGATTTAGTTCAAATTTCTATTGTTCTTCACGATTCTGTCCCCCTCATGAATAAGCCGTTACGTCATAATGGTATAGGGCAATTGTAATTACAGTGACAGCGACAATCAAAAGATTGGTATTTTTCCAACTACATTCATTCCTATTTATATTTCAGGTTTTTTTACTCCATTGTTGGAGATTTCTACAATTTCTACATGCACCTAAATAATTGTATTATCTTCAGACATGAATGTAAAATGGAATTATTACAGTACAGTATGTGGTTCTAATTGTGAACGGTTCTAATTGTGAACACTGTTCAGTTAATGTGTACCCTGGTTACCAGAAGCTATCATTTTTTCTCTCTCGAGCCGTAGGCACTCTCGTAGAGTTTAGAGAGAGAGATAAAATAATAGTCTCTGCTACCCAGGGTACACATTAACTGAACAGTGTTCACAATTAGAACTGTTCACAATTAGAACCACATACTGTAGCCTGCGTAGCTTGGCGGTTTTTAGGAGGGGGAGTGGGAGGGGGAAGGGACAAAACCGCCAAGCTACGCAGGTTATTATTACAGAGAAACTCAAATAACTCTATTGACTATACAGGACATAATTATTGAAATTTTGGATTTGTATTGATGTTTGAATACATTGTAATCAGTACAAAAGAAATCAGACTCTATTGTGTATGGGATAAATTCGAAAATATTAGTGATTTATATTGATGTTTGAAAGCTCCAACAGTTGGAGCCTTCTTTATTTCATTGTAAAGTAAGTTCCAGTCACTAGTGGCCATAGATTTGAAGGATCTCTTGACAGAATTATACTTTGTAGTGCTGTTGAACAACTTACTGTTGAATATGGATTGTTATGAAAACAATACAAAAACAACATAAATTAACTTCTCATATCTCAAAAAGTAGAGGGGAGCCATGGGGAGCCATCACATCAATGCAAAGCAAATTTATCACTTTATCTGTAGTGTTAACATCAAGATTTTCATCTTTCTGGACAGTTAAAAAGTTAAAAATAACTACACCAGGTCAGAAATGGTGAAATGCAAAGAGATAGAATTGAAAGAAGATTTTGATCGACACGTTCAGACACAAAACAGCAACGAAAAGCTACGAAAACAACATATCACTTGCAAAGCAACACAAACTCTGTACTGCTAAGATATAAGGAGCTTAGCGGTTATAAAACGTACAAAATAAAGCTATTTCGTACTCACCTTCGTCCGCCATCTTTGCTTTTACCTCTTCCCGCCAAATGTGAAATCGCGTAATGTGATTGGTCAAATAAAACAACCATGATCCTTTTCGGACCGTGTCCAACCCCCCCCCCCCCCCCCCCCCCCCCCCCCCCCCCCCCCTCGCGCGGGATGCACACAGGGATCCCAACATCATCAATTTATAAGGATCTATGCACAGGGAACCCAGCATAATACGAACATAATACGTATTGCGCGCGCGCTCTACCACAGGAAACCCATAAAAAACATTAAAAAAAACATTTCGTAGTCTCAAAAGGAATGGTTGGGCTGCCTGTGTAAAAACGCATAAAAAAAGTGTTTTCAAACGAAAACGGATTAGTGTGGACTGAAGGGGCCTCGTGATCAGTCTTTATCACTGATAATGATAAAGGTCCATGCATGTGACCGCGATTCGACAAACCTGATTGGACCAATTGCTCATGAATTATTAATGAGTTTTAGAAGGGATATTGAGTCACTCGCGTTGGCTAGATAACGCTCGGGACTCTATTCCATAGACCACTCGCGTTCATTATCTAACCCTTACTAATTATGTATACTCTTCAAAATAAATAAAAGAAACACCGTACCTCTGTTACCTTAAACCATTTTCAAGAGATGTTCAGTACATTACTCTTTGGGCTGAGAGCTCGACACGCACGACGGGTTCAAACGATATTGTATGAAAAACTAAGAACAACACAGATACCAGTATGTGTATGTGTATACCTACAATTTGAAAAATTATTCTTCTATGCAGTCCTTTTTATTGCATTTTTAAAGAGAAGACTCGCCTAGCTTTATTTACAATTATTCCTTGGGGAATATATATTTGTCAAGAAGCTATATTTAGTTAATCATGATTCCAACATGGCCGTTTCTTAGTTTGTACTCATTAATTCCTTCAGTTCATGAGTTACAAGTGAAACTTCGTTGACGAAAACTTGCGAATCTGTTTGTCATTCATCATGGCAAGTTCAATTTAATGATATTCTCTTTCTGGTCTCTTGTAGTGCAGGAATATGGTGCACAAATTGTACAGAATTGTTCAGTTTTTGGTTACAAGCATGAAAATTGGCACAACGATAGAAGACCACATGCTGACTAATTTCTGATGTAGCGCCACGCCCAAAAATGATTACTTCCAGTTTTACAGCAGTGGAATTAATTTTCTCTTAAAATTATATAAGAGTGTTGCATTAACAAGGATATTCCATAAAATGCAATATATTTTATGAGTACCGTCCTCTCCACATGACCAGCTATAGTACCACGCCCTATTATCCATACTTCCAGTTTTATATGAATGGAATTGAATTGATCACAATAAAAATTAATAAAAACAATTGTTTCCTTTCACACTTCCACCATCAATTAATTCTATCTGATCAAATGTTATATGCTCTTTCATTTCACATGTAGCGCCACACCCAAAAACTGATACTGCCAGTATAAATACATAGGACCATTTTATGTTCTTAAAATATAAAGATTATTAACCTTGTTTTTTAAGCTGATGAGGTAGAATCGGACCGAAATGATAAAATACCAGTCATGGCCACGCCCTTTCGTCGCTACTTCCAGTAATACTATACGGTGGAGTTAATTATCTCACTGAAAAGATAATTTTATTAATTTTATGTTAAATAAGGTTTGGAGTATGTATGATCTGACTCTTTGATGATAAAAATCCTTGAAAATCATTGCAGTTTATTTGTAAGAATCAATAAATCCTTACTCTTTTTAATAATTTATCAAGTTAATCAATCCTGTTCACAATAACCTACACACTTACACTTGGCTGTGCACTGAACTGAGCTGCATTTGGATGCATTTGCAACGACCCTTGCATCCCTTGTCTTGCTGAAATCCACACTTGATCAGGTGGCTCTACACACCTTAGAAATCTCCTGCTTGGTTGTCTACAGTGGCTTCCATTCATCATTTACATCAGATTTTGTCCATCCCCATTCAGATAGGGAGGGTTGTAGGGAGGGTTGTAGCTGTAACGACTGCCCCCAGCAATAGACATTATGCATAATGACGTAATATGACTACAACTACCAGAATGCTTTGCACATCTTCTTTTGTGAGATAATTAGTACCCTTTGTCTTAGTGAATTGTGAGCTGTTTATTAAGCATTACTTGGCAGCTAAAACTGAATTACGTAATTTACCATTGAATGAATTACCTCACGAGCGAATAAAAATCTAAAAAAATAAAGAAAATTCGCAAAGCATTCTGGTAGTTGTAGTCACATTATTACGTCATTATGCTTAAGGTCTATAGCCTAATTGATTGGCGGAGGAATCAGTGGTATCCATCGACTCGGCCGTTTTTGAGAACATCTCCTTTCAAGTACTCGTTTTGCAGTATAGTAGTAAAACAAAACGCTCTTGCAGGATGGCATGTTGTTGTAATAGGTTTTCACTCAAGGCTTCCAATGCTGGCGTGACTACCTCGAATGACTTCCAAGTTTCCCAGGCAGAGCATTTCCCCTTTCCAGCGAATTATGATATTTGATCGCAGCCAGTGAAGGCCGCATGGAAAGCAGGAAGTGCCGCATCTTTGTTAGGGCCTATTGCTCTAACAACTTTATGAACTGCATGCAGTAAGGTGGAAAGCTTTTCCTGTGCCCATTGCAACCCACAGTTCTTCTGCCCCAATTCAGTTGGTAAACGTGACCACGTCAGTGTCTTCAGTACAGCTAAAAGTTTTCTGACTTCAGTAGATGGCGCAGTCCTTGCAATGAAGAAGAAGCCTAATTTCGCGTGCTTTATGCCTAGTAATCCATACTAAAGATGTTATGATGCAACATCGTTGCTTTTCAGTGTAATCGTGAATAAATTAGGTATTACGAGCTTCACGTGTCATACTTAAAAAAACGTGCAAGAAAAAAATTACATCACGTTTCATCACCTGCGATCATTGAACATTATAGTAATATTAAAGTTCTACAAATATTCACAAAGTTCATATGATAGTAGCTTTATTTTAAAATTAATAAAATTATCTTTTCAGTGAGATAATTAACTCCACCGTATAATATTACTGGAAGTAGCGATGAAAGGGCGTGGCCATGACTGGTATTTTATCATTTCGGTCCGATTCTACCTCATCAGCTTAAAAACAAGGTTAATAATCTTTATATTTTAAGAACATAAAATATTCCTATGTATTTATACTGGCAGTATCAGTTTTTGGGTGTGGCGCTACATGTGAAATGAAAGAGCATATAGCATTTGATCAGGTAGCATTAATTGATGGTGGAAGTGTGAAAGGAAACAATTGTTTTTATTAATTTTTATTGTAATCAATTCCATTCATATAAAACTGGAAGTATATGGATAATAGGGCGTGGTACTATAGCTGGTCATGTGGAGAGGACGGTACTCATAAAATATATTGCATTTTATGGAATATCCTTGTTAATGCAACACTCTTATATAATTTTAAGAGAAAATTAATTCCACTGCTGTAAAACTGGAAGTAATCATTTTTGGGCGTGGCGCTACATCAGAAATTAGTCAGCATGTGGTCTTCTATCGTTGTACCAATTTTCATGCTTGTAACCAAAAACTGAACAATTCTGCACCATATTCCTGCACTATTGGATATGCGTGAAGCAGGAAGGCTGAGGTTCGCAACTCATTAGATAAAACAAGTGCATGACGTCAGCATGCATCAATGGTTACAATCAGACGTCATTCATTCATATTTAACATTGTATGTTGTCTATCATACTGAACGGCCACAATGATTGTTGGGTTGACCAACTGTATGATTTCGTTGCTGTTTGCAACTACATTTGCTTCTGCCAGCCTCGATACTGAGTACACTAACTCAGCGTATCTTGATGAGGCAGAAACTTTCAAACTTCACTGGAAAATTGACGACACAAAGAAGCAGATATGGTTTGGCGTCCAAGTCAAGACTCTCGGTTGGGTTGGTTTTGGTATTTCAGCTGGTACGGGCAATATGGTTGGATCTGATGTTGTGATTGGATGGGTGAAAGACAACAAGGGATATCTAGAGGTGAATTAGTCAGAGAAAAAGTGATTTTCACTTGACGCATATTTTCTTGTTTCCTGTAGAATACCCGAACAATGCATGTCCAACTGCATGTTCTATATAGCGTTCCATTTATTTGTCAAAGCCAACACCTAGGGTTCTAATTTGATTTGCTCTGCACCTGAAATCAATTGCATGATATTCTGATTTAAGTTGGTGGACTCACAGCAATCGGTTTATTAAGAGATAGATAGATAGTTAATGAGAACAAACCCTGACGTCATTGGGTTTATCGATCAATAACGCATGAGAGAATATTAACTAAGATTGTTGCATGATTGACATATGTTCTTTTGTTATTCAATGTCTTCAATGTACTTCATTTTGCTTACAATAAAGGTTCAAAGGTGAATGAATATCAACAAATGAATCGTATATGGGGCTTTATATCAATCGATTAGTAATGGTAATAGAACTGAGTGGAGTGCAATTTGGTCTGAAATCATACGAGTGATTACAAAATTGCACGACCGCGTAGCGGGAGTGCAATTTGTTATCACGAGTATGATTTCAGACCAAAATTGCACGACATGTACACGAAGTTCAATTACCTATTAATCATATTCATTTTGAAATCTTTTCAAATACACTCGTCAGTATATTTAGCTTTTAGGTGGTAAGTTGCAATAATAAGAATAATTTTGATGCCTAAAATACAACTCTTTCATTCTAAATTACAAATTACTTTTTATCAAGAATCGTTTGAATTTAATAAAATTAGAGTTTCTGTGCAAAAATAAAAAAAATAAAAAATTGGTGCAATTAATGATCCAAAATAGTGCAATTAATGATTTAATCGCACCATTTTTAGCCAATCAGATTGCAGGATTTACTAGTGATTTCAAAATGAATATGATTACGTATAATTAAACCTCAATGGTTTATAAAGGAAATCTATAACACAGTATAAAAATGTACTTAACTATATTGACGTTTCGAGTGAAGGGCTAAGGCTCGAAACGTCAGTAAAGTTAATAATAATAATAATTAAGTTAAGTACTCTTTTTCACGGTGTAATAGACTTGTTTTAATCATTTAATTTATCATATACACCGACGCATCCGATTCTAGCTAAGACCGCTAGGGATACCTGGGAAAGCGGTAAATGAGTCAAATGACGTCGCTTATTCGTAATTTGTTTCACGAATATGTGTAGAATTTTGCTTAGAGAGATCATTTCTTTCAATAAACAGCAAGCTTTTCCACTGACTACATAAAACTTAGCTGATTTACCGCTTACCCATTCACCCTAGCGGTCTCAGCTTCTATGTTCTATGATTTAATTTTGAATGTTTCAATCTTAGAGTATCTATTCTATAAAATCCCTTGAATATCCAATCTACGTACGGCCCTCAGGCTGTAAATGGCTAAAAGCCTCGGTTCTCGGTATTTATATCTTACTTATTATGAATATTAGCGACGGCACAAAAATAGAGCACAGATTAAATCCATTAGTAGTGCTATTTGCGATTTCGCCGACAAACGATAGCGAACAGCGCTAAAACCCAAACATTTTTACCCGTATAACCGGTTAAACCTTCAGTTTTCTCTGAAATCATAATTTTGCGTGCAGTGACAACATTCTTGTGAACAAATCACTTGAGCACGTTACGCACTGTGAACACTGACTGTCACGAAGAAGCATGAGCCCTAAATGCCTCGTTTCCATGTATTTTGCAACTTTCAAATGCTTACTACTTTATGATGGTTTCATTTTTATTAATGTACTTTTGGGGTAATTACTAAACTGTGGATGATCTTTCAATCTATTATTTTTATATATCAGTTTTTACAAATTTGCAAATTACAGAAATCGAGTATTGCATAGGGTGTATTCCTTACTAATGCAAAACACAAAGCACCTTGGAGAAATATTGCGCAATTTTGTCATTTTGTGTAGGACGATGACGACACAGAGCCCATTTTTAGACTCTGGTTACAACAGGTAACCCGAGAACGAAGTACGTCAGATAAATCGTTCAAAGTTTGATTTAGCTGAAACTTCACTGAAATAATCTCAAAGACTCATACAATCACTGGTTAATTTTTTTTCTCAAAAATTCCAGTAGGAAGTATAATACATTTTTATGAATATTTAGAGGTGTCAGCGACGTCACTTGCTCAACCCAAACAATCATCACGGCTTCGCTCCATACATTTCTTCATGTTTTTAAACATTATTCTATGAAGCTAAACGTTTGCAATTGTGTGAAGGAGTTTTCTTACCTTATATGTGCTTACGATTGATTGTTTGACTAGTTTTCTTCAGTGCAGAGCTGTTATCTGAACAAACCGTTCAGATATTTTGATCACAAAATACAAAGAAATGTATGGAGCTGAGTTTGGGTTGAGCAAGTGACGTCACTGACACCTCTAAAGATTCATAAAAATGTATTACTTCCCATTGGAATTTTTGAGAAAAAAGTTGACCAGTGATTGTATGGGTCTTTCAAATTATTTCAGTGAAGTTTCGGCTAAATCAAATTTTGAACGATTTACGTACTAGCTAGTACCTCCTTAACGTTAACTAAAGTAACTAATCAGGTAACTAATGTAACCTTGTTTAAATTATCTGTTGATTACTAGGACCGATATGCTGATGCTAAAGCACTCCCTTCAGTCGACAAGAAACAAGACTACAAACTTTTGGAAGCGTACGAAAAGAACGGAGAAACAGTTCTAAAGTTTACTCGTAAATACGATACCTGCGATGAGAGGGATCGTAAGATTGAGGTATCAAACATTATGACGCAGTTCTTCCCTCCACCCTTGTTTTAAGGCAGACAATGAGGACTTGATGGGATTTTCAATCCGCGCAATTAACTTGCAATGAAGTTCATGAACTAATATATTGCAAGGACTGGAAATTCCGTCTAGTCCGAATTGGAGGTTTTGAAAATGATTGATGTTTGGAGAAATTCAAATGTAAACGTTACGCTAATTATGAATTAACACATTTCCAAACGTCGTCCACGGTAGTAACTTTTTTTGTTTAATTTTTGCCTTATGAATTGTTAATGAGTTTGAAAAAACAATGCAATATATAATGGGTAAAGGTTCCTCGCGATCTGTTCGAAGAATTCCCGCCCGTAGGGGCTCCGTCCGAAAGGGATACCTGTTTCAGGCTGGAGGTATAAAAAAGGATTTCACGAGTTGAAGTAGGGAAAAGGGTAGGGAAAACTGTCATTTAGGTAATTTTGGGCTTTCAAAATGTGTCGAATAGCATGTAAAAGGGATACCATTTTCTATGGAACGTACATGTATATTTTCTGTTAAAAATGGTACATAAAAGGGTAATGGTTTGGACCTCGGGGCGGAGTCTTCCCGTATCAAACTTTGTTGAGCCTCTTCAAATGGCTGAAAGAATTAATTCCACAAAAAATTATTCGACTTTGCAGGGAGGAACGCTACGACTTATATATGCATACCACAAGGATGATCCAACATCTGACACCAATATCCCCAAAACACGCGGTGAGAGGCTCAAGATCGCTGATGCTGCTGAATGTTCTTTCCAAAAAGCCAAGTCTGCCTGCTGATGTTAAACACTTTGATTTGCGCGTGAATGTAAGTGATCTATATGTAATAAATATATCAAACACAAGAAGGAGTTATTCCTTAGCTGCGCCTCTTGTTTTCATGCAACCCAGGTGTTTCGAAATCGGAACAACAACACTAGCTCTTTCGAGTGTTTGACATATTAGATTCTCTAACCATTAAATCGATCGGGCTTCTTAATAAAGCTCTTTAATTTTGATCAGTTAAATGAACCTTGCAAATGTGAGATAGATTATTCCATTACAATACTGAAAGCCTGAAACCTGAAATATTTTTTAAATGGGATTTTAAAAATACTAGCAATTCGCATGCCTATGATTTTACAATAATATATAATCTCGTAATCTGATTGGCTCTCAGCCATGATCAATAATTAAGTGTAATCATGATTTATGATTTATTTGTCAAGTATAACGAAGTTCTTTCCAGGGGATCAACGGATCTAGGAGAAGTAACCGTAGAACAGCATCGAATCGACACGGGAAACCACAACCCCATACGAGTACCACCACGTAACGTCCCCTTTCACCAAAGAGAAGTTATACCGACAGAGGTACAGAAAATCATCAGTACCTATCGAAGTGATAGAAGAGTCAAATTCACCGTGAAGTTCGCCAGTTAACGTACTGGTGGGGAAGAAAGCCAGTATGGCTAAATAATAAACGTCAACGAAATCACAACTGAAGAGAATAGATGTCTTACCATTTTGTTTCACCTGGGCGCACTTAATGTAGAGCCTAGCTCTGTTGTGTGACCCTCACCATACATCTTATAATTATCTTATTATTATTATTTATTTGACCACATTGCATTAATGTGGCTACATCAGATTTTAAAAGAAGCCAACAGGACAACTGGCACGATGGTTGGAGAGACCAGCAGAATTCGATGTTACAGTGCAACGCGGATGGCATATCTAGATTACCTTGGAAGGTGACATCCGACGACAACGTGTCAGGAGAAGAAACTGAAACTCTTTACGCTGGCCACAGATTATCTCAAGAAGAAGGGAACTGCCGGCCATTCTGGACCTTGGAGTAAAGAAGAGATCAACGTACAGACTACAAAGGGAAGTCTCAAATCTCAGTCAAGCAATCACCTGGGTCATGACTGGAGAAAGATCATGCAGGGAAGAAGTGACAAGTTCAAGTTTAGTACTCTGAAGTATATGGAGTCAATTTAGAATATATGTATAACTTTATTTATTTTATTACAAGATTAAAAGCTGTCGATGGGACGCTGTATTGAGTCTACGAGAACACGGCACGTCGGAAATTCTTCAAATCTGTTTTTAGATTTTAAGATTAGAAGGGCCATAAGTTTTTCAGCTGAAGCTGTAATATGTTTTTTCCCTTGTAAAATAAAGTTTATTATTTATTTATTTTCCTATCAAGCTACATGTAGTTGCTGAAGCTTTGAAAGTGATGCACGTTATTCCAAGTGCGGGATACATGGGTATGAATAAGATGATACAGAAGTACAGAGAAATATGCTACTGGAAGAGATGGAGAAATGCTGTTGTAAACCATTCCTGGGGCTTAAAAGTTAAAAGTTAAAAGTTGCGCAAGAAGGAATGCACCATAGAAGAAAGGATGTGCACCACTCGTCACGTCACAAACCGGACATCCTATGCAGAGAGTGGTCTGGATATACCACGAACTGACAGTGGCAATCGATTTATATTTGTAGTCACAGATTATTTCACTAAGTGGCCTGAAGCTTATGCGATTCCAGATCTTAAAACAACTACAGTCGCAGAGAAGTTGGTCGATGAAAAGGGTATCTCGTTCTAGAGTAATGCAGAGACTTCACACAGACTATAGGGAAGAGACTTTTAAAGTAAAGTGCTCCAAGCTATAATAGAGTCCATAAAAATAGAACCATGCCCTATCATCCTCAGAGCGACGGATTAGTCGAAATAATCAATCGCACCCTAAAGGATACGTTGTCTAAAGTTGTCAGTGAGACACAAGGTGACCCGTTCACACCAAACCTTGTTTAGTTAAACTGAGTTTATTCTCGCTTCTCTAATTCGAGGGCATTTGATTTCGCAAGAATCAAACTACCTGGAATTTCTACTGTGCAACAGAAAGGACAGTTTACCAGCAGTTATGTGCCAAAGGTTGCATGGCGTTTGTAGATAATTTCCTAAACCCGTTTAGTTAAACCACCTTAAACCATGTTTAAGCCTTGGTGTGAACGGGGTATAGGATAAATGGATCCGCAACTGATACTAATGTACAGAACAGCAGCAGCACACGCATCTACAGGATTAACACCTTAGTTCCTGGTGTTTTGCAGAGAAGCAAGACTACCTGCAAATTGCCTGATTAGTACTGATAGAGGTGATGCAGAGTTATCTATTGCTGACTTAGCTTTGTAAGAGGAATGCAAAATCGACTGAAGCCTTTTATCATACGACTTGGCACGACTCAAAAGACCAAGACTGTATCGAAAAGGTTTCAAGATTATTATGATGCTCATGTAACAGGAGAACCGTTTCAAGAGGGAGACTTGGTGCTTAGGCATGTCCAAGATGCGAGAAATGCGTTGGCACATAAGTGGAAGGGACCTTACAGAGTTGTAAAACAGATCTCAGAAGTGGCCTAGAGAAATAGAGAATTGGTCGACAAAGGCATCGCAGGATAGTTGTCCACTTCAACTCCTTAAAGCTAGTACAAGAGGAAATCCGCCGAGCAGGGTGTGGATCGACGTGTTGGAGACACCAGACAGCGAAGAGAGCGCTTAGGACGACGAAAACAGAATGATTCACTTGAAGAGGGGGTCTGGCTGTTGGCCATGACACCTACGTCACGGCGACAACAAGGGACCACCACGTCCGGACAAGACCGCGAGATTAGTACAGCAGAAAGTGAGCAGCAACAGAAGCGTACGAGACGAGCACCAAAATACTTTGTTACAAACATTTGAACGATTTTAAACAGTTCATGGTTATTACCAGTGCCGTTCATTACCTTTTAAGGACTTAGTCCCCAGTCTTTCAAGAGGGGGAATAGTGTTAGATATTTCAGTTGACAATAGCGCGCTGATCATTAAAATAATGGCGCAAGAACATGACGTTGTTGGTAGTTCGTTGTACTTAGGTCCGAGTATGTTCGCATATGAAGCTACCGTTCAGTACTCGGTCTCTTCTCATATTTTACACACTCTTTCTCTCATGCTGGATCTATTACTTCAGATTCTAATGATTTTTTCCAAAACCAAAACAAACAAAAAACAATAGACTGGACAAAACTTCATGAGGTAAAATATTATCGACAACAAGTTTATCTGCTTTATTTCTATTTTCAGGCATCTATCTCTAATCAAGATACCACGTACTACTGCAAGCCGTTCAAAATGCCGGAGTTTGCTTCCAAGAAGCATATTGTGAAGGTATTCAGTCATTTATAACAATTTATAACTCATCTGCATCATCAGGCTACCAGGTTTCATATGGTTTGTAGTCCAAAACTGGACCCACTTTTATCTACGCGCGCGGCATGCGCAAAGAGTATAATAGAAGAGCTGGGCTAGAAATAGACGATAAAAGTGGGTCCAGGGAAGGGAGATCGAAACAAATTGGTCGAAGAAGCAATTTCTGCTAACATTAAAATAGTCTATATTTTAAGTGGGTTTACAAATACAGCAATACAACAATACTGGTTTCCAATTTAGCCCACATTGTTGATGTGTGTTCGCAATAAACATGCCTTCTTTGTATAGAAAACAAACAAACATACAATCAATATTACCCATGGTTCCCTTGGTTCTTGGCATGACAGCGTTTGTTTTTCTTTTCAGATCTCTCCTCTCATTAGTCCTGGTAACGAGGGCCTCGTTCATCATATTTTGGTTTACGAATGTAGAGATGATCTTCCACCGTCTAATCTCACCCATGAAGGAAACTGTCTATCGCCAAACATGCCAGACTCATTAGTAAAATGTTCGGGACGGTCAACGATGGTGGCTTGGGCTTTAGGTGGTTCTGTAAGTACTGTTCGATTCTTGTTGTTGTCATGATTGTCGTAATGGGTTGAAAAAAACGAGGCGCACTAGAGTATCGATAAAAAATGTACATGTTACCATTATCATTTACGCTCCAAAGCATTATCCTTGTAAAATCAATTAATTTAGTTAATTAAATTAATGACTGTTTAATAATAATAATAATAATAATAATAATAATAATAATAATAATAATAATATAATAATAATAATAATAATAATAATAATAATAATAATAATAAATACATTTTAATGTTCGTTTCACAGTCGTGTGTCGACATGTTTTAATCATTGATTTCTATTTACAAATCATTGATTTAAGGACGTTCGCGCGCATTGTTCACGCGCATCTTTTCTGCGCATAAAATCAAGGTTCGAATCATCTCGGTCCAGTCCTCTTTCCTCACGTCCAAGATGGCAGCCAGTCACGCATGTTACGTAGACGATTTTCATCGGCTAATATCTCGAGAACGATACCGGTGACCCCCATTTTTTATTTTGTGATTTTACAAAGAATCATAAAAGCTCCCCATGTACCAAATTTGAAGAAAAAAACATGTTTAGATTTTAATAAAAACACGAATTTAGATGAAAACTTCAACCTACCTTCACGCGAAAGAGTCGTCGATGGCTACGTGGTGACTGTAAACATGAGCCAAAAACTACAGGTTGTTTCTACATATTCACAAATCTTTGTACATAATTTTATTCTATAAACTCTTAGATAGCCATTTGAAGAAAATTTTAGCAATCGACCGTTTAGTTTTTCTACCAAAAAATTCCTGTCATTCTCGACTTTCCGTGGTTGAACGCACGTAATTTTCGATCAGAAAAAGGGTATACTTTGAAAAAATCTGGCTCCATAGCGAAGTCGGTGACCCCCATTTTTTATTTGCTCATTTAGCTTCTATAATGATCTTATTTCACCATACGAAGTTTCAGGGAAAAAATATGTTTAGTTTTTTTGCCCGCGAACGTCCTTAATTGTTAAAATTGATAAAATTAAGTATGATTAATTAATTTAATACATTTAATTAATGATAGATTAAATAATGAAATTAATGACTAATTAGTTAATGAAATTAATGAGTTGTTGCCACAAACAGAGAGCACGCGATACCACTTTTCCTAGCTTCAAATATTCTTCCAATCAACATGCATGATATCAACAATAATAATGCCTCATTGAACATAATAATAATAATAATAATAATAATAATAATAATAATAATAATAATAATAATAATAATAATAATAATAATAATAATAATATTAATATTAATAGTCTTTATTTAGACGAGGGTGACAAACAAATAGCCTAAGCTAACAAACAAGTGGCCCTCTGTAGCTACAAAACTATAGAGTGCAAACCATATGTCCGTGAAACAGTATTATTACTAAATAGTACTAAATAGTGTTATCTCTATTGTTTTCTATATTGCTTCATCAGTGTTATTTAGTACTAATTAGTTAGTACTGTTTCACGGACATATGGTTTGTACTCTATAAAGATATAATATACAATTATATCGTAAAGCGTTTTACACCATTATCCGCTGTACACACAAATACCACTAGAGCTGCTTTGTCTGAGAAATTCTATATTCAATATGGAAGAACTTCTCATCTAAACAAATATTTCTCTTTCTTTTGGAACCACAATCTGGAATGCAATCCCTGAAGACATATTATGTAATTCAAGGAAAAACCTGTTTAAAACAAAATTGAAAACAACTTTAACACAGTTATATGGTAACTTTGACACAGGCAGAAAATGAGGATGTTTCGGCTTTGATCTCCCTAAATTAATAATGAAAATATCAAAACATAAATACTAATAGTTAGCATTCCAGTATTTCTATATACACCAGTTTTCAAGAACGTTGTCCATTTAAAAAATACAAAATAGTAAAAAGGAATTGATTAGAGAAACAAAATAAATTCAATCATGCAGAACTGTGGCTCATTGTTTTTCAAATTAATTCCTTTTTACTATTTACTATTTTGTATTTTGTAAATGGACAACGTTTTTGAAAACAGGTGTATATAGTTTCTTTATTTTCCTTTCTTTTAATTGTTTTCACTATACTTGTGTTATAACTTAATTAATTAATTAATTGAATTTTCTATTGGAAATCTTAAAATCAAAATACAAAATTGCTCAAGTTTTAAGAATTTTGATTATTAAAAAATTAATTCAAAATTCAAAATTGCTACGTTTTTGTATATTCAAACTTTAGAATTAAGTTCAAAAATCTTAAAAGCACACAAAATTACATATTTTTAATTTTGAAAGCAGAACGGAAAACAAAAAAGAGCTAATTGATTATTATTTATTTGAACGTGATTTGAATTTACAAAATCTTTGTAATTTCACTTTTTTAAGTTTCAAAAGATGGAAGCTCCCTTTAGGGGAGGGGTCAAAGGAGCTGTTGGTCAAGAGAGGACAATATATTTATATGCCACCCCATGGCCACCCATATATGTTACTTTTCAACCAAGGTACACCCTCTCCCACGACTGAAAGGAAGTTTACATATAAGCAAGTTTCAGAATATTTGCTTAGCAACCAGCGTGATAAGTGAGGATTTTCAAGGAAAATCATAGAACTCTTTTGTAGCAGGAAATCCACAGATTTGATTATGGTGCTATGTCACAAGAACAGGTTGATAGCACAGTACATCAAGTATTACCGCCTACTCTGCTACTCAGTCAACTCTCGCCTTGAGGACCCCCTTATTACGGACACCTCGCTAATACGGACAGGCCGGTTAGATCAGCTTGCTCCGGCAAAAATTAATACTGCAATGACTGAAAATAACGGACTCTCGCTATTTATACGGACAACAAATGACGGTCCTGAGGATGTGTGTTATAACGAGAGTTCACTTTCAATACAATGGAACATGGAACCCGGTTAATACGGACACCATCGGGACGAGACGCAATGTCCGTATTAACCGGATTGGTCAATTTACGTCACTCGCGATTGTGTAATACATTGCTATTCAGCTACTTGAATTGCTATTGAATACTTGAGTCTCTGATCGCATGTAATATAAGCGATCAATTTACACATTGTCGTTGTCTTGAGAAAATAAAGTATAACCTGGTAGACTGGGAGAAATGGGCATATTGGGAGAGGAAAAAGTGTCCGTTGTCCGTATTATCCGTTGTACGTATGAAACGGGTATATATTTTATAGGCATTTGTATGAGTTTCAGCCGGGACAGAACAACATGTCCGTATTAACCGGGTGTCCGTATTAATAATAATAATAATAATAATAATTAATTATTCACGTAGAACACAAAAGAGCTTACAATAAAACTCGTGAGAACGTGCACGTGCTAAAAAATATAAAATATAATATTATAAAAAGTATATACTCCTAATCTATAATTAATTCAATCACCACCCCTACCAACCCAATATAAATATACAATAAAAACCCAAACTACTATAACTATATAATTATGATAAATTAACCGGGTGTCCGTATTAACTGCGTGTCCGTAAGGCCGGGTTCCACATCTCAGTAGTACAAAGTTCATTGAACGATTCTAATAGCGTACTATAGTATATGCTTATTGTTCTTTTACAGGTTGAGCATACATACGGTAGAAGAATATTAACTATCCTTCGTTCTAGGGGTTATAATCTTGGGGAACGAGTGGTTCGGCCGCAAAGCTTAGCAAAACAACTCCATTTTATCAGGCACAAAGGCGATGGGACACGGTAAGACTTCGAAATCCGACTCCATATTTTGCAGCATGGACATAAGATCCATGTAGTTCAAAACGAGAAGTTGGCTGACAAAATGGAGAGCTATGATTTGTCGATGTGCACCAGAAGTTCAGTCGTGGGAGCGGGTGTACCTTGGTTAAAAAGTAACATATATGGGTGGGGTGGCATATAAATATATTGTCCTCTCTTGACCAACAGCTCCTTTGACCCCTCCCCTAAAGGGAGCTTCCATCTTTCAGTGAAACTTTAAAAAAGCGAAATTACAAAGATTTTGTCAATAATCAATTAGCTCTTTTTTTGTTTTTCAAAATTAAAAAGATGTGATTTTGTGTGCTTTTAAGATTTTTGAACTTAATTCTAAAGTTTGAATATACAAAAACGTAGCAATATTGAATTTTGAATTTAGTTTGTAATAATCAAAAATCTTAAAACATGAGCAATTTTGTATTTTGGTTTTAAGATTTCCAATAGAAAATTCAATTGTGGAGTGTTACACGGACCCGAAACGGTCCCTGTAAAAATTCACAATTGAATTTTCTATTGGAAATCTTAAAACCAAAATACAAAATTGCTCGTGTTTTAAGAATTTTGATTATTACAAACTAATTTCAAAATTCAATATTGCTACATTTTTGTATATTCAAACTTTAGAATTAAGTTCAAAAATCTAAGAGCAGGTGTATGAGAAAATCAAGCAAAGTTGGAAATGAACATTTTTCACCCACCTTGAAATTTTGTGTGCAGGTAGACCACCCAGGGGGGTGCACAAAAACACCCCATGCTGGGGTCATCAAATGCATTGTTGCCATAGCAACGGCAATTGTTCGTTCTGGCCCATGTGCCACAAATTCAACCCAAAATGCCCTCCAGTAAAGGGTAAATGAATGAGGCTCGTTCTCCGGCGCATTTAAACCAATTTCATTCAAATTTGTTCCACAAGCAGGGCACCTCTTCTAGTTTTACAAATGGTCAATCACTATAATTCGCTTTGAGTATTCGCTCAGAAAATCAGCACTTAACGAGGGACCATGTCGGCCATTTTGGTAGACATGAAAAACAGGTTAAACTCTTTGGCTGATATCTCCTAAAGTACGCTCTTCTAAGAAATGATACTTTTATCACAGCTTCTATAGACATTGATGTTTTAAATTCTACAAAACGTTTTTTGGGGAAAATTATAATTTTACGGTGGGGGTTCGTACCATTTGAGGGAAATGGTCAAAATGTGAAAAATTAGTCTTGTTATAGCTCGATTATTTCACTCAGAAACTAATTTCATTTACTAAATATCACTATAAAGGCAATTCTTATTATCTCCTAAACACATTCAATCCAATTGTTGAAGGTCTGAAGACGCGAAGTCTTAGAAATAAATATTCATAAAAGACCTACCTTGCGAATTTGGTCACTTTTCACAATGTCGGTCTAATCAAGGTGATTTTACCCTGATTATTCCACATTCTTGGCCATACATGGTGCAGTCACTAACAGGCATGAAAACGCTCTAAATTACAACTTTAAGATGTCCAGATTAAGATAACCTTTGTTTATTCCGCTCACACAAACTGCACAGCTATCGACCAAGTCGTACCGAAGAGCGTAATATCATGACGATCACTTCAATCGAAACAGGAAAATCCCTCCATAGAGCTGCATATATGATCCAAGCACTTTGTTACAGACAAAGCAAAACTCATGGTGTATCCTGATTACTGTTATGTGCTGAAATGTTGCCATTAAAACCTTTAAAACGACAGGAAAGTAGTTTCTTGTTCGTATTGTAAAAACCGGAAATGCCAACCGCTGACCGGAAATGAGACCACTTCGAAACAAAATACCCACCAATAAATCAAGAAAGACGTATTTTTATCTATTATATCCCCTGTTCAGGAGAGAGAGGCCAAAAACCATACCATGTCCAGCGGCACGTCCTGTATAGCCCATATATGGGAGTGCCCCTCCCCCCGGGCACCAACTGCAGCGAACAACAGAGCGTCGTCAGTTCATCTACCGCAAAGTTAGTGCGTTGCTGTTGTAGAAAACTATGTCGTGAAGGGGTATAATGAGTGTTCTTTTTACGTTGAGGTTGAAGTTCCGCTTGAAGTAAAAGTTTTATTACATGTTTATTAGTTAACGTTGAGCTAGTTCGTTGAGCTATAATATTATAATTTCCAGGGGTGTAGCCAGGATTTTTTCGGAGTGACGCAAAATTGTGAAATTCACGAATTGTATACACTTCACCAGAAGTACATAACTAGTTATGTACTTCTAACTTCAGTCAATTTAGCACCTACTGTTTCTTCTATAATTTTGGTTCGATGCAATTGTTGGGAGGCACAACTGATATGACGAGCGGCGAAGTCGCAAGCTGCTAGGTATAGGTCTCTGAAATGGCATTTCCTGCCTTCTGAAAATAGTTTCCAGACATATCTTACCAACTTTTACTTTATTTTACGAACTCCCAATAATTGTATGATTGAAAAAGCCCAATTTCAAGCACAAATAACTAATCCCTACAATCCATAGCGTGATAATATTTTGTTTTTTATTTGCCTTTTTTTTTCTTCTTTTTTCACTTTTTCTTTTTTCTAAAAGAAGCTGCTTTTTTTATTCAATAATTTTTTTAGCTACGCCCCTGATTTCTGTATGGGAGGCACAAGTCTTCAATGAAATATGTTGTGTGATATAGCACATCCACATTAAGTATTTCTAAGCATCGTTGAAAATCGATAATTATCGATCGATATGAAATCGATGGTAATCAATGAAAATGATAATAATAATAATAATAAATAAAATAATAATAATAATAAATATTATCATAGTATATAAGACGAGGTTCTATACCTACATTTCATTCCTTTACGCACTTTATTCACTTACTTAGCGAAATTAAACGTTTTCTCAACCTCCTCAGTTCGCTAAAGATATAATGCGTTATATCTTTAGCGAACTGAAGAGGTTGAGAAAACGAAACTAGTTTTCGCTAAGTAAGTTAATAAAGTGCATAAAGGAATGAAATGAAGGTATAGAACCTCGTCTTATATACTATGACATTTACAAAGTCCAGTTTGGGGTCTCAGCAAAAGAAATATCAGAGAAATAAATATTATCGACTATCGGAATTATCGATTGGTATGGCCGGGTTTCAGTAAACTATTATAGATAGGCGAATTATTATTGTTTCGACTTAAATGGATAGATAAAAATACAGTCTTTCTTGATTTATTGGTGGTTATTTTGTTTCGAAGTGGTCTCATTTCCGGTCAGCGGTTGACATTTCTGGTGTTTACAATACGAACAAGAAACTACTTTCCTGTCGTTTTAAAGGTTTTAATGGCAACATTTCAGCACATAACAGTAATCAGGATACACCATGAGTTTTGCGTTGTCTGTAACAAAGTGCTTGGATCATATATGCAGCTCTATGGAGGGATTTTCCTGTTTAGATTGAAGTGATCGTCATGATATTACGCTCTTCGGTACGACTTGGTCGATAGCTGTGCAGTTTGTGTGAGCGGAATAAACAAAGGTTATCTTAATCTGGACATCTTAAAGTTGTAATTTAGAGCGTTTTCATGCCTGTTAGTGACTGCACCATGTATGGCCAAGAATGTGGAATAATCAGGGTAAAATCACCTTGATTAGACCGACATTGTGAAAAGTGACCAAATTCGCAAGGTAGGTCTTTTATGAATATTTATTTCTCAGACTTCGAGTCTTCAGACCTTCAACAATTGGATTGAATGTGTTTAGGAGATAATAAGAATTGCCTTTATAGTGATATTTAGTAAATGAAATTAGTTTCTGAGTGAAATAATCGAGCTATAACAAGACTAATTTTTCACATTTTGACCATTTCCCTCAAATGGTACGAACCCCCACCGTAAAATTATAATTTTCCCCAAAAAACTTTTTGTAGAATTTAAAACATCAATGTCTATAGAAGCTGTGATAAAAGTATCATTTCTTAGAAGAGCGTACTTTAGGAGATATCAGCCAAAGAGTTTAACCTGTTTTTCATGTCTACCAAAATGGCCGACATGGTCCCTCGTTAAGTGCTGATTTTCTGAGCGAATACTCAAAGCGAATTGTAGTGATTGACCATTTGTAAAACTAGAAGAGGTGCCCTGCTTGTGGAACAAATTTGAATGAAATTGGTTTAAATGCGCCGGAGAACGAGCCTCATTCATTTACCCTTTACTGGAGGGCATTTTGGGTTGAATTTGTGGCACATGGGCCAGAACGAACAATTGCCGTTGCTATGGCAACAATGCATTTGATGACCCCAGCATGGGGTGTTTTTGTGCACCCCCCTGGGTGGTCTACCTGCACACAAAATTTCAAGGTGGGTGAAAATTTTTCATTTCCAACTTTGCTTGATTTTCTCATACACCTGCTCTTAAAAGCACACAAAATCACATATTTTTAATTTTTAAAAACCAAAAAAAGAGCTAATTGATTATTGACAAAATAATTTTAATTGTAATTGTAATTTAAGATGGAAGCTCCCTTTAGTGGAGGGGTCAAAGGAGCTGTTGGTCGGACAATATATTTACATTGCCACCTCACCCATATATGTTACTTTTCAACCAAGGTACACCCGCTCCCACGACTGAACTTCTGGTGCACATGCCATAATCTACAAATGTGAAAAATCATTTTCGACCAATCATAGCTCTCCATTTTGTCAGCCAACTTCTCATTTTGTCAGCCAACTTCTCAACTTCTCATTGAATGGATCTTATGTCCAGCATATGCTGCAAAATATGGACTCGGATTTCGAAGTCTTTCCTTGTCCCATTGCCTTTGTGCCTGATAAAATGGAGTTGTTTTTGCTAAGCTTTGCGGCCGAACCGCTCGTTCCCAAGATTATAACCTCTAGAACGAAGGAGAGTTAATATTCTTCTACCGTATGTATGCCCAACCTGTAAAAGAATAATAAACATATACTATAGTACGCTATTAGAATCGTTCAATGAACTTGGTACTACTGACAGTGGAACCCGGCCTTACGGACACGCAGTTAATCCGGACACCCGGTTAATACGGACACCCGGTTAATACGGACATGTTGTTCTATCCCGGCTGAAACTCATACAAATGCCTATAAAATATACCCGTTTCATACGTACAACGGATAATACGGACAACGGACACTTTTTCCTCTCCAAATATGCCCATTTTCATACAAAGTCTACCCGGTTACACTTTATTTTCTCAAGACAACGACAATGTGTAAATTGATCGCTTATAGTTACATGCGATCAGAGATTCAAGTATTCAATAGCAATTCAAGTAGCAATAGCAATGTATTACACAATCGCGAGTGACGTAAATTGACCAACCCGGTTAATACGGACACTGCGAGGTCTCGTCCCGATGGTGTCCGTATTAACCGGGTTCCATTGTATTGAAAGTGAACTCTCGTTATAGCACACATCCTCAGGACCGTCATTTGTTGTCCGTATAAATAGCGAGAGTCCGTTATTTTCAGTCATTGCAGTATTAATTTTTGCCGGGGATCTAACCGGCCTGTCCATACGTATTAGCGAGGTGTCCGTAATAAGGGGGTCCTCAAGGCGAGAGTTGACTGAGTAGCAGAGTAGGCGGTAATACTTGATGTACTGTGCTATCAACCTGTTCTTGTGACATAGCACCATAATCAAATCTGTGGATTTCCTGCTACAAAAGAGTTATATGATTTTCCTTGAAAATCCTCACTTATCATGCTGGTTGCTAAGCAAATATTCTGAAACTTGCTTATATGTAAACTTCCTTTCAGTCGTGGGAGAGGGTGTACCTTGGTTGAAAAGTAACATATATGGGTGGGGTGGCATATAAATATATTGTCCTCTCTTGACCAACAGCTCCTTTGACCCCTCCCCTAAAGGGAGCTTCCATCTTTTGAAACTTAAAAAAGTGAAATTACAAAGATTTTGTAAATTGAAATCACGTTCAAATAAATAATAATCAATTAGCTCTTTTTTGTTTTCCGTTCTGCTTTCAAAATTAAAAATATGTAATTGTGTGTGCTTTTAAGATTTTTGAACTTAATTCTAAAGTTTGAATATACAAAAACGTAGCAATTTTGAATTTAGAATTTAGTTTGTAATAATCAAAATTCTTAAAACATGAGCAATTTTGTATTTTGGTTTTAAGATTTCCAATAGAAAATTCAATTGTGGAGTGTTACACGTACCCGAAACGTCGGTCTTTATATATTTTGTCATATATTTTTGCCTGTCTACAATTAATTAATTAACCTGAAAATTAGTAGTATTTGTAAAGTTATTCATTAAAAAAAAAAAAAAAAATTCTGAAAATTATCATTTTTGTAACGGTAACCCCGTCCAATAAAGTTGTTATTATTATTATATATTCACGCACTTTAGTTTTCTTTCTATTTCTGTCTTAGTAGCTTGTTAATGGCGTCATGACGACTCCGAAACGTCGCTCAATAAATCGTTTCCTTTCTTTGAGTTTTGCGATATTATTATTATTATTATTATTATTATTATTATTATTATTATTATTATTATTATTATTATTATTATTATTATTATTATTATTAATTAATTAATACCTTTTAAACGTCATTGTCTTCTAATACAATGTATATATTATACAGTCATTATCAAAAAGGTTGTCCAGATGAAAAGACTACAATACTGCAATAAAGTCACGTGATTCATTATGTATTCAATTTCCTCGTGTGGAATTTCACTTTGAGATGCAAAAGTACACGGCATTGTGAGAACTGAATGTAATGGCGCTGGTATCAACTCGCAGTTCCGCGCGCAGGAATTGAATACATAATGAATCATGTGACTTTATTGTAGTATTGTAGTATTTTCATCTGGACAACCTATTACTGTATATATCGTACATATAAACTCACACAGCATGCCTCGATTACCTTTGCTACCTGCAGGTAGTGTTAATATTATAATATATATTTATTGATATGAAATAAAGATTGATTAAAGATTGATCGAGTGATCAATGAAATGAAATTAATGCCTAATTATTTATTTATTTGTTTGTACCAACAGGCTTTTTATTTTCCTGACCACGTTGGCTATGCCTTGGGGGGTGGCGTTGGTCCAAAATTTGTTCTTTTTGAAATTCACTATGACAACCCGAATCGAAAATCAGGTAAATGACATTTAGACCATCAAGTTCATCGTATTCATTCTCAAGTCACTTTGTTCTATTTTGAGACGTGGTATCGATGTACAATTAATGATAACAATGGTAACAATGTACCGCCCGTGATTGATTCACAATATGTGATTGACAGCAAAAATAACATTATTTTGATATCTGGCGCTCAACTACAATACGAATGTTCTTCGATTTTTCAAGCAACATTGGTGAATCCCGGTCTGTAGCAAAAGTTGGAAGACTGGTTTCGAGTGTTTTGATTGGCTGAATTAGTTACAAGTTTTTCGAGGTGTTTGCCCTCGATGAAAGACTAGTGTAAATATCACTTGAATGGATTCAACGTTCTTTCTCCAGCACATTGGATAGGCTATACAGTTTTTAAATTGGATATAATATTGTCAATATTTAGGAACTACTATCTCAATGGTTATGTAGGTATGGTTATATCACTCATACCTCATGTGAGTGGTGAGAATTTGAACCCAATCAGTATATATCTCGTTATTTTATTAGTATTTCACTCAACTTATAAGAAGTATCGATATATATCGCGATACATAGAGGTTATTAGTCGGTTAAGCATCTAATATGGCTGTGTATTTTTATGAGTCATTTGGTATTTTGGCGAGCCATAAGGCGAGCCAAAATACATGAGTAAAAATTCACAGCCGTATTAGATGCTTAACCGACTAATAAGTTGTTTATTATATATTTTGTCAAAGAAACTAGCTATTTTGGTGAAAGAAAAACAACAAATTACAGTGAAATTTCTGTACGAGGGCGCGCTAGACAAAACTGTCAATTTCTCGCACGCTGATTGGTTAATTTTCATCACACGATTATGCATGAATGATTGGAAAGCCAGTTTGAAGTAACTACCCAAAATATGGTCCCATATTTCGCGCGTTCTTTGACAAAAAATATAATAAAAATATGTAGCTTTGTGAGTCAGTCAGTTATTTTTTCAGTCAGTCAGCCTGTCAGTCATTCCTTGTGGCAGTCAGTTCAGTCGGGCAGTCGAATGTTCCTTTCTTCAGTCATTCCTTCAAATAGTCAGTCGATCACTCATGTAGTCAGTCAGTCAGTCAGCCAGCCAGTCAGTCAGTCAGTCAGTCAGTCAGTCAGTCAGTCAGTCAGTCAGTCAGTCAGTCAGTCAGTCAGTCAGTCAGTCAGTCAGTCAGTCAGTCAGTCATGTAGTCAGTAAGTCAGTCAGACAGTCAGTCAGTCAGTCAGTCGATCACTCATGTAGTCAGGAAGTCAGTCAGTCAGTCAGTCAGTCAGTCAGTCAGCCAGTAAGTCAGCCAGTCAGTCAGTCAGACCGTCAGTCATTATTTACTCTATTTCTTTGTGTAGGTCTTAAAGACAACTCTGGTTTTCGTTTCCACTATACATCGACACTGCGTCAATACGATGCAGGGCTATTGTGGGCTGGCTGGGTAGTTACTGACCGAATGTTTATCCCGCCAATGCAGCCAGCATGGACTTCCATCGGCTATTGCCCTTCTCAGTGTACACAAATTGTAAGGAACAAAATATATTCAATTCATTGGTGCATGTAAGGATTTAGCGAAGGGGCATCAAGAGGATCTGTTATCTCCTGCTGCGCTAGAATTTGTACCTTTAACGGAAAACTCGGGTGCTCAGAGACCATCATTCAAATGAATCCCATTATATCAAAGTAACGATTCATCTTGATTAAAATTACCTCTAGTGTATTCTTGTTCTTTGGCCAATACATTGTTTATAATCACTAATACATGTAATGTACACAAACAATCGAGCAACACCGACATTACGTCATCACAAATGAAGATGGCGGCCTCCATGGATTCAGAGGTTCATCATCAATGCGAATTAGTACTTTTTATTAATGAATGAAATTTGTCTGAACAACCAGGGTTCACTTTTTGCTGATTTTCCATCTACTGTCGGTATGTCTCTGCGCCGATTGCTGTCAAAATGATAAAACAATTGATTCTTCATTTTACTGATTCAAGGAGATAACATTTGTCTCTGCCTTTTTTGTATCACATTCACTCACTTATGGGTTTCCTGTGGCACAATAGGAGGAGGAGGGCTAGGCTTTAGTATTCAGCAAGTTTCTATAAGGAGTAGGCTCTGGTTGATTTTTTATTTATTGTTGTTGTAATTCCACAGGGACTCCAGAACAGCACTTTACCCGAAGGAGGAATAAAAGTATTTGCGAGTGTTCTCCATACACATCTTCTAGGTACTGTATTACTAGCCGCCTTGCAGGAATTTTATTGGTCTGCCTGTGGTAAAAGAGAATAAGGAGGACTGGTTATCTCGTTCCCAGTCCTCGGTTTAATCTTTAAAAAGGAAGACCGAAATATGGAATGAGACCGCTTGCGAAAGAAGTTGAAACATTCTCCTATCTTTGTAAGATTCTAGACGAAGCAAGCGAAGCACCCCCCCCCCCCCCCCCTCCGCATCTCCTTGTCCCTCCCCCTCGAATTGACAACTTTGCGAATTATGCACGGAAATACGTCGCTATATTATACAACTATTAAATCTGCTGTTTTGCGATGATTGCCGTCATTGACGCAAGAGTTTCAGGTAGAGTTTCTAGAGTTTCTAGAACTTCATGTCTTTTTATAACCTTCCAATCCAAGGTATCGCCATCTGGACAAAACACGTTCGTAATGGTACAGAACTACCAGAGATAGCGAGAGACAACCACTATGACTTTAACTATCAGGTACGTGCAAGCAGAAGAAAGACAACAAACAAATAATAACAACAACAATAAAAATTACTAAACAAGTGCCCTATACTTCGTAATGACAATACCGGCCCTGCGATCAGAATAAAGACAAACAAATAATAACTCGATTTAAACAAAAAATAATTATAGAACACAATGGTTTCCGTCAGACGAAGTAAATTCTCCGCAAAATATTCACGAACTTTCCTGTCTTTGTAATGCTGCTGCGTATTGCAGCGTTGAGCGACAGTTTGAAATCTAAAAATATGTTTTATCGAGTTTTGCAATGTTTTACGTCAGTGTTTCTAGCTATCCCTGGCTGGATATAAACCATGATTCCTTGCGCTAAAACAATGGGCTGTTTACATGTGACGTCATTATGCCATATTGATAGAGTAACGCCTGTACATCACAACTACAATTAACATAGTACAAATGTATGTACGTAGGATTACAAAAACACTGATTATATTGAACATATGATCCTATAGGAATATCACTTTTTGAAGAAAGAGATTCACATCCTTCCGGTAAGTCAGTGGAATCCAGTCGCAACTTGAGTGAAGCCCCATGCGCACAGACTGCAGATTGGAACTCGAGACTGCAATAAGGGATAATTTGTTTACAGTTTCTCCCCTTTTCCCCTCTGGTTTTTCAACTCATCCACCGTGCGCCCACCGGCTCACCGGCTCTCAAATGTCCTTTATATTATGTATCTATATGATTTATGCGGCAATAATCTATAACACGCCTATGTTATTTCTAGGGAGATGATATTATTCAGTATTGCAAATATAATTCCACAGGAAGAAAGAAACTAACTGTAGTAAGTGAACCTATACAATATAAAACCAATAAAATTAAAACAATATAAAAGTCTCGTTGGATCTGCAGTGAGATTTCATGAGCACCCCATTGATGACACTCTATCTACAACGTTCTCAAAGATTTTCAGGTGTAACACAATCAATATCAATCTGTCTCAAACCTACATTCTCACGTGCACGTTAATGAGCCTTTTCGCCACATTGTATCAATTTCTCGTTTCCTGATTGGTCGAGAGTCTTTGGGAGATCAGAGTCGATACCACGGCTCGCGTCATTCTTTGTTTACGTCATGCACTGTACTAACCAATCAGACAGCGAGCATTAAGGACGTTCGCGCGCATTGTTCACGCGCATCTTTTCTGCGCATAAATTCAAGATTCGAATCATCTCGGTCCAGTCCTCTTTCCTCTCGTCCAAGATGGCAGCCAGTCACGCATGTTACGTAGACGATTTTCATCGGCTAATATCTCGAGAACGATATCGGTGACCCCCATTTTTTATTTTGTGATTTTACAAAGAATCACAAAAGCTCCCCATGTACCAAATTTAAAGAAAAAAACATGGATAGATTTAGATAAAAACACGAATTTAGATGAAAACATCAACCTACCTTCACGCGAAAGAGTCGTCGATGGCTACTTATTATCGGTGGCTACTTATTATTATTATTACTTGGTGACTGTAAATATGAGCCAAAAACTACAGGTTGTTTCTATATATTCACAAATCTTTGTACATAATTGTATTCTATAATCTCTTAGATAGCCATTTGAAGAACGTTTTAGCAATCCGTTTAGTTTTTCTACAAAAAAAAATACCTGTCATTCTCGACTTTCAGTGAATTTAACGCACGTAATTTTCGATCAGAAAAAGAGTATACTTTGAAGCAATCTGACTCCATAGCGAAGTCGGTGACCCCCATTTTGTATTTGCTCACTTAGCTTATATAATGATCTTATTTCACCATGCGAAGTTTAAGGGAAAAAACATGGATAGTTTTTTTGCCCGCGAACGTCCTTTTAAAGTCTTGTCAGCATGTATTTAGTTTGGTTTTCCGCGGGAATTCCCTCTGCTTCAAAGATCGACCTGGCCCTGGCCCTCGGCTACGCCTCGGGAGTCCAGAATATTTTCACGGCTAGATGACGAACATCATGGTAAATAAGAGGACAAAGCACGGAAAACTGGAGGAAATTTCTTAAATATACTTTAGAGACTGTCCCAGGACAGAAAAATATATACTGTACTCGGCAAACTAAGTCATGTCACTTTTTCTAATTTTCATAAAACCATAATTTGAAAGAGCATACTAAAATTAGTAAATGTGGACAGCTTGAAATTTCACTTGTGGATCCAATACGCCTTTGCTCTTTTCTTTGTCAGGATTCTGATCCTCAAAGAGACAGCAAGCTTTGGACGCCGGTGAACTTAGTCCTATCGAAATAATTCGTTTCAAACTTTCCATATTAAACGACTTCAGCATGCTCTTTGTAGTCACGATATTCTTCATGGTCGCAGTGGAGAAAATCTAAAGCGTTCACGTGTAATTTTATTTTAATAAATTTGTAGGGCGGGATTAAAACACGAGACGAGATGTGCATGAATTTTATGTACTACTACCCAAAAGTCCAACTGACTAAATGCCTGTCCATAAACAAGGGAATGGAAAACTTCTTTGTGCGGCATTTCATGTAAGTCTCCACGTCATCATTACTCTCCTCAGTACCCTTATCGACACTGTCATCATCATCAACATCGTATGAAGATCACGCGTCCGATGCATTGATGCATTGCCTGAACGAACTATTTTATATTATATGTTCCAACATACCATCCACCAAAGTGTCCCTCTCTTATCTTTATGTTCTCACATACCTTATTACACTTTATTTTCGCGAGACTTTGATTTCGCGATTTAGGGATGGTCATATAATTTCGCGACACTTTATTTTCGCGATTTTGTTAAATTTGTAGAAACTGAGTCACTTTATTTTGAATCGCGATTTCGCCGATAAATCAATCTTTAAATACGTACCTTCGCTATTTCACTTAAAAAACGGAAATAAAACAGACTATGCTACGTATAAATGTTTGTATTTGATTTGTATTTCTCTTATGCTCGTAATCGTGTCACACCAGTTGGTAAAAACCTGCAAGGTACAATGTCTAGTGTAAAAATTGCGATGTACAACTGCAGCAGAACGGTAACTTGGGCAAAGTGAAGGAGGTGTACAAGCTTATATGTATGCCGGGTCACTTAATTTTCGCGCATGCAAAATTTCGCGACACTGAATTTCCGCGACATCAAATTTTCGCGAAAATCGCGAAATTAAAGTGTCGCGAAAATATAGTTTAATAAGGTACCAAAGTGTCCCTCTATATATTTTTATCATGGTTCTCATATACCATCAACCAGTCTCCTTCTCATCTCTTTATGTTCCTACATACCATCAACCAAAGTGTCCTTCTCATCTCTTGATGTTATCACATATTATCTACCAAAGTGTCCCTCGCATCTCTTTATGTTCCTACATACCATCGACTAAAGTGTCCCTCTCATCTCTTTATGTTCCTACATACCATCTACCAAAGTGTCCCTCTCATATCTTTATATTCCTACATACCATCAGCCAAAGTGTCCCTCTCATCTCTTTATGTTCCTACATACCATCATCCAAAGTGTCCCTCTCATCTCTTTATGTTCCTACATACCATCTACCAAAGTGTCCCTCTCATCTCTTTATGTTCCTACATACCATCTACCAAAGTGTCCTTCTCATCTCTTTATGTTCCTACATACCATCATCCAAAGTGTCCCTCTCATCTCTTTATGTTCCTACATACCATCTACCAAAGTGTCCTTCTCATCTCTTTATGTTCCTACATACCATCATCCAAAGTGTCCTTCTCATCTCCTTATGTTCCTTCAATCCATCCACCAATGAATCTTTCTATTTACAGGAAGAACAAGACAGTAGTTGGTTTTCCACCAGCAAAGTGGACCAACGAATTAATTGTTGATCTAAGGAAGTCCTACGACGAGATGAAGTATGTGAAAGTAAGGTGCGCGAAGCAGAACGCCGAGGACTTGGCACCGGTAACTGCAAAACTTCTCAAATACTCGTAAGTTGCCTGCACTTTGTGAAACGGCAGCCTGAGCATATTACTTTTAATTATCTGCAGATACACGGTACATTCGTTCGCAAGGCGGTCATCACCAAACCGTTACCAATGGTTGTCAGATCCTGTCCTAAACCTAAAGGACCTGAAGGTGCTGGAACCAAAGTTGCTGGATTTCTCGTCTTGATTTTGACGGCCTCAGTACTGGCGTCATGGATAAATTAAGCGTTGATATGATCACTCTATCATTATATAAAACATCTTAGTGTATGCTTGGATATACACAAATTTCAAAAGGCGTTGTCGCCGGACGTCGGTATTATTAGCTGGTAATTATTATGTTTCAAATATTGGTATATTAGCTTGAGTTTATGGCCAACCCATCCATCACTATGTCAAGTAAGTCCGCTTCAGTGAACGTGTATTTGCGTCCTCTGCTGTCTTGACTTGTTGCTTGTTCCTTTTCACGGCGACAACATTTTTTTGAAATTGGTGAATATAGAACTTTTAAGTTAAAAGGTGCGGATACATGGTGCAACATTGCGCGCAACATGTACCATTGCAGCGTGTGTCCACCCCTGCCACATGCATGTTGTACGCAACCAAAATAATCGATCCCTACTTCAGAAACTGATCCACGAGCAACAAATTGCGTCGTGTGAGCGCGCGCTAGTCAATTGTGAGCAATGGTGCAGGGTTAGACATTACTCTACAACACATTTGCCAGCAATATTGCATGCAAAGTTGCACCTTGTATCCGTACCTTGTTTGTAGAGTACAAACTATAAAAACGTAAAATATATTACTACTAGTAACTAATTACTACTAAATTGTTATATCCAATGCTGTATTTACACTTGAGTGTTTTACCAAGGTGCAAATCAGAAAACCAAGGTTAACCTCTCAAATAAAAATAATAATATGATGTGGAACAAGGCCTGGTAAACTCTCTAGTGAAGTAGTCTGAATATAGCTACGACCTGAATCCGATTATAATAATTTATAAAATAACTTATATATATATAACGCGCGCTCTGATTGGCTTAAAAGCTATGTGAAATAAGACCACAGAAACATGGTTTTCATGACCTTGAAATTCCTTGAAGCGAATCAGTGGATTTGATCAATCACAAATATATTTGTTCTGTTGTCAAACATGTTTTATTTACTAAACAAAAGTCATATAATTACATTTTCTCAAGTTCAAGTTATATCTAGATGTGATTTAATTTGCAAGAATTGAGCTTCTTCCAACAAACAAACCAAGAAACGACGAATCGTCCAATTATTTTTGTCCACAATAATGAAGGAAACTAAATCTAACTGCTCAGTTTTCTGAGTCACATACTAACAAATATTTTCCCAAGTGTACGACTGAAAATATCAAGAAAAGATAGCCGTATTTATACTCACAAAACAGAGCGATATCTTGTAGCTACAAATTGAAGCTTACGTATATTGCTTACATTTTCGCCTGAACATTCATATCTCTAGTAAAATATGTCAAAGAGAAAACAATATATATATATTCAAATGTCTCAATTGAATCGACTCAGCTTTTCTCACTTTTCTTCGTGTTTCGTGTTCACAGGATACACAAACAAAGTGTAACAAGCATTCTTCTGTAATTAGCTGACTGAATAGCATTTTTGAAAACGCTTTTCCTGTCAAATCACTGCCGGAAACGGGACAGATAAAAGTTGTTGAATCGCTTGCCATTTTGATTTCTTTCGCGATATTTGATTGGATGATGGATGATTTCTGACGCCTTTCAGGAGAATTGCAAATTTGATCAATAAAAACTCGTGTAAATAAAGGATTAAGCAACTTTTTTTTACGGTCCGGTATCCTAAGAAATCGCGCGCTCTGATTGGTTGTTGAATAAGGCGGAATTTTCTATATCTGACTACGGTCCGCTGTATCCGAGCATAGACTGTCATCGAATAACACAATTAAAAAAACAAAAGTTTGTTTTGTTTTTTTGTTTTGTCTGTTGTGTGCTTGTTTTTGTTGTTGTTGATGTTGTTGGGGTTTTTTTAGTTCACGTTTTGAGTCATGGCTGACAGTTATTTTGTAAGTTAATTACCAGTCTTGGTCGGTCCTGATAGGGAAGTTTATGCGTTCCGTTCACACGGAACTGTGCCGCTATCCGGACAAAAATTATATACAAAATGTAATACCACTAAGGAGAAGGTTCCGTGTAAACTGTCAATTTTTTGAACAGTTAAAATTTCATCCGGTACAGTATGATCATTGAGATGGTATTTGGGCTTACACAATTTCAAAAAATCTGGCTTGTAAGACATTTAGAAGATCATATTAAATTGACGGTAGGCGGAAGATTTTCCCCGGTGTGATATATTTCCGTGATGGAAATGCGTGAGTGTTTGGATACGGAAAAGTTTTCCTTGTGTGATGTCCGTCGGTTTGTGTTTTGTTGCATTAAAAGTGCTTCTCTTCAGTGTGTATTTCTGCATTTCTAACCTACAATCCATTATCACAAAAGCTGCAGTGCCTGACGTTGCAATTGCCTTTCACCAGAATGCTGGCGCACATGAACTGCTACGTACGTGACAGCCTTTAAGCACAAACTGCATTCAGACGAATTATCATTGGTGTGCATATTCATGTTCTTTGTGAATGAAGTTGTCCGAGAGAACGAATTTCTTGTCGTCGGAGCAAGATGACAAAAGCACATTCTCTTCCTTCATATTTCTTCACCGTCCCAGACGAGCTTCCGAGTCCGTTGTCGAGCATATATTAAACATAGCCCATTCCTCAGAGACAATCGGCTTAATATAAAGCATTCAAATGGGTGATTGCCTGAGGAATTGCTGTAATTTGCTTGGGGTTCATAGAGTGCAAACACTAAAACCGTGAAACAGTGCTACCTTTGATTGAGTTCTATCACAGAACGAGTCAAGTTCGAGCCCGAGTCAAACACGAGTCACGAGTCAACCACGAGTCAAGTTCGAGTCACAAAGAATTATCACATAAATTTATTGATTCCTTTATCAATGAATTATAAATCATAATTTCTCTATCCTACTATTGTTTATCAGTGAAAAGTTTATCATAAAGTAGTTATAAAGCCGTAAAGTTTCAAGTCTCAAACTAAACCTAAATAAAGTACTTTAGCGGATCAGGTTTTCACAGAAAATAAGCCTTACCAGTTTGAAGATTGATTTATTGAAGACACTGAAAATAACTTCTCGGAAACAACTCAAACAAGTTGACATTAAATTGCTCAAAACGTTCGTCTTTCGAACCAGGTTCGCCATCTTGAATTATCAACACAGGAAGCCCAAACACTACCCACATTACCCAACCCCCTCCCCCCTCCCCCCACAAACACATGTTGTCCGTTATTCGTTCTTACCTCATATATCGTCCTTGTAAAATAAATAAACAGCGTGCTTCTGCATGGAAAAAATAACTCCCCTGATAGTCGTTTAGAACCAGCGTCGGACTGGATACTACATAAGACAACAGGTGTTTGTGGGGGGGAGGGGGGGGGGGGGGGGGGTAGAGGGGTTAATTTGGGTAGTGTTTGGGCTTCTTGTGTTGAGAATTCAAGATGGCGAACCTGGTTCGAAAGACGAACGTTTTGAGCAATTTAATGTCAACTTGTTTGAGTTGTTTCCGAGAAGTTCTTTTCAGTGTCTTCAATAAATCAATCTTCAAACTGGTAAGGCTTATTTTCTGTGAAAACCTGATCCGCTAAAGTACTTTATTTAGGTTTAGTTTGATACTTGAAACTTTACGGCTTTATAGCTACTTTATGATAAACATTTCATAGTAGGATAGAGAAATTATGATTTAGAATTCATTGATAAAGGAATCAATAAGTTTATGTGATAATTCTTTGTGACTCGAAATTGACTCGTGGTTGACTCGTGACTCGTGTTTGACTCGGGCTCGAACTTGACTCGTTCTGTGATAGAACTCACTCTGATTTACAGTACAAAATAGTACAACGTCTTTTGTTTTCTATTGTTCCATTGGTAATAATTAGCACTAACTTGTTTGTATTGTTTCACGGTTTTAGTGTTTGCACTCTATTTCTACATATGCTGTAGAGATAGCAGAATGGCGTAAAAATGTCGTCTGTTTGTGGATATATCTTGGAAGAACAAGGCAGAGAACAATGCGATTTGTTTTGGCGTGGTGATATGCTGTGAATATCCAGATGTTCAGAGTAAGAAACCAAAGTGTAAAAGTCAAGTGGAATCAAAAGCGCAACGAGCAATGTTATGGACATTTTATGACGTCATTTGTGTCTCAATAAGAGTATAGACAACTTAAAACCATCTGCAATTTCTCAAGGTCCTTTTAAGCAAAGAATAATTGATAAGTGATATTTCACTTTTAAGGTGTATTTCACTTTTATGTGTTTACCCTCTTGAAATAATGTCTTCATCATCATCATTAGCATCATCGTGGGATTCGAATTCACGTGGGCAGAGCCCATTAGATTAACACTCGGCCACTTCGTCTTAATTGCTTTTAAGCAATTAAAATATAAAATGAAATAAAATAATGATTGTGTTAACAAGAAGAGTATGGCTATGAGTATGGCTTCCCGTCCGCGGCGAGGAAAGAGGAACGGGTGCGAAGTTGTTCGAAACGTTATGGATTGCCTGTGTTATTAATGTCATAGTGCTGGATGTGTTGGGTGTACTGTGCATGTGTGCTGGGTGTTCTGGCTTTTATGTAATAGATACAATATGAGCGGCTGATCTGTATGGGATTTACAAACTCGAGCCGTTATCGAATCCAACGACGTATAAGTGGATGTTTAACTGTAATTTGGATGATAGAAAACAGTTTGGCCAAGAAAATCCAAGTTAAAGTTGAATGCAAATGAGGACGATTCTGTATCCGATTTACAAATGTCTGCTACGTTTATGATTTCTATTGTATTTCCCTCATTAATTATTCATGAATTTGATAAGATAAAATAAACAAAATTAAGAAACAAAGTCAAATGAAAACTTTATCACGGATGGAGTCAGTTTGTACATTTAAACTAGGTTTGATGTTCTTTATAAAAAGCATTTCATAAACCAGGCAGTCCCATTTGTTTTTACATTTCTTCAGAATTTGAAAATTGTTGGCACTGAAGTCATAGCATATACAGGCCAGCATGCTGATCATTAGGGAATACCAAATGAAGATATGAAATCCTGAACAGAAGTTATTTACACAGTTCCGGTTGACGCCGCCGCCGTAGATTCTGCAAATCTTAAACTCCCAATTGACTGAGTGGGAGGGCCGGACAGGAACATATTTGGCTCGAGGTCATGCCGTACAGAAAGAGCGCAGCGAGGTCCATACAAATGACCATGCAATAACAGTGTCTTGATCAGTGTCTCCTCCAGTATCTGAGATACATCCATCTGATCCGAATCGTGAGAGCTGATTGGCATGCAAGATGGCTCCATCCCAAACTCCTCAATCGCGGCCTCAATCACGACACTGAACTGGTTCGTGGGCAAAGCGATAAAGTGAGAGGGCCTGGTGAACGGCAACTCGTTCATTAGATAAAACAAGTGCATGACGTCAGCATGCATCAATGGCTACAATCAGACGTCATTCATTCATATTTAACATTGTATGTTGTCTATCATACTGAACGGCCACAATGATTGTTGGGTTGACCAACTGTATGATTTCGTTGCTGTTTGCAACTACATTTGCTTCTGCCAGCCTCGATACTGAGTACACTAACTCAGCGTATCTTGATGAGGCAGAAACTTTCAAACTTCACTGGAAAATTGACGACACAAAGAAGCAGATATGGTTTGGCGTTCAAGTCAAGACTCTCGGTTGGGTTGGTTTTGGTATTTCAGCTGGTACGGGCAATATGGTTGGATCTGATGTTGTGATTGGATGGGTGAAAGACAACAAGGGATATCTAGAGGTGAATTAGTCAGAGAAAAAGTGATTTCCAGTTACATATTTTCTTGTTTTCTATAGAATACCTAAACAAGGCATGTTCTGTATATAGTCACATTTCGTGGGTTCCAATTTGACTTGCACTGCCACTGAACTCGGTTACATAATCTGATGTCTAGCGCTATTCAATGAATTAAGTAAACACTCTTTAAGCTGGTGAAATCATGATCGCAGCGATGGCTAAATGAAAGACAAACCCTAACGTCATGTAATGACGCATGAAAGACTATTATTAACATTTGTGTAAAATTGTGTAAAAATATGTAATACTTGAAGAACAGTACATTTTAGCTATTATTTCCACAAGTAATCTATAGAGAAAGACGAATTTTATCTTATCTCCAAGCGACCATGTAATAGACCCCATATGCATATAAAGACTTTATTTTTTTAATTTAAAACGAGGGTCAGAGGTACTATAGGTACTATATATGCATAATTCCGTGCCTTTAAAATAGACAAACTAAGACCTTTACAGTACAAATTGTTTCAGCCATCAGAAAGAGTACTTCAAAATACACAACATTGGAAAGTTGGGTTGTTATAGACCTAATATTCAAGAAGTTAATTATGGATCAAAAACAGAGAGTTCTGTATGTGTTTATCAACCGAGGCCTTTCTAGCTTCGTTTTCATTTATTTTCCCACTCAATAAAGCACTCATATCTTCGCAGGAATTTAATATTTCACCTTCAAACTCACAGACCAACTTTCTTGGAGCATTTGCTATCATTGTGAACCATTTTGCTATATTAAACATAAATGTACAACAATTATGCTAATTAGTAGCGGCCATTTTTTCATAGGGTCTATATTCTGTTTAATATATAATTAGCGATGAAGCATTTTTTTGTTTTGAAATAATCTTTACTTTACGATATATGAGCCAGTCTTCATCGAAGAAGAGAAATATAGATATTTCATCGATAATTATATATTAAATTATTATTATTTATTGGTGGCGCATTCAATAATAAACTAAATTGATATAGGGAAATTAGAAATTCGAGTTCAAGTGAAAATCGAGTTCGAGTTAGAATTTCATATTCGATTTGGAATTTCGTTTTTTTCTCGATAAATATTTTTGTTACTGATTCAAATTCTTATAAGAGTAACTCTTTAAAATTGTATTGATAAGAAAAACTAGTGACATAAGATTACGTTTCAAAGTGAAGTGAAATGAATTTGCATAACAGATAAGTTACGGATTTACATAATTAACATAATAATAGTGTTCAATGCTCAATAGATATAATGGAGTTGATCAGTGTTGTTTGAACAAGACATCGCTATCGCGCATACCTCTTATCGACATGGGAGCTGTTTAATATTGAATGCCCAAAGCTCAAATTGATGTTCTACAAGCATAAATACCCGAAATATCTTGTTAATTCTCACTAATTCTCGCTAATTCTACCATCTCTACGTTTTTCGATTCAAAATTGCCCGGGGGTACTCCCTTTGTCCAAGTGGTAGGGCTGATCGGCGGTCGGTTTTGAAAACGGCCCATAAAAGGTACGCATAAATTAATTAAAATAGCCTTTGAAGCCATGTTGATTTCAACACCTAAAGTGTTTTTAACAGAGAACAAAGACACGGCAAGGGTGTATTAAAGGGGCACTGTCACGACGCGCGCATGCGTCAATTTTAATGATATGCAGAGATTTTAATGATATGCAGAGGTCAACGAACTCGTCTGTGTTTACGAAGAGAATCGCGCTAGTAAATTTCAATGTGTTTTGAAAGTGTTTTACGATCAAGTTTTCGCAGAGTGCTTCCAAGTTATTCAGAATATACAACCTTTACAGCGTGTGACCTAAATATTTCATGAAATAAGTACTTATTATAGCGACTTCTGGTGAAGGAACGGCATTAAATAGCAGACAATCCGAGGTGACAACTCAGGTCTCAGATGAAGTTATTCACATTTCACATCGCTAAAAACCAAGTCCATAGTACTTCTTTGCTTCAAAAAAGACTAACGAAGATGTACATGTCACTACTGTATAAGGTACTCGTGTTTTCTTAAATTGTAAGAGTACAAAAGAGTGCAAAAAGAATTGCACAAAATAATTCCCGTGTGAAAAGTATAATCACTGAGTTCTCTTTGCCGTTAATTGTGTCACTACTTCCAAACCTCGCAGAAATAAAAACTCATACAATGTGACAGTTGTTTGCAATAGCTTCAGTACATGCATATGAACTCGAAGGAATACATTGATATGATGTATGCAACTGAGTTCTTTTTGAGAACATAATAATTCGAGTGAATAAGTCAATGAACGCGTTGTCAAACATTGTTGTTGTCGTTCGGAATACTTTCCTACCTCCTTTGGTACTCCAGAGCTGTTAAAGAGAAGTATAGCGAACTCAGAATATGTAGTATAACCGTATTCTATCTTCCCAGTAAACCAAAACTTATAAACCTGTCGCCTGAATACATTCGTTGTCAACCACTACATCCCGGCGGCCGCCATGAGAAGCCATCGCCATCGCTCTCGCCGATTAAATAAAAAGCGTATAAAATTGGACTTCAAACCAAAAATAACTACCTGACAAATACGAAACAACAATCAATCTAAGTACTGAATAAGTATCATCTTCTAGAGTGCAAGGATTACAATGATATAACTCGATATATTAACACACTGAATTTGAATTTTCCTCGGGTCTCTTGAAAGCGTTGGCGAACGATTTCAAGATTGAAGCCAAGATTCGCGCATGCGCGTGTCGTGACAGTGCCCCTTTAATGCTTTTATAAAATAATTACAAGGATTTCTTTCTTAAAAAATCCTTTATTTACGCGAATTTTGATTGATCAAATTTGTAATTCTTCTGAAAAGCGAGAAATCTCATGAAAGAAATCAGAATGGCAAAGCGACAGTAGCGACTCGACAACTTTTATTACTGAGTGCCGTATAAATAGTGTTTTGACAGGAAACACGTTTTGAAGACTGCTATTTTCTGTCAGAAAACTTACCGAATAATGTTTGTTACACTTCGTTTGTGTATCCTGTGAACACAAAACACGAAGAAAAGTGAGAAAAGCTGAGCCAATTCAATGAAGACGAATCGTCAACTTTCTGAAATATTTGAAAACTTGATGAATGGAGCACGAAGTCAGGTAGCCAAATATCCACAGTTTTTGTCGTACTTTTGAATCTTTTCATTTCTCGACAAGAATGTATAAACGATGGACGTTTCTGAGACATTTCAATATATTTTTTCTCTTTGACATATTTCACTAGAGCAGGGGAAAATTACAAGTCTCGTTCGCTGCCCTACCCTCCTTCCACCACAGGAAGCCCATGCAAACACAGGAAGCCCAAACAGCGTACTTCGTGGGGGGGGGGGGGGGGGGGGGGGGGGGGGGGGGGGGGGGGGGGGGGGGCGAACGAGACTTGGAGCAAGTCTATGTTGGGACTTGAAGTCAGTTTTGTTTGCCATAGATTTGTGTTTTATTACTTAATTATGCCTGGACAAAGCACATACATGATCTTGTGAATAGTTGGATCTGATGAGCTTGATACGTTGCTTGATATATAATTTCTTTGAGTGGATGGTTTTTTTCTCTTGTAAAAAAAACAGCTCGCTTTCTTTTTCGGCTTTTGATTTTTCTATTTCGCGGTTATTCGTGATTTCACGGCGTTGTTAGCAAGTTTTACCTAGCGTAATCAGAAGTACCGGGTAGGGTTTCAATTTGGAAGGGATTTCGTCCTCTAAATGACAGGAATTATCTTTATGCTCTTGATTTTACACCATTGTCAATCGTACCATCGTGAGTCCCATCGCGATGAATTACCCGGTCTTCAGTAAACCGACCAATCGGAACGCGCGCATGGAATCAACCAATCACAACTTGTTGCTAATAATAGCCAAGCTAACAATCTGTTGGGAACACGTATATTAAAGTGCCTATCACCCCTGTGAGATTGTTTTAAAAATATATTCAATATAAACTGAATAGTTGGTGGGTTCAGTATTTTGTGATTTGAACCTTGCGTTTATGAGTTATAGAGGTTTGAAATCTCAATATGCAAATTTGATGACGTCTACTAAGACTTCATTTATTATACAAAAACGCCCTTGTGCTGATTATTGACATTTGAAAACTTACAGAATATTTTCACAGTCTTTATAAATGATTTTATAACTTTTTCACCATTTCAAAAAATAAGCTCTTCTTGAAAAAGTCTAAATAAGTTATGGCAAATTCCTGGGTTGACGTCATCAAATTTGCATATTGAGATTTCAAACCTCTATAACTCATAAACGCAAGGTTCAAATCACAAAATACTGAACCCACCAACTATTCAGCTTATATTGAATAGATTTTTGAAAGAATCTCACAGGGGTGATAGGCACTTTAAGAGATGGACTCCCCTAGTAATTTTCCCCTGACTAGAGATATGAATGTTCTGGCGAACCCGCCGTGTAGCTACAAGAATCGCTCTGTTTTCACTGTTTTGCGAGTATAAATACGGCTATCTTTTCTTGATATTTTCAGTCGTACACTTGAGAAAATATAAGACTTATGTGTAGCTAAGTATAACTTACAAAATGGTTAGTATGTGATTGAGAAAACTGAGCCGTTATATTTAGTGTTCTTCGTTATTGTGGACAGAAATAATTGGACAATTCGTCGAGTTTCTTGCCGGCCGAGTTTGAATGAACTTGAAGCTCGATTCTTGCAAAATTACTTAATTTTCGGTTTAAAATCATCAAAATCACATCTACATAGAACTTGAACTTAACTAAACAAGAAAAACTGTAATTATATGGCTTTTGTTTAGTAAATAAAACATGTTTGACAACAGAAAAAAATACAATTGTGGTCAGTTATTTTTACAATCAAATCCACTGCATCGCTTCAAGGTTGTTCAAGGTCATGAACCATGTTTACATAGCCTCATATCAACATAGTAATTAACCAATCAGAGCGCGCGTTATATCTAAATTATTTTATAAACTCAAGTATAATGAATGTGACTTGCGGTCGGCTCGCATTTGTATCGCTTAGTTGACGTGTGTAGTTACCGCCCATTCGTACTTAACTCATTAGCAGCCATTCAGTGGGGTTGTTATTATTATTATTATTATTATTATTATTATTATTATTATTATTATTATTATTATTATTATTATTATTATTATTATTATTATTATTATTATTTGTTGTAGAAAACGAGATTGATACAGAGTGAATTAAACGATTAACATATTTTAATGATCGCCATCTTGATTTTACAGCCATGTTGCTCTCTTTACATAGAATGAAAGTAAGAGTTCAAAGTTCATATATAAGTGTACAATTTAATAAGCTTCTTGATGATTCGTGTCCATTTCTGGACCAATCAAAAAGCGTGCAGATGCATCTCATCCAATCAAAGTTGTTCAATACAGCACGGCACACAACTTTCCCACTTACACGAAAACGACTTTATAATGATAGCGTGATAATATGAACGCTTATTTTATCCATGACGCCAGTACTGAGGCCGTCAAAATCAAGACGAGACATCCAGTAATTTTGGTTCCAGCACCTTCAGGTCCTTTAGGTTTAGGACAGGATTTGCCAACCATTGGTAACGGCTTGGTGATGACCGCCTTGCGAACGAATGTACCGTCTATCTGCAGATAAAATGTTAAAAGTTTAGATATAATGTTCAGGCTGCCGTTTTACAAAGCGCACGTAAAGTACGAGTACAGGCTGCCTCACATCCTTGTTTCGACTTCCCTCAGTCTAATCCGTGTAGCTCAGTGCAGCTTTTAAAATACCCGTAAGACGGAGCACTGATGGAGGGAGGGGGTTAAATGGCGCACCGTCTGGCTCCTGGGAGAACAGTTTCGGCTGAAGGGGTTACGGACGTTAAATACGGCTTTTACTTTACCGTGAATCTTTCGTAGGTTACGTAAAGCCGATTTACGAATACTTGTAAGTTACGAGTGACTTTACCGATACCTAGAAGCTCTAGTAAGTTACGTACAGATTTACGAATACTTGTAAGTTACGAGTGACTTTACCGATACCTTGAAGCTCTAATAAGTACGTACAGATTTACGAATACTTGTAATCTTGTAAGTTACGAGTGACTTTACCGATACCTTGAAGCTCTAGTAAGTTACGTACAGATTTACGAATACTTGTAAGATACGAGTGAATTTACCGATACCTTGAAGCTCTAGTAAGTTACGTACAGATTTACGAATACTTGTAATCTTGTAAGTTACGAGTGACTTTACCGATACCTTGAAGCTCTAGTAAGTTACGTACAGATTTACGAATACTTGTAAGTTACGAGTGACTTTACCGATACCTTGAAGCTCTAGTAAGTTACGTACAGATTTACGAATACTTGTAATTTTGTAAGTCAGTTACGAGTGACTTTACCGATACCTTGAAGCTCTAGTAAGTTACGTACAGATTTACGAATACTTGTAAGTTACGAGTGAATTTACCGATACCTTGAAGCTCTAGTAAGTTACGTACAGATTTACGAATACTTGTAATCTTGTAAGTTACGAGTGACTTTACCGATACCTTGAAGCTCTAGTAAGTTACGTACAGATTTACGAGTACTTGTAAGTTACGAGTGACTTTACCGATACCTTGAAGCTCTAGTAAATTACGTACAGATTTACGAATACTTGTAAGATACGAGTGAATTTACCGATACCTTGAAGCTCTAGTAAGTTACGTACAGATTTACGAATACTTGTAATCTTGTAAGTTACGAGTGACTTTACCGATACCTTGAAGCTCTAGTAAGTTACGTACAGATTTACGAATACTTGTAAGTTACGAGTGACTTTACCGATACCTTGAAGCTCTAGTAAGTTACGTACAGATTTACGAGTACTTGTAAGTTACGAGTGACTTTACCGATACCTTGAAGCTCTAGTAAGTTACGTACAGATTTACGAGTACTTGTAAGTTACGAGTGACTTTACCGATACCTTGAAGCTCTAGTAAGTTACGTACAGATTTACGAGTACTTGTAAGTTACGAGTGACTTTACCGATACCTTGAAGCTCTAGTAAGTACGTACAGATTTACGAATACTTGTAATCTTGTAAGTTACGAGTGACTTTACGGATACCTTGAAGCTCTCGTACTTTACGTACAGATGTAAGTTACGAGTAGTACTTGTAGGTTGCGTACAGTTTGTGAAATGGTCAGATGTCAAGTCAAAAATCAATCAGTATACAGTCATAAATATGTGGTCAGTGTTGTTCAATGAAAATGATAGCTTGTCATCCAAACTTATCTGAAGATAAGTTTTAAATACGAAGGTCCAGGATAAAAGGAGCGTTGCCATGTGACAATATTACGAGTATGTTTTCGAAGAGAAAGTTTTGCATCTTACCGGTTCCAAGTGCTCGGCTTTCTGCTTCGCGCACATTGCTTTCACATACTTCATCTCGTCGTAGGATTTCCTTAAGTCAACAGCTAATCCGTTGGTCCATTTTTCTGGTGGATAACCTACTTCTGACTTGTTCCTACTGCAAATAGAAAGATTCAGCAAATCAATTGATTAAATCAACCAAGAGAACACAAATAATGGTAATTGGAGGGTAATTGAACTGAGTGGAGTGCAATTTGGTCTGAAATCAAACGCGGGATTACAAAATCGCACGACCGCGTAGCGGGAGTGCGATTTGTAATTGCAAGTTTGATTTCAGACCAAAATTGCGCGACACGAAGTTCAATTACCACTTAATTATATCCATTTTGAAATTTACACTCATTCGATACCGGAAAACATAAACAACGATTTTAATATATTTACAGCAAAATGTCACGTGACGAGTAATGCGCATTGAACGAGCACATACAAAGTCAGTTGAACAATCTCTACTCACTGACACTTGGAACAAAAGTCCTTCTTTATTCCCATTCTCGTCGTCAGAATCACAGACAAAAGCCGACGTCGCTTTTATACCGGTGCTGATTGTTCTTTTGAGTAGTAATTGAACGTACAGCTGGTTTAGTTTTGGGATCACTTGCCCTGCTGTCGTATGACCTTCGTGTTGAGAATTTGCCGCGAGCCGTGAAATTCCCTGGATATTGAATATTTAAGCTTACAGTAAATAACTATGCTCACAGGATAATTATAGTCTACTTCAAACGATGCTCAATGGCACTCTGCATAATTCTTAGAGATTGTGGCTCATTGTCTTAAGCCAAGTCAGAGTTTAAGGATTACCGTGATTCCTGGGACCGAATCGGGATAAAATCCAACCGGAAGTTGAGTTTCGCCATACATTTACTGTAAATCTGCTAGAATCTTAGGTGAAAATATCAGTCATTTACGTGCCTTAGTTAGACTCTAAGAAATATTTACTCGACTAAAGGTGAGTGTTTAAGACATAATGCGCCTTTGTGAGCCAATATTTGAGTGTCAGGACAAAAAGAACACGATTTTAAATGGTCTTGTTTTGACTGAGTAATGACTGGGATTCGCCCGCCATGACACACCGGGACACTGAAACTTGCCTAGAATAATTTTATTTCCCTTGAATATATATTTCCTGATAAACTATAACTTTATCCTTAGATGAGAATTTGTGCATTTACCACTGCAGTCACAGTACTTTATCAACTCATAAACTGCCGTAATAAAAGCAAATGTAACTGATTGCCGTGTCTGTCTTTTAATACTTGTCTTCCTCCGTTCGTCCTTCACCATTGATAGCAAATATTGACACTAGAAGAGAGTGGATTAAACTGGTCTCAGAAAAGACCCAACAAACTGGAAAAATGGGCAGCCTCGTCAAGATTCACGAATATGTTCTGCACATTTTGTCGACGGGAAACCAATTAACCGAAATAAAGCCTCAGTATTCCTTCAATATTCCTTAATCAACTTCTCCTGCACAACAACAAAATGCACAAATCCTTATCTAAAGATAAAATTATAGTTTATCAGGAAATATTCAAGTGAATTTAAAACTATTAGGCAAGTTTCAGTGTCCCGGTGGGCGAATCCCAGTCATTACTCAGTCAAAACAAGACCATTTAAAATCGTGTTCTTTTTTTCTGTGTTCTGATTGGCTGTTTCATGTTGTTCCTGTAATTTCATTGGATGTTCAAATTGGTGCGATTTAGAGCTCAAAAAGATGCGATTTGGGAATAAATCGCACCATTCTTAACCAATCAGATTACAGGTCTTCTATCGTTGCACCAATTTTCATGCTTGTAGCAAAAAACTGAACAATTCTGCACCATATTCCTGCACTATTATTAGTATTGACATGCATTAGACATGCACGTGATGGCCATGGATTTCGTCTTTCTGATTGGACGAATTGCTCATTAATTATGTATGATTTTTTGAGATTCAGGGCAATCATCAGATTTTTAAATCTTGTGACGTGTTTCTTCCATCGCAATGTCGATCGGGCCTTTAGCTCCTGCTTCCTCGCCAAAATGGTGAAACATTACTTCATGATTAGGCGCCGGTTTCTGGTATGGTCTGTAGTTTTCGACGTTTTTCGGGATTGATTTAAGAGTTTATCTTCGTTTACCTTTTTGCGTCGTCAATGTGACGTTATAAAGATCACAAACCCTAGGATCATTTTCAAGGACTATACGACAGCTTCGTGTTTAAACTGAACTCGCTGCTTTAATGAACTAACTCTTGTATGCATGCGTGACATGTCTGGGACTTTACAGCGAGTAGTCTTGTATTAGTCAGGGCGCAGAGACCGGAAAATTGGAGTTTCGTTCAACCCACACCACAGAAAAGGTTTGACAGCTGATTTTGATAGAACAACACCTCCTGAACAACGCTAGGTAGTTCGTAAAGTTGAATTGTGGTATCAGTCCCGAGTTATGGCCGTATTTTGTTGCGTAACTAGCGATTCGAAATGAAAACGAGGCTGACTACTTTGTTTTGCATCTTACTTGATTTATTCTCAACAAAGCTGCTTAAAAACCACCGAGGCAGTGAAGTGTCAACGTCGAGATCAAATAGATGCAACATTTAGTGTCAAATATAGATCACGTGACCTGTCACGTGACTAAAATCGTGAAATTTGGACCAATTAATCTATGTATTTTGAGGGGCCAAGTTTCAATTATACTTCAAACTACGTTTCCTCATCGCCATGCAATCACGTATTGTTCACGCACTAACATGCCGAAAATCCCCATAATCCGGTCGGTGGAACACGGTGAGTCGGCATTTTCAAGCGTTTACCACAGGAAGCCCGCGTCAGATGAAAATTGGGAAAAAACGTGAGAAATTAATTTGAACAATTATTTACAACGTGAGAAATGGCTAATATGAACGCAATTTATGTAAAGAACATCCAGTTGTGACAGATAGATGCAATATTCAGGAGTAAAATTCCCGGAAAATGACAGTGTGGACGAGCTACTTGAATGTGCGTCTCATGGCAGAGGGTCCGCAGTTACACACACAGTATGTTCATCAGATCAAGAATGAATGGTTCAGTAGTCAGAGAGAGAGTCCAATACTCTTAAGGATGATGATATTTGGCTACTTCTCCGAATGAAACCGACTGGTCTAACGCCGGCAACTGTAATGGCACAATCAGTCCCAGGCTGGAGCAATTATAACATAGATGATGTTTCCTGAAGAGTTCTAATAGTTCTCTAACACACAGGCTGTCATACGACTTGGTGGTTTCCACGTGGCAATTTCTTGTCCTTGCTTGGCAAGAAGTTCATGAATTCAGGTCTAGATCACAGACCTACTTATCGAATCAAGAGTTTATGCAGCCAGTACATGACATCTGCCCTGATGAAAGGCAAATCGTACAATCAAGGAGCGAGGACACACAAACTTTTCATGGATGCATTGAACCGTCTTATGTGGAGTGCTTTTGACCAGTCCTTGTTCGTGGAGATCAAGGCAAATTAAAGTAGCTTCACAGTCCATGACGTTTTTCCTTCTGGGAACAATACTGTATCTCTATGGTTAAGCTGCTCCTGCAAGTACATCAAGGCTGAAAGGACGGGGAACTGACTGGAGTTTGCATATCATCTTTCGTCTACTGCAGCCATGATTCCCCATTTCTTTGTCATGGATAGACCAATCTATGCCAGATGGCTACAAGTGTACATCTCTGACATGAAGCAGCTGCAAGTCAAACATCCGCGAGTTCACTAGGAATTTCTCACTGGAAACCATGCTGTGAACCGCTCTGCTCAACCCTTCTCTCAGGTAGGCACTAGTCTAAGAACAGACTCCAAATCGAAGGGAGGAATCAATGGGATTTCGCAAAGTCCAGCTGCTCTACAGAGGTGGTTCCTCACAAGTCATGAACGTGCTTTTGTAACAACAGCACTTAAAGAAGCGTATTCCGTGCATGACAGTGATCGAGTAGGTATCCACAAAGAGGCGGCACCAAAGAGACTTGCACGAGCTGAAGACGACGTCCAGAAGCTTGTCAGCTGCTTTACCTCTGGAATGAAGACAAGTCCATGATTCTCTTGTGAATTTTGCGACGGGGGTTGTTTTGCCTACCGGGGTATCAAACAGTCTTGTCAATAGTACACAGAAGGGCCATGAGCAGATGTCTACGTTCATAGAGAAATGACCCGCCTCCATTGAGGTCAACTTATGGGACCCCATTCCCAATCTGAAGATAAAGATATTCTACACTGTGAGCAAGAAGATCCAGGTGAAGGCCACAAATGAAAAACTCGTCACAGTTGGAGCTGATAGAGGTGTGTTGCTGCTAATGCCCTGCAGATCGATCTGAAGGATGTCCTCGGTTGCGAGCTGTCATCAACTCCCATACGCCCTTGCACATCAAGATGCCGGGTAGCTTCAGAAAGACAAACAAGAGTGCTTTAGCTGCCATTATGTAGACCAACAAAAACGTCTGCCCCAGGCTCCCAGGCTCCCAATCTCTACACGAGATACTGTTCACCTCATGGATGCCATGGCACTAGTACAAGCAGTTAAGTCTGGTGGAAGCAGCACATTTCAGTGGAGCTCTAGTACAGAAGTACTACTCGATAAATAGCCCCCGGCAGCTGCAAGCTGCAATGAAGTTCACCTTGTCTTTGACCAGTACTGGGCGTGTTTATTAAAGAAGGAGAACATTACAGGAGGGGATCGACAGCTACAACTGCATTAATAATATATATAATCAATATATTATAAGAGGGAGCCCACATCACTTAGATCAATCCAGATCACTCAGATCATGCAGCAGAATGACAATCCCAGTATATCTAAACAGTGGGGAAAGTTCTGTCCAATCAGCAGAACAATTAAGGTCATTTTTGTGACTTTCTCCATAGTTCACTCTAGCAAACAAGAAACTGGTAAGCGGTGGAGGATATAATAATGGAACTTCGGATCCGTGCTGTATGTGTTATGAATAGCCGCAGTGAAGATGTAATGGTCCTCAGCCGGCCAGACCATGAGTTTATTTATCCACGCCAAACATGCGGCTGCCGATGGCCATCCAAGCTGTAGAATCACGATTCAGTTCCCTGGCACTGAGGTTTTTCTGCTGGGTGTAATGCACTTTGTCAGTCTTGGTTGTGAAGAACTTTGGATCAAAACTGCACGCGATGTGACTCGCACATTAGCAGACAGAATGTGCAAAGCCCTACCAGTGATTCTACCAGCGCTCTTTCTGGAATTGCTAAGAAGAAAGCGTGGGATGCACTCATGACTCGGCAGTAAAGTACACCAAGAAAGCCTTGGTCTCGTAGTAACCCATGGAGGTGTCTGCAAGGTCAGCATGGCGAAATGTGAAGCCAGAGAAGAACGACTACAGCTGACAAACTCAGTTATTTTCAGTTCTGTCAGAAGAAGCAGAAGAATGATAGGTTCGCGCCCACCTCGGACGGTTTACGGCATCACTTGGAACGTGCAAATTGTCAAGCTATGTTGTGTGGAGGCGCTCTTTAGAAGCGATGCACGAAACTTCCTTCACCAGACAGCATCGGTTGGGAACGACCATGGAACGAGCTGAACTGAGCCAGTACTTATGATGAAGGATCCTGCGCCAAGCATATTGTTAGAGTTGACAACCTGTAACTGCAGATCTGGTTGGCAGAGAAATTGCTCTTGTATCAATAACGGAATGTCATGTTCCGAGTCTTGTTTCTGTATGGCTGATGCGGACTGCAGAAATTCACACGCTGTACGGCTGGACTACTCCTCTGAGTCAGACGATTCTGTAAAAACAGATTGCCTCATAAGGGTAACTTTTTTTTAAGCAGTACCGAAGTTTGGTTGCATTTTACTTGGTTGAATTTTACAGGATTTACACACGTGAAAGGCAGGTCATGTATCTGTTTCACCTGGACGTTCTTTACATAAATTGCGTTCATTTAAAAGCCATTTCTCACGTTTTTCCAATTTTCATCTGACGCGGGCTTCCTGTGGTAAACGCTTGAAAATGCCGACTCACCGTGTTCCACCGACCGGATTATGGGGATTTTCGGCATGTTAGTGCGTGAACAATACGTGATTGCATGGCGATGAGGAAACGTAGTTTGAAGTATAATTGAAACTTGGCCCCTCAAAATACATAGATTAATTGGTCCAAATTTCACGATTTTAGTCACGTGACAGGTCACGTGATCTATATTTGACACTAAATGTTGCATCTATTTGATCTCGACGTTGACACTTCACTGCCTCGGTGGTTTTTAAGCAGCTTTGTTGAGAATAAATCAAGTAAGATGCAAAACAAAGTAGTCAGCCTCGTTTTCATTTCGAATCGCTAGTTACGCAACAAAATACGGCCATAACTCGGGACTGATACCACAATTCAACTTTACGAACTACCTAGCGTTGTTCAGGAGGTGTTGTTCTATCAAAATCAGCTGTCAAACCTTTTCTGTGGTGTGGGTTGAACGAAACTCCAATTTTCCGGTCTCTGCGCCCTGACTATATTGGTTCTTGGTGAGAAGTAGAGGAATGTTATGGTTTGATATTTTCCAACACCCGACATCTCTCAGAGCTTGGTGAAATTGATACTATATTTTCCCTCTCTAACAGCATGAGGCATTCATTTGCTTCTGTGATAAGTTGTATCCACAACATTGATCCATATCGACAGCGATCAGCTGTTCTTCTGATCTGAAATCGTGTTGAAATTTTGACTACGAAAATAGTTTGTGCTCGCAAGGCATCGTGGGATCGGACACGCGGTCTTCGAATATGTTGACGATGATGACAATGATGATAAGGGTACTGAGGATAGTAATGATATAAATGATATAAAAGACTTACATAGGAAAGAAATTGTCATTCCCCTCGTTTATGGACAGGCATTTACTCAGCTGAACTTTTGGGTAGTAGAACATAAAAGTCAAGCACATCTCGTCTCGTGATCTCAGTCCACCCTGAGGATAGAAGGAAATCACATGTCACGTGACGTTTTAAATTACATAGGTAGGACGAAAGTTACAGACGTGCAACTCCTAACTCAAAGCCACACAAATCCTTATAGCAAACGAAGCACACAGCAAACTTTGAACGCCTGTAACTTTCATCCTACCTATGAAATTTTAATTTCAAACTTTCTACGTTTACCAATTTTAGCCATGCTCTTTCCAAATATGATGTTTTGTCACGTGACACAAGTTCATTTATCGAATTCATCTTGGTGGTGGTTTACAGACAGGGCCCAAGTTTAACAATTAAAATTTGTTTTATAAACATTTTTACCTAAACCAGTTCAATTGCAATCGAGAAAATTGGGTATTCCAATCTTTTTAGAACACTAAACAAAATTACTCGGATTCGGCAGGAGCGCATTACACTTAATCCCAACTTGTAGAATACGTACACTCAGGCAACATAAGTTTCACTGTTTCAAATGAACGTGCTGGGCCGAACGGAGCTCAAACCTGATTGGCTGGCCATTATTTATTTTACTGGTTTATCAGCGAACTGAGGAGGTTCGTTTCGCGAATGAAATTTTCGCGAATAAAATTACGATGTTGGTGAAGAAGATTCCGATATGATATTTATTTTATTTTCTCAGCCAATAAGATAACAGTATTTCACATTTTTGCACTTGTGTTTGAGATAAATTGCGTCCTTCTTAGCCAATCAAATGTGATATTTGCTTCGCCTCACGGTCGTTCTATTTAGACATCAATCATACCATTCAATCACGGATTGTACGAGTAGGTCGTGTACTCAGCCATGTTTCAAGATGGTCGTGGCAAAATACATAAGGATGCAAGCACATACTAGTCATATAAAAAGCGCGAGGAAAGAACTACATTTTCGCGAATAAAATCACGATGTTGGTGAAGAAGATTCCGAAGGAAAAGAACCTATACCGATATGATATTTATTTTATTTTCTCAGCCAATAAGATAATAGTATTTCACATTTTTGCACTTGTGTTTGAGATAAATTGCGTCCTTCTTAGCCAATCAAATGTGATATTTGTTTTGCCTCACGGCTCGTTCTATTTTGACATCAAGCATACCCATCAATCACGGATTGTACGAGTAGGTCGTGAGACATGCTATCCAAATCATAGCCGGTGGTTTCACTCAGCAATGTTTCAAGATGGTCGTGGCAAAAGCAAGCACATACTAGTCATATAAAAAGCGCGGGAAAAGCACTAAAAGTAGGAATCAATATACATGGCTGTATGTTTACAATCCTTTTTATGACAAATAATTTTTTTTTTATGACAATCACAGGCAGCCCAACCATTGCTTTTGAGGCTACTAAATAATTCAATAAAATGATATTTGCGTCTTTTTTTGATGGGCTTCCTGTGGTAGAGCGCGCGCGCGCACGCAATATGTATTTTGTTGGGTTCCCTGTGTTGAGAAATGTCCTATGTTGGGCTTCCTGTGTGCGTCTTGCGGGATGCACCCGCAGCAAATGTGTATATTTACACAAGGTATGAAACTAGGTCACGTGACAAATACGTTTTTGACCCTAACTTTGTCAAAATGTCGTGACAATACATTTTCTCTTCGAATAACTAAACTTTACCGTATTCTCGAAATACTTTGTAAGTATCAGTCGTCTACCTTCAACGTACGCTGAGAAACTAATTTTTGAAATTTTGTGCGTCGTGGCCCGATGTGCGCCACAAAGTAGCTGGTGCACTTTTCCGTGAAGCAGTCGGATTTTACCTTCGAGAAGGCATCGACAAGCGCTCGGCAGATCTGAACTGTGCTCTTTTTGGCAAGTTTTAACATTTATATGTTCACTAAACATGAGTCAAAACATCTACAATATACTTTCTTTGTTTTCTGTTTTGACTTCTGTAAATTATTTGTTTTGTATTTTGATTTTTATCGATTAAAATCTTCAAAATTGACGCATTGTGTTTTATAAATGCTGAATAGTCTCAATATTTAGTACTGCACAACACATTTGCTATCAGTACTTGTACACAAAATGACAAACAAACGTATTTATTTCAACAATAAAAGTTTACTAGCTTTTTACACACTGTTTTGCCGTTCTTTCTTTGCAATTTATTCACTATATTGATCAGTAATACTATGGATAAATAATAACAATGAAATAAATATTATACACAATCGACAAGTTGTGAATGAAAACAAACATCACAGTTGGAAGCGATAAGCATACTTACGTTCTTACGAAAAATACGCCGTTAAAATTACTCTGTGTTTCTCTCAGATGATAGTACGCTTATTTGCTAAATGTGTTGTGCTATTTCAATGAACGAACAACTGTTAATATAATATTTTAGTTCACGGCAGCTTCACAAGTCATTCGCCATTCATGTCTCCTTCGATGTCCGAGTGAATTGAGTTCGTCTATATTTTTGCTTCACTGATGGTTTATCAGTGCTGTGTTGGCGTTCCCTTGTATCAGAAGAACTATAAGTAAAGTACAAAATTATGTCAAACATGCACTCAGTAATGTTTAAACAGATAAAGTACTATCAGTCAGTTGAAAGAGGTTCCTTGTTGAAGTGTATTTCAATCACCGACACTGAACTACACAAGTCAAATAGCTCAGTCATAATTTATGGGAAAAAACTGATTTGTTGAGGAGTATTAAGTAGCCCTTCTGCCCTAGTATAGATAAGTCCTTTTATTAGAGAACATTTAGTGCAATCTACTACGTAAAAACCATGACAAAAAGTAATTTTAGTTCAGTTTATTTTCATCAAAACTTTCTCACGTGTCGAGCAAAACATATCCAAAGTTTATCCACCATTCAAAATGAAAAAGGACTACTTTAAAACCGTCAAATTTCTTCTAAATTTACTTAAAGTTGACATGAATTGTGAACTTCTAAACTTACCATGAATAGGGAAAAGAATCCCAACGTTTACACCGAAAAAATCAGTCTTGCTTGATATGAACTTCCCTTCCACAGCGACAAAATAACGACTTCACTCTGGGTACCCCCCACGGGTCTGTAGCATACGACGACTTCGGCTGTTCGGCTCACGGAAAAGTGCACCAGCTACTTGGGGCGCACATCAGGCCATGATACGCCATCAGTTTCACACCTTGTGTAAATATACACATGTACTGCGGGACGCGCGGGACGCACACAGGGATCCCAACATCATCAATTCCTATGCACAGGGAACCCAACATAATACGTATTGCGCACGCGCGCTCTCTACCACAGGAAACCCATCCAAAAAAAAGACGTAAATATCACTTTATTCATTATTTAGTAGCCTCAAAAGGAATGGTTGGGCTGCCTGTGTGACAATCTGATGATCACAATCTGATTTGAGAAAAATAAAATAAGTTATTTATATTGCATAGCTTCACTTCTCTTACCTTAGTTACTTCCTTTCTTCCTGTAGAATTATATCTGCAATACTGAATGATATCATCTCCCTAGAAGTAACATTGGCATATAAGAATAAAATGTTTATTGTACGACATCAAAAGTACCGAAAAAACAACGTGCTTTTTCTTTCTTTGCTTATTTGTTAGCGTACAAATGTTGTTTTTGTGTTTTGTTTGTCAAACGTGCGTGCGCTATCACACAATCGACGCAATCAAGCTCGCGCTGAAGATAATTTTCTTTCGTTTTTCTCACTTTTTTTCACCAAAAATATTGTTTTTTTTCTTCATATTTTCTACGCAGATATCATTAAAAACTTGTTGTGTGTTTCCCTATTTACTTTAGAAGTACCTTTTTGACGGCGTTTTTCTCGCCAACGGCTCGTCAAAATACGGCATGACTCGTAAAAGTATCCAGCCTTATTACACAACTATCCGTGACGTAATAACCTCTATGAATCCCATAACAACAAGGAAATATATATATTATTGTTGTTTGAGATTATTGCCGCAGAAATCATATAGATACATAAAATGAAGAACATTTGGAGAGCCGGGTGGGTGGTGAGTTAAAAAACAGAATATTTAGAGGAAGACTGTTTTGGACAACACACACGAAGTGGCACTTTTTAATTTGTTGTTAAATTGACCCGTTTTATATTCTTGATTTTCTAACTTGTTTCAAGCTGATTCGATGGTTCCCCTTTTCAGTCTCTAGTTTATTTAGATAAACATATACGCATGCTCTATGGGGGTTCGCTCGAGTTGGAACTGGAGTCTTACCGGAAGTACGTGGACCTCTTTCTTCATAAAATGGTATTCCTATAGGATCATACATTCAAGATAATCAGTGTTTTTGTAATCATCATCATCATAATAATAATAATAATCTTTATTTTGAGTGGGTTTACAAATACAGCAAATACAACAATACTGGTTTCCAATTTGGCCCACTAGATACAATAACTACATATTACAATAATTACAGAACAATACTAGTTACAATCGAAAACATTGACATAATGAAATAATAATTTACAATAAATAGAAATGATAAATAAACTACAATAATATTTAAATGTGTTAATTAAAAATGTGACACTTGATTAAGTTAATTAAATATATAATGCGGTGAAGATGTATTTATAGTAACCAGAGTAATAATAATAATAATAATGCATTTGTATTTCATTAATTGTAGTTGTGGTTGACGCGAGCACGTCCTGGCGTAATGTTAACAAAATATTGTTTTATTGCAATGCATCATGGTCTATACCTCGGGATAGAACACGTAAAACATTGCAAAACTCGATTTAACCGGCTGCAATAAGCAGCAGTATAATTATACTAATAATACTAATACTAATAACACTAATACTAATACTAATAATACTAATAATAATAATAATAATAATAATAATAATAATAATAATAATAATAATAATAATAATAATAATAATAATAATAATAACAATAATTTATTATAATAAGTTATATTAAATTAATTTTTTTTTTTTAATGATTAAATTAATTAAAATTATTATTAACATTTATTATTACAATTATTACTTATTTTATTTATTATTATATATTATTTATTTATTTAAATGTATTATTTAAAATTATTATTTAAATTTATAATATAATTTTATTTATTAAAATTATTAAATTATATTTATTATTAAAATAAATAATAAAAATATTTCAAAGACAGGAAAATTCGTGAATATTTTTCGAGGAATTTAGTTCGTCTGGCGGAAAACATTTGTTCTAAAATTATTTTTTGTTTTCATCGAGTTTCTACTGTCATTATACCCTGCGAGCAGTCTCCTTTTATCTCATAAAGAGAGTAGGAAGGAAGACTTGCATTGGCCGAAATCCTGCTGATGTTCTTATTTGAGCATGCGCGATGGTTGCTTGGAGACCAATGCATTTCCATGCCATCTCAGACTCAATGTTTCCGGTTCCACTTTTCGATTCTGAAAAGATCGTCGACTCTCAATTCCATTTAACGCTTTAGCGAGTTGATAAATTAAAGCTTTCCCATGCCCTGTGTGCAAAGAAACCAGTAATAAATTATGTGTTTGCTTGATGTTGATGTGTCGATAAACTGAACGATTTGGAAGGGAAAACCTTATCAAAAACGTTTGTAATAACACTTTACGAACTACCATGATTATGGGCGCAGACTTGGCCATCGGTTTAGTATACGGTAATTCAGCAGTGCGCATAAAAACAAGTTTGACCGAAAGCAAAACCCACGATTGTTGTGCGACGGCGACTTCAAAGGAAATACAGGATTCTTATTTCCTTCTCTCGCCCGGAAGAGGTAAACCAAGGCTCTGCTCGCAGGGCCGGTATTGGCATTACGAAGTATAGGGCACTTGTTTAGTATTATTATTGTTGTTATTATTTGTTTGTCTTTATTCTGCTCGCAGGGCCGGTATTTTCATTACGAAGTATAGGGCACTTGTTTAGTATTATTATTGTTGTTGTTATTTGTTTGTCTTTATTCTGCTCGCAGGGCCGGTATTGTCATTACGAAGTATAGGGCACTTGTTTAGTATCATTGTTGTTGTTATTATTTGTTTGTCTTTATTCTGCTCGCAGGGCCGGTATTGTCATTACGAAGTAGGGCACTTGTTTAGTATCATTGTTGTTGTTATTATTTATTTGTCTTTATTCTGCTCGCAGGGCCGGTATTGTCATTACGAAGTATAGGGCACTTGTTTAGTATCATTGTTGTTGTTATTATTTATTTGTCTTTATTCTGCTCGCAGGGCCGGTATTGTCATTACGAAGTATAGGGCACTTGTTTAGTATCATTGTTGTTGTTATTATTTGTTTGTCTTTATTCTGCTCGCAGGGCCGGTATTGTCATTACGAAGTATAGGGCACTTGTTTAGTATTATTGTTGTTGTTATTATTTATTTGTCTTTATTCTGCTCGCAGGGCCGGTGTTGTCATTACGGAGTATAGGACACTTGTTTAGTATTATTGTAGTTGTTATTATTTGTTTGTTGTCTTTCTTCTGCTTGCACGTACCTGATAGTTAAAGTCATAATGGTCGTCTCTCGCTATCTCAGGTAGTTCTGTACCATTACGAACGTGTTTTGTCCAGATGGCGACACCTTGAATTGGAAGGTTATAAAAATACATGAAGCTCTAGAAACTCTAGAAACTCTACCTGAAACTCATACATCTAAAACTCAATCATCGCAATTTAGCGACATTTTCTGTTGAAAATGAGAGCGGGAGCTTCGTCTAGAATATTGATTGATTGAAGCTCCGTTCCATATTTCGAACTTCCTGTGGTAAAGTCCAAAATAGACTGGGAACGAGATGACCAGTTCTCCTCCTTCTATTTTACCTCAGGTAGCCAAAGGAAATTCCTGCAAGGCGGCTAGTAATACAGTACCTAGAAGATGTGTATGGAGAAAACTCGCAAATACTTTTATTCCTCCATTGGGTAAAGTGCTGTTTTGGAGTCCCTGTGGAATTACAACAACAATAAAAATTCAACCGAAACCAACTCTGTATAGAACCTTGCTGAATAGTATAGTTTAGTTCTCCTCATCCTTTCGTGACGCAGGAAAACCATAAGTACATGCCAAACAAAAAAGGGGGATAAAAATGTCGACATTATCACACTTAATCAGTACATTTTGTAATTTTGATAGCAATCGACAGAAATAATAATAATAATAATAATAATAATAATAATAATAATAATAATAATAATAATAATAATAATAATAATAATAATAATAATAATAATAATACTTTATTTATTTTAAAAAACGCATTAAAAAAACCTCAATGCTTAATTTTTACAAAAAATTAAAAAGACAGGAAAACATCAGAAAGGGAACCATGGCCACAACCAAATATCATTCAAATGAATCCTGATATAACAAACTAAACATCTCCATTAGCGTGTATTGACAGAATACGTTCTGTGTCCAAGGAAACCGCCATCTTGATGTTTGATGACTTAATGTGTTGCTCGATGGTTTGTTTACATCACGTGTATTAGTACTGCAGAGCAGGCGTTTTCGTTTCTTTTTCCCTTTTCTTTGTCCTCTCCTCTTTCCTAGGCCTCTTCCTACGTTTCTCTCCCAACGACTGAGAACGCCTGTTGTGCACGCTAGTGTATTAGCGGTTATAAACATTGCCTTGGCCGTGAGCAACTAGTCGAGCAACACTGTTACGTCATCACAAATCACGATGGCCGCTTCCTTGGATTCAGAACGTCAACTTCCAATGCTAATTATGAATTGACTATATGTTATTCCTTACAATTTGTGTACACTGAGAAGGGCAATAGCCGATGGAAGTCCATGCTGGCTGCATTGGCGGGATCCACATTTGGTCAGTAACATCCCAGCCAGCCCACAATATCCCTGCATCGTATTGACGCAGTATCGATGTATAGTGGAAACGCAAACCAGAGTTGTCTTTAAGACCTACACAAAGAAATAGAGTAAATAATACAACTATATATATGACTGACGGTCTGACTGACTGACTGGCTGGCTGACTGACTGACGGTCTGACTGACTTTCTGATTGATTGACGGACTGAAAGACTGTATGTCTAACTGACTGAATGACTACACGAATGACCGACTAACCGTTTGACTGACTGACTGACTGACTGACTGTCAGAAGGAATGACAGGCAGTCATTGAACAACTATGAATTTAGAATTGAATTTACCAAATAACTTTTTGTTATAAATATAATTTACCCGATTTTTGATCCGCGTTGTCATAGTGAACTTCTAGAAGAATATATTTCGGACCAACACCATCCCCCACGGAATAGCCAACGTGGTCAGGAAAATAAAAATTCTGACAAAAAATGATTGTAACATTGAGAGTACGATACTGATGAATCGATCTACAGCAACCACCACCATACAAAAAAGGTGCCGACTGTACATTTTACCACAATCCCTTGCGAATCTACAACTAAACTCATATATATCACATTTGGTCAATGTGTGTCTACCGTGACAACGTCGCGACGTCAAGTTCACGACGCCATTTCACTTGTTTTTACGTCCTCTTCGTGACGTTGAGGACGCCAACGGTCGTTTTCAAAGTTATTCGTCAGCGCGCGCGCCGTCCTCTTTCACGTCGCGTCGTGTTTGCTAAATCTCTCTAATGTACGATTTGAGATGCATGTACTTCATTGCCAGTGTCTTCGGCATGTTAGTTCGTTCTAACATGTTAGTTAGTTCGTTCGTTCTAGTTCATGGTTCTTTTGTAGCCGAAAAAACAGCGAATATATACACAACAATTGGCGACGAGGATGAGAAACTTCAGACAAATCGAACAGTTCAACAGACAGGAATAATAATTTGAGAAGCTCGCTTCATCATGAAGGGACTTAAGAAATGAAGTACGTCTTCCGTGTTTTCATGCTCTCATGAAAACCGAGGTACGTTTGGGAGAATTCGAGAGCTCGAGAATACTCCCAAACGTACCGAGGTTTTCATGAGAGCATGAAAACACGGAAGACGTACTTCATTTCTTTTATAAAATCATTATTTTTTCGAAATAAAGTGCAGAAACAAAAGATAAACAAACGAAAAAACATAAATTCTTTATTGTCAAAATCGTAATTCTCAATACATTGCACCAACCAATCAGAAAGCTCGATATATGTGACTTTGATATGAATTTTTTTGGCGAGTGTTTGAACCGGCAAACTATTTAAGAGCAAGTATTTACTAGGGCCCGAAATTTACTGGCAAGGGGGGTATCTCCGATTTTCTTTTAATTCCGCACAGTGTTAGCCTATTATATATCTAAATTCGCTGTGCAGTTAGTTTCGAAAAATATTTTTTAATTTTCGAGAAATTCGTCATAAACGAAGTCCTCTTGAAATCGACTCGAAACACGTCAGAATTAGAGACACATTTCACGAGCTCGGAAATAAGGAAAATAACAGTACTGCTCTTAAAAACCATACTACCTTCTTTCTCTCTCTCTAAATACTAGATTGCGTGATTTTGAGGTGAATTGCGTTATGTTTCATGAGCGAATTATTTTTTTTGGCGAGGCATACATTTTAACTCGCCGAAAGTATCTATTCAACAAAGCTAATTTTCACCAGGCGATAAACCTTCAAATCTTTCTGGCCTGCTCTTGTGAACTCTATGGATGATCATCTATTCATATATGTAAACATTTCCTTGGGCAAATAATGTAGCGATTAGCTATAGCTGCCGAAAGTTGGTAAAAATGTGTTATTTACTTGACCTTTACAGGTCAATATCTCATAGCAAGTATGAAAATACCTATCTGATCTTCAATCACTAGTTTTGGCGAATAAAATACACCAAAATCAAATCACTATGAAGCTCTTACCTCAATGATACGGATATGGACTTGAGAAACGTCAGTTTTATTGTAATCCCATGGTCTTCCTTTTCGACTGTTTATTTATAACTTTCGATGAATGTTGAAGACGACGTCGAGGCAACCGGGTTTAACGTCAAAGTTTGACCCAATTTTTAGCGTACTTTCCTCTTGGTTAGATTCTTACTTGTAACATTCATTGTATCCTCTGATATGATGCTTGATAACAATCGATGGAATACGAATATTCTGGTTATGATTTGCAGTTGAGGACTGCACTGAATATTTCCAACCGCTGCTTGTTTACTCACGTGACCACATATGATACTCAGGGGGTATAGGAAGGGAACTGGATAGTAGCTGACAAGTGAAAATAATGTATACGAAGCCTTCAATTCATTCCTTCGAGGTCAATTACTTTCATTAGTCGTATCTAATCACAGTTGATCTTTTTCATAAAACGTTTTAAATTTTCTTGCCCGTGAAAAATAATACATGGGCTTCCTGTGGTCCGGCGCTGCAGACTTATTTTCGTACCTAATATTTATTTTATGAAGGTATTCATAAATGTATAAAGCTTACAAATACAAATTACACTATCACATCAGAAGGGATGACTAAGATTTGCAAATAAATGCATTTCATTGTAATAGGATTAAAACGCGCACCAAGTGTCGAGTATCACTCCTGGCATACTATTTTTAAACAGATAGAACTCGAACTCAAGCCTTCTATCGGAGCCAATAGAAGGCGAGAGTGAGCCTTCTACATTTGTATCTGTTTTAGAATACCACAACTGACTATCTATAAAGCATATTTCCGCTTACGGGAGGTGTCCGCTTACGGGAGGTGTCCGCTTACGGGAGGTGTCCGCTTACGGGATGTGTCCGCTTACGGGAGGTGCCTGCTTACGGGAGGTGTCCGCTTACGGGAGGTGCCTGCTTACGGGAGGTGCCTGCTTACGGGAGGTGTCCGCTTACGGGAGGTGCCTGCTTACGGGATGTGTCCGCTTACGGGATGTGTCCGCTTACGGGAGGTGCCTGCTTACGGGATGTGTCCGCTTACGGGATGTGTCCGCTTACGGGAGGTGCCTGCTTACGGGAGGTGTCCGCTTACGGGAGGTGCCTGCTTACGGGAGGTGTCCGCTTACGGGAGGTGTCCGCTTACGGGAGGTGTCCGCTTACGGGAGGTGTCCGCTTACGGGAGGTGTCCTTTAACATTAATATTTTAATAATGGCCATTCTTATATAGCCCATTTCACATTCGTTACAATGCGCTTTTACGGGATGTGTCCGCTTACGGGAGGTGTCCGCTTACGGGATGTGTCCGCTAACGGGAGGTGTACGCTTACGGGAGGTGTCCGCTTGCGGGATGTGTCCGCTTACCGGAGGTGTACGCATACGAGAGGTGTCCATTTACGGGAGGTGTCCGCTTACAGGAGGTGCCTGCTTACGGGAGGTGTCCGCTTACGGGAGGTGTCCGCTTACGGGAGGTGTCCGCTTACGGGAGGTGTCCGCTTACGGGAGGTGTCCGCTTACGGGAGGTGTCCGCTTACGGGAGGTGCCTGCTTACGGGATGTGTCCGCTTACGGGATGTGTCCGCTTACGGGAGGTGCCTGCTTACGGGAGGTGTCCGCTTACGGGAGGTGCCTGCTTACGGGAGGTGCCTGCTTACGGGAGGTGTCCGCTTACGGGAGGTGTCCGCTTACGGGAGGTGTCCGCTTACGGGAGGTGTCCTTTAACATTAATATTTAATAATGGCCATTCTTATATAGCGCGCATTTCACATTCGTTACAATGCGCTTTTACGGGATGTGTCCGCTTACGGGAGGTGTCCGCTTACGGGATGTGTCCGCTTACGGGAGGTGTACGCTTACGGGAGGTGTCCATTTACGGGAGGTGTCCGCTTACAGGAGGTGCCTGCTTACGGGAGGTGTCCGCTTACGGGAGCTGTCCGCTTACGGGAGGTGTCCGCTTACGGGAGGTGTCCGCTTACGGGAGGTGTCCGCTTACGGGAGGTGTCCGCTTACGGGAGGTGTCCGCTTACGGGAGGTGTCCGCTTACGGGAGGTGTCCGCTTACGGGAGGTGTCCGTTTACGGGAGGCCGGTGTCCTTTAACATTAATATTTTAATAATGGCCATTCTTATATAGCGCATTTCACATTCGTTACAATGCGCTTTTACGGGATGTGGCCGCTTACGGGAGGTGTTCGCTTACGGGATGTGTCCGCTTACGGGAGGTGTCCGCTTACGGGAGGTGTCCGCTTACGGGAGGTGTCCGCTTACGGGAGGTGTCCGCTTACGGGAGGTGTCCGCTTACGGGAGGTGTCCGCTTACGGGAGGTTCAACTGTATGATTGTAAAATAAACTTACCACCAAAGTTAGTTTGCTCATGTGATCACTTATTGACTGATCTGACATTTGTTTCGGACTCTCCTCTATAAATGTCATCCCGTAAACAACAACTGAAGCTGCATGTCATTGAACGCACCTGGACCTACTGGTACAAACAAACCAGTACGATGTAATATGATCCAAGATTCTTCCTTTCCCAGTCCTCGATCACCCTTTGGCCAGGTGCTTGCCTTGCTTTTGTCATGACCAGAAATGGTTTGGGGAACCGCTACACCTTGTGCTGGATCCTCGCGTCCATCCTATTCCAAGTGAAGCTCGATGATACGGACATATTGTCATGGAATTTAGATGAGCTGGCTCGGTGAATAAAAATGTCCGACAAAGAATGAGATCGATTTCATTTTGTGGACCTGAAAAGGTCAGAGTAGACTTATGCCTGGAAATATCCTTCGTGGAAAGTAAAGGTATTATCTGAGTTTGTCGCTTTTTGTCTTTTGGATCGATACTACACTGACGGCCACCAACAAGAGATTTGAACGAACAGCAAGCTTCCAATAATGAACTGATTTTAAATGTTTTTATTGTAAGGTGACCAAAACACCCCAGGTAGGTGGGGACGGGAGTTATGTATCATTTTTGCAGCTCCATTTTTTCAGAAGTAAAAAAGAAATTGTTTTAAATTATATAGTCTTCGACTTTTACTCTTTTTGCTAGGTATCTTCTATCTTACTTTTCTTCAATTTAAATATATTAATACTGATATCAATCTGATAAATTTAAAGCCTTCTCGCTCTGTCAATCATCCCTATTGCAGTAATTTGCATAAGTTACGTTTGTTTGTCTAGTTCTAATCAATGAAGAATTGCGACAGTACAGCTACAATTCAAGAACAAAGTAACGTAAAAACAAATGGGCCTATTGAACCTTTACGCATTTACCGTATCAGAAGAGGAATGGGAAGGTACGCTAAAAATACGGTCAAACTTTTGACATTTTGAACATTCATCGAAAGTTATAAATAGACAGTCGAAAAGGAAGACCATGGGATTACAATAAAACTGACGTTTCTCAAGTCCATATCCGTATCATTGAGGTAAGAGCTTCATAGTGATTTGATTTTGGTGTATTTTATTCGCCAAAACTAGTGATTGAAGATCAGATAGGTATTTTCATACTACACTTGCTATGAGATATTGACCTGTAAAGGTCAAGTAAATAACACATTTTCACCAACTTTCGGCAGCTATAGCTAATCGCTACATTATTTGCCCAAGGAAATGTTTACATATATGAATAGATGATCATCCATAGAGTTCACAAGCGCAGGCCAGAAAGATTTGAAGGTTTATCGCCTGGTGAAAATTAGCTTTGTTGAATAGATACTTTCGGCGAGTTAAAATGTATGCCTCGCCAAAAAAAAAAATTCGCTCATGAAACATAACGCAATTCACCTCAAAATCACGCAATCTAGTATTTAGAGAGAGAGAAAGAAGGTAGTATGGTTTTTAAGAGCAGTACTGTTATTTTCCTTATTTCCGAGCTCGTTAAATGTGTCTCTAATTCTGACGTGTTTCGAGTCGATTTCAAGAGGACTTCGTTTATGACGAATTTCTCGAAAATTAAAATATATTTTTCGAAACTAACTACACAGCGAATTTAGATAAGTAATAGGCTAACACTGTGCGGAATTAAAAGAAAATCGGAGATACCCCCCTTGCCAGTAAATTTTAGTTTTATCAGGAGCCCATAAGTAGGAGCGTCCATACGGTATTGGATAGTGTCACAGCGTTTTCACAAGTGTGGTTATTTTTAGAATAGTTTTCCCGCGAATTTTGACCAATCAGAGAACGTTTCTGGTATGACGTATTTTTTGAATTTTGATGAGATGACAGGTAAAATAAAGATGGCCTCCGATAGCGACAAAGAGTGTTCTTCAAGTGAAATAAACTACGAATCGTCTAGTGATAGTGAGAGCAGTATTGAGTCATTCGGTACAACAGAATCACTTGAAAGTGATAGTGGTGACGATTGTGCTTCTAAAGGCATCCAAAGCAAGTGGTTCGAAGAACTCGAACACGAAGGGACCGGCTGAGAAGCTGTTGTAGCGTGTGGATGCAAATAATTAGCCGAAGACTTTCAAATACATATTTTCGTCTAAACTATTTCGTCAGAAAGTGAATTCAATTTATTCTTGGATGTGGTTTAGTGGTATCTTGTAATTATCGTTGTGGAGTTTGAAGATTGACGACAAGGCTATTAGCTGCTATTCAAAAACAAATTCGCTGAAACTGCATGATGAGCGACAAGACGAGTGAATCAAATTACAAATAAGACTGGTGAAAGTAAGCGTATTTGTTGTGTCTTTTCTGTTACCTAAAATGACTTAAAAATGGATTGTGAATATTTTTTGTGAGTCTGCCGATTTGAAATATATTAATAAAAACACCTTCATTCAAGTTTTGATGTTTAATTTAATGGATTCACTGAGCTTATTATTTACACACGCTTCACTGTCAATATAAAGACTAAAGTTGAGCGAAACGGACTCAAAGTTGCTTTGTTTTTAAGTGACGTGCCTTCATTTACTGCGCCGGTACTCAGTATTATGCGAACTCAGACATTCAATCACAGGCAGCCCAACCATTGCTTTTGAGGCTACTAAATAATTCAAAAAAAAAATTTTTTTTGATGGGCTTCCTGTGGTAGAGCGCGCGCATTTATATATTGGGTTCCCTGTGCTGAGTAATGTCCTATGTTGGGCTTCCTGTGCCTCCTGCGGGATGCGCCCGCAGCAAATGTGTATATTTATACAAGGTATGAAACTAGGTCACGTGACAAATACGATTTTGACCCTAATTTTGTCAATGTGATGTGAAAATTCAATTTTTCTTCGAATAACTAAACTTTACCGTATTCTCGAAACACTTTGTAAGTGTCAGTCGTCTAACTTCAACGTATGCTGAGAAACTAATTTTTGAAATTTTGAGCGTCATGGACCGATGTGCGACGCGAGTACATGGTGCACTTTTCCGTGAAGTAGTCGGGATTTTGCCTTCGAGAGGAAATCGGCCAGCGCTCGGTATCTAAACATGACGTCTTGTTACGTCAGGTTACGTCAGGTTACGTCATTACTGTATACGCCATTTTGGTTTATGTCACAAGCTAGTAAATACATATACTGTTGAAAGTGTATTATTAAACATGTACAAGCCTCATAATTTATCAAAACAATCAAAAATGACCGAAATAATTTTAAATGCAGAGCAAAGGAGAGTCTTGGATCGAGTAATGTGTGGCCACAACTTATTTATCAGTGGCAAAGCCGGTACAGGAAAGACATTCATCGTCAAACACATTGTCAAGTTGATGGAGAAGACGAAGGCCATTGTTGTCACTTGTACAACTGCCAACTGGTATGGCTTGTACGCTTTACGAGAACGCTAAGACGTTACATTCATTTGCTGGGCTTCGAAATGGACGAAGGAACATTGATGCGTTGGTCTCGTCGGTCATGAACAACACCGAGTGTTTGCAAAGATGGCGTTCAACTGAGATATTGATAATCGACGAGATATCTCAGTGTAGCATGAAGACCTGGGAGACCATTCACACGTTAGCCCAGAAAACAAGGGGAAATAATCTCGTATTTGGAGGTATGCAGGTAATTGGGGTTGGGGATTTTTATCAGTTACCTCCAGTGAAGAACGACATTGACGAAGCGAAATATATTGCTTTGAAAGTGAAGTGTGGAAGGAAGTTTTCCCTCACTGTGCTTTTGCAAAACGTTTATCGACAAGATGAGACTGAAAGAGAATTTCTGAATGTACTTGGAGAACTGGCTAGTGGTGAATGTTCTCTAGAGACACTACATTTCATTAATAATCAACTGGCAAGGAAAAGATTAGATGCCAAAGATTTTGGACTGACATTTGTTCCACATATTTTTTGTAATAATTTTGATGCGAATTATTACAACATGGAGGAGCTACAGAAGCTGTGAATCAGTATTGAAAAAGGTAACCGTGGCAGAGAAATCGCTTGCACTAAAGGAAGGAGCAGAAGTGATGCTCCTGTACAACATCTCTTCAAAGCTCACTAATGGGACCAGGGGAAGAATAGGCCATATGCACTAACGGGTCACGTGACCCAACTTTCTCAAATCAAGCAGCAGTGTCAAAATGAACTCCAGAAATGAAAAGAGCAGCTCGATATTAGTAAGAAGGCGAAATTTCAGCAGCTTATAATGTTTAACACAGCAGAAATGGCATGAAATAAAAATCGAGTGTTTTCTAATAATTTGTTTGGAAAATGCATTGGATGGCATTTTTTGCCATCCAGCACATTTTTCCATACGAATCTTAATAAAATTTGCAATTTTATATTTCATGCCATTTCTGCTGTGTTAAACATTATAAGCTGAAATTTCGCCTTTTTACTAATATCGAGCTGCTCTTTTCATTTCTGGAGTTCATTTTGACACTGCTGCTTGATTTGAGAAAGTTGGGTCACGTGACCCGTTAGTGCATATGGCCTATTGTGTCTTTGTGTGATGATGCTCCAATTGTAAACTTCTATGAAGTTGGAATTCATTACAAAGTATCAAAAGTTACGTGGTTTGCCTACAAACCGGGTAGTGTTGACACCATTATTGGCCAAAGAACCCAATACCCTTTGAAACTGGCATGGGGTATTACAGTGCACAAGAGTCAGGGTCAAACTTTGAAAGCATGCTGTGTTCACTCTGGAAAAGAGTTTGTTCCTGGACAGCTTTATGTTGCTTGCTCTCGCGTATCTTCAGTGAAAGGATTGTCAATTGTCAACTTCAATGAAAGGAAGTTAATCTTTGCAAAATTGCACGACCGCATAGTATGATTTCAGACCAAAATTGCACGACACGAAGAAATTGAAGAAGAAATTGAAAACATAATGAATCATGTGACTTTGTTGTAGTCTTCATCTGGACAACCGTTTTGAGGATTAATGTATCTCTTTTTCTATTTCAGAAAAAAACAGAACATGCTACACATGTAGTAGTCTCCTTCGCAGCCGTTTTTAGTTCCGTCACGTAACGCTCTCGGCCCACAAACGTTTGTGGACCGAGAGCGTTACGTGACGGAACTAAAAACGGATGCGAAGGAGACTACACATGTAGGGGCTGGGGGCATCTTGCAAGAATTTCCCCACTCGGTCCCCAGCTCCGCCACCAATGGCCAGCAAGGAATTGTTTGCCATAACTGTAATGGGAGAGGGCACATCAAAAGGATGTGCCCTTCTCCCAGGAAACACAACAACGAAGATATAGGTATATTACAAAGCTAATATTTTTATTGTGATGTATGGATGCAATAAATTAAAATATTTGCCAATTAACAGGTTTTTATTTTTATTTTCAGCTGCTGATTTCATAAACAATTTACGGGGGAAGTGGGGGGAATTATATTAGTATTCAGTTTTAATATATTTGTTTTCTTTCACTAATACGAAAAGTACTAAAATGGAGTACAAACACTAAAAGCATGCAATGATTTAAACTGAATAGAAGACAATACAGAGTGATGGCACTTAACCCGTGATACAGATATTAGCCAAGTAGATATTAGTTACATTTACTAACTATTAGATTTTGTTTCACGGGTTAAGTGCCATCACTCTAATCAGCATACAGCGATTCCAATAAATCTGGGCCCTACTAATTAGCCGTCAGTGTTTATTAGATGTAAAGGAACAAAAGAAAACAAAAGAGTGAGTGTCTAATTGTGTGTATTGGTATAGTTAGTAATGCCCGGGTATGTAATTGGAATCATTCTAATTTAGCACTAGTGCTACATTCTATTTACGTTGCACACTTTTAGTGTTTGTAAGCTTTAGCTATGCCAGGGTCCTGTTACTCAAACGTGGTTAACACTAACCCAGGCTAAATATAGCAATTCTGGCTATTTGATTGGATGACAGGCTATATTTAACCCTGGGTTAGCATTAACCCACTTCCTAGCAACTGGATGCTGCAGAGCAGCATTCATTTATACGTGCCAGAAATATTTTTAAACATGATGTTAAAAAATTTGAGTGAAACAAATAAATGTATTTATTACAAGTGGATATTAATAGTTCTTGTTAATATTATTTCTTGTTATTATTATTTCTTGTTATTATTACATTGGATTTATTGTTATTATGAAAATGATAAATATTTAATTTATAAAATCAATAAAGTGGTTAATTTCTATATCATGATCTGACTCGTTCTTCCTATAGCTACGACAATTTTGTTTAAGTGTAACACAATTTCGACATTTCATTTCGTGTGTATTGTAACTCAAAATAGATAAACAGTTTCTTGCTCGATGCCTGATAGACTGAGTCTTGATGCCTTGATCGTCACACATTTCCCAGTGTTCAGTAATACCATGGGCATGGGCATTCCCTTGCACAGTTTTTGGACTGTTGACTTCAAACTCAAAGCCTTTGCATAGTGGTACCTCGGCACAAAATTCAAATACATTGTCAAGAAATTGTTTTGATAAACCTTGAACATTATCTAGATCAAGTGCAACCTCGTTTGACATCACATTCACAGAGAACTTGATAGTTAAATCTTGACATACACGTAGTTCTCTCACCATTTTTTTTACCGTCGCAAAGATCGTCACTTACCGTTATAATCATCCACTGAATTGCCTCTGTTGACTTCTTGTTCACCGTCCACGACATGACCGAGGTTGAAGGCTTTGGAGGATTATAAGAATTCAAAATTTGACCCCATTCTAGCGGGAAAGGCTCACTTATTCTTGCTAAATTTGTATACACCCAACATCTTTTCATTCCGCTGTTAGTCGGTAATGTCTTCTGCTCTCTCTTTCCGAATGGAAATAACTTCTTAATCACACGTCCCAATTCTTTATCTCGGTTGTTTACTTTATCTTTATGTGGTGAAGTCCTCAATTCCTCTTCAATTTTGTCCAGCTGCACCGAGTGACCAACACTTTTATAATATGTTTGCCACAACCTGTACGAATTAAGCACCATAAATGTTTGTACACACAAATATGTAGTTTTAAAACCCTTTCACTCGCTTTTTAAAAGCTGAAATCAGAAATATAAAACCTACCATGCATTAACAGATAATTCTCTGGTGGTAGAAATACTCTCCATCGCCATTTGGTTTCTTTTTAAAAGAATATATCGAGATGGAAAATGTTTGAAGTTATAGAAAATGGCGGTGTTTGTGATGACGTTTTGATGACCTCAGCTGACGTTTCTTAGGCGTCACCACGACGTCACCACGTATATGTGAACAATCTTCGGAAGGCAAAATCCGACTACTTCACGGAAAAGTGCACCATGTACTCGCGGCGCACATCAGGCCATCACGTGACTGGAGTTTCATACCTTGTATAAATATACACATACACTGCGGGACGCGCGGGATGCACACAGGAAGCCCAACATAGGACATTACTCAGCACAGGGAACCCAATATATAAATGCGCGCGCTCTACCACAGGAAGCCCATCAAAAAAAAAAATTTTTTTGAATTATTTAGTAGCCTCAAAAGCAATGGTTGGGCTGCCTGTGATTCAATCGGCTGGAACTTGTCACTGAATTAATCAAATTCAAAACTCAAACGAATTGAAAACTAAACTGATACATTCTTCGACCAAATGATCCATAATGTACTAGCTCAAAATCATATTTGGTTTCCATTTGGTGGGTCTTCTGACTTTTATTTTTAAGTTTTCTGATTTTTCATGTTGATTGACGGCAGCGAAAAACCAAATTACAAGCCAACTGCCTAAATAGACTATCGCTTTCAATGCACCTTACTTGACTTGACTTTGACTTTCTAACGTTGCAGAGGCACAACGCTTCATAATACGTTTGTATTTCTCCGTGAGGTAAACACGCGTTCACATTATCTATCCTCGAAACTCTGCCACGAAACCGCCTGGCCATCACTTCAATTCAAATCCTGTAAGTTCACTTCGTTCGGGAAAAGCAGTCTAGAATTTTAGGTCAAGGTTCAAAGCAGCGGCCTATGGAATCCCGGGAAGTTGTTGGTATGATAAAATTGTGAGTCAGACACAAAGAAAACTGGATAATCCTGACTTTTATTTGTACATCTCTTCGAGTCTTTCGAAATTCCGCCATTTTATTTTTGACGTGAAACCGGAAATGAAACCGCCATACCGGAAACGTTCTCTGATTGGTCAAATGACCTTCTTTCGCGGGAAAACTGTTCTAAAAATAACCACACTTGTGAAAACGCTGTGACACAGACCCAATATAGAGCATGGACGCTCCTACTTATGGGCTCCTGGTTTTATCTCATATTTGTAAATATGATCTCTTAACCTCAAATCAAGTTGAAAACCAAGCGAAAAGCTAACAGTTATACATATTGTGTTAAAAAGAGCAGTTTGAATACAAAAGTTTAGGAAATAGTTATAAGCTACTTGTAGCCTCTTCTTACGGCGTTTTATCCGAGGATATTGGGTTCCGAGGATATTGGGTTACCTGTGGTGGGGTAATTAACCGCGGGGGACTAAGGCGAGTGGGAGGAACGCCGAAAAGTAGAGGCTACGGATATCTTTGTAAAAATTTGAATTCCCCGTCAGCCCAGCAACGGGAAATGTGATTGGCTGAAAGAGAGTCATCTGTCAACGGGTTGTCATGTAAAGTACAGCGCTGGTTATTTTGAAGAGAAATACACAGATTTACTGAATGAATGCGCCAAAGAACACGGTATTGTATTGAAGATTTAAATCGATAACCGTTGGCGTTGAACTATTAGTGATACCAGTATCGTGGAAGAACAACTGAAGTCAAACGAATTCTCTCTAAATGTCGTCGCCCTCTCTCTTCAAGAAGATGTCTTGGAGAAGATAAATCATATTCTCCGTGCCGGAGATGTAATTCGTCTTAAGGTGAATTTTGAATGGCGTCGTACATAGTCAGATTCTGGATTTGATTTCCTGCCGACTTTTCCCTTGGCCGCTTTAGTAGGAGTTTCCTGCATGCTGATTTATCGAATTCGAAAATATTAAACTCTTACGGACTACATGATTTTGGCAATAGAATGACAACAGTAGAATAAACAACGTGAGAGCTTCGAGGTATGGACAGAGGATTACCGATGTAAATAAACACGTTTTCTCGCGAAAACATATCACATACGTCATCAAGAGGCGGAGCGATCGGCATTTTACAGGGTTATCAGATTTCATGCTCGATTCAAATTTTTACAAAGATGTCCGTAGCCTCTAGTACTTTTCGGCGTTCCTCCCCCTCGCCTTAGTCCCCCGCGGTTAATTAACCCCCACCACAGGTAACCCAATATCCTCGGAACCCAATATCCTCGGATAAAACGCCGTAAGAAGAGGCTACAAGTAGCTTAAAATAGTTATTTTTGAAAGCAAAAACGTCGACTATTTGTGATCGTGGTTCTCAGTGAAAGTGCTGAACGAAACGTGGACAGAACCGATGGAGCAAGGTCCATGCTTGAATAAAACTAGCAAAACCGACTGTTTGGGATATTGTGCATTGCTGAGAAGTAGTCTGCTTCCTTCAGTTGTTTTAGCTGCTGGGATTGAGATTCTGGGCGAGCACATTACTGCACTAGTGTTGTAGCTGGTTGGAAGATGGCCGGGAGTTGTACTTGCAAGTGACTGCTCGTTTCGGTGACCCAAAATAGCTATAATTTGGCAGTTAGACAGCCCTGCGTTTGACAACAGAGTGATGACAGTTGGCCTAACACAATGATTTGTATAGCTCTTGGAGAGATTCTCGTTGACACTCAATTATTTCATCATATTTCCAAGCTTGTTTACGCGAGGAAAGCTTATTCATACAACCGGTTTTCATATCATCGATCATCATCGAGCTGATTTCCATCAAAACCAGACGTTTTTTATTAGGTGGATCACTAGCATTCTGTTATTCAAGTAAGTTAATTTCAAAGTTTTGAACATTGTCATCAGTCATTTAAGTAGATTTTTCTAATGAAAATGTCGTAAACTGAAAACAAAGTTAGTTTTAGGTCAAAAAGTCGATGAATTTTCCATTAATCTGGCAGGTCGTTACGTCATTTCCATGTTTTCACAGGCAAATGAAACACGGCTGATTAGCCAATCAGAGCGCGCATACTATTTAAATTATTTTATAATGCTCTATCTAAAACGTACCGTCTATATGGAGTATCTGCTTATATTACTTCGAGAAACGACGCTGAGCAATTTGCTAACCTGAAGGGGCCCTTGACACGCCTATAGGAACATTGTCTCAATCTACAAGAGTCAAAGTGCAAGTTCCTGCTACCTGAAGTAGAGTACCTTGGCTTTACTTAAGGTGTCGTCAGCTGGGATCATGCCAGCAGAATCCGAGGCCGTCAGAGCAATTAGAGAAGCCACTAGACAATGTGAATAATGAGCTCCGTTCATTCATTGGCCTTGTGAATTATTATGCAAAGTTTCTGCCTAATCTAGATGTAAAATTGCAGTGGAACTGACTCTACGAATCTACATATATCCAAAAAGATTAAGCAGTCGATGTCTGAAGATGCGCTGTTATAATTAGCTCACTACGACGGTAATTCTGCAATTCTATTATTTGGAAGACAATATGAGGTTACGTTTTAGATTACAGCTAATTCAGAAAACGTTGTCGGCGATCGACTTCAAGCCTACGCGACTAGACCGAAAGGGAGTATGGGTAAATATCAATGAGTCTATAAATACACTATCAAAAAGGAACGTCTCACATGGAATATGAATCATATCTGCTTCTGTTTCCTTGTTTTAAAACGCGTAGGCATACATTTACAGATTCACCTGCCATTGTCACCAAATACGAAAAGCATGCAAGTGAATTATCATATCTACCCATACTGCATTTCGGTCTAGTCGCGTAGGCTTGAAGTCGATCACCGACAATGTTTTCTGAATTAGCTGTATGTAGATATGTACATGAGGACAAGCGACTCCCTGGTTAATGCAAATGAAAGTCAAGCCTGGAGCGAGTAACGAGCGACAGAATATACCCCTGGATACTGTCTGACATGTTCACACAAATAGAGCAGGTAACCGCTTCATCCTTAACCTAAATCGGTACTACTCACATCTACAAACTGTCTCACATGCACGTTCACACAAATAGAGCAGGTAACCGCTTCATCCTTAACCTAATTCGGTACCACTCACATCTACAAACTGTCTCACATGCACGTTCACACAAATAGAGCAGGTAACCGCTTCATCCTTAACCTAATTCGGTACCACTCACATCTACAAACTGTCTCACATGGACGTTCACACAAATAGAGCAGGTAACCGCTTCATCCTTAACCTAAATCGGTACTACTCACATCTACAAACTGTCTCACATGCACGTTCACACAAATAGAGCAGGTAACCGCTTCATCCTTAACCTAATTCGGTACTACTCACATCTACAAACTGTCTCACACGTTCACACAAATAGAGCAGGTAACCGCTTCATCCTTAACCTAAATCGGTACTACTCACATCTACAAACTGTCTCACATGCACGTTCACACAAATAGAGCAGGTAACCACTTCATCCTTAACCTAATTCGGTACCACTCACATCTACAAACTGTCTCACATGCACGTTCACACAAATAGAGCAGGTAACCGCTTCATCCTTAACCTAATTCGGTACCACTCACATCTACAAACTGTCTCACATGCACGTTCACACAAATAGAGCAGGTAACCGCTTCATCCTTAACCTAATTCGGTACCACTCACATCTACAAACTGTCTCACATGGACGTTCACACAAATAGAGCAGGTAACCGCTTCATCCTTAACCTAAATCGGTACTACTCACATCTACAAACTGTCTCACATGCACGTTCACACAAATAGAGCAGGTAACCGCTTCATCCTTAACCTAATTCGGTACTACTCACATCTACAAACTGTCTCACACGTTCACACAAATAGAGCAGGTAACCGCTTCATCCTTAACCTAAATCGGTACTACTCACATCTACAAACTGTCTCACATGCACGTTCACACAAATAGAGCAGGTAACCACTTCATCCTTAACCTAATTCGGTACCACTCACATCTACAAACTGTCTCACATGCACGTTCACACAAATAGAGCAGGTAACCGCTTCATCCTTAACCTAATTCGGTACCACTCACATCTACAAACTGTCTCACATGCACGTTCACACAAATAGAGCAGGTAACCGCTTCATCCTTAACCTAATTCGGTACCACTCACATCTACAAACTGTCTCACATGCACGTTCACACAAATAGAGCAGGTAACCGCTTCATCCTTAACCTAAATCGGTACTACTCACATCTACAAACTGTCTCACATGCACGTTCACACAAATAGAGCAGGTAACCGCTTCATCCTTAACCTAATTCGGTACTACTCACATCTACAAACTGTCTCACACGTTCACACAAATAGAGCAGGTAACCGCTTCATCCTTAACCTAAATCGGTACCACTCACATCTACAAACTGTCTCACATGCACGTTCACACAAATACAGCAGGTAACCGCTTCATCCTTATCCTAATTCGGTACTACTCACATCTACAAACTGTCTCACATGCACGTTCACACAAATAGAGCAGGTAACCACTTCATCCTTAACCTAATTCGGTACCACTCACATCTACAAACTGTCTCACATGCACGTTCACACAAATAGAGCAGGTAACCGCTTCATCCTTAATCTAATTCGGTACCACTCACATCTACAAACTGTCTCACATGCACGTTCACACAAATAGAGCAGGTAACCGCTTCATCCTTAATCTAATTCGGTACTACTCACATCTACAAACTGTCTCACATGCACGTTCACACAAATAGAGCAGGTAACCGCTTCATCCTTATCCTAATTTGGTACCACTCACATCTACAAACTGTCTCACATGGACGTTCACACAAATAGAGCAGGTAACCGCTTCATCCTTAACCTAATTCGGTACCACTCACATCTACAAACTGTCTCACATGCACGTTCACACAAATAGAGCAGGTAACCGCTTCATCCTTAACCTAATTCGGTACCACTCACATCTACAAACTGTCTCACATGGACGTTCACACAAATAGAGCAGGTAACCGCTTCATCCTTAACCTAATTCGGTACCACTCACATCTACAAACTGTCTCACATGCACGTTCACACAAATAGAGCAGGTAACCGCTTCATCCTTAACCTAATTCGGTACTACTCACATCTACAAACTGTCTCACACACAAATAAAATTGGTCACAGCTTCAAACTTACAAATTTTATAATGTTCCAAAATATATATGTTATACAAGGGCGATGACGACAATAATTAATGACAACAATAAGAATCGAACAGTACTTACAGAACCACCGATAGCCCATGCCGCGACCGCTGACTTTGCTGCACATCCTGCTAATACGTCAGGCATGTTTGGCGAATCACAGTCGCCTTCAAATGTGAGATTAGATGGTGGAAGATCATCTATACATTCGTACACCAAAATATGATGAACGAGGCCCTCGTTACCAGGACTAATCACAGGAGATACCTGAAATGAAAATTGTGAAAAAATAAAAAATAAAAATATTTGATTGTTTGTTTGTTTTCTACACAAAGCCGACTGAAATACCTTCACAACATGCTTCTTGGAAGCAAATACCGGCATTTTGAACGGCTTGCAGTAATATGTGGTATCTTTATTAGAGATCCAAGACACCTACAGAAAAAACATATACCTTTTTGGCAAATTAAAAATCATTTTGAAGTAATGTTTATAATTTAACAAACGACCACGAGTGTTTTGCCAAGTTTAAAAGCACGAAGCGCGCTTAGCCCAGTGCTGTTATACTTCAGTGATAAAACACGACCTGCGAGATTATTGAATGGCTTATCAAACTCCATCCCAATGTACCTTTATCTAAAACAGTATTACTCGTACGAATATTGCATTGTAAGCAAATAATGCTAGAACTGAAATCACAAAACGTTCATGCGAAGGTACTTTTGATATCACTGTTATGAGCAGAATAAACCTCAACACATCCCACATTCGAGAAAGGTTTTGCATTAGTTGCACATCATCTTTGGAAATCAGTACAAACTGAAATATTTCCGCGGCAAATAAAGGTTTTTTTTCGTAAGTAGGAAGCTGGGATTATCGAAACTTTATGTTGGTGTAATGCGCAGGTACGTATGCGTACTAGGGCTTTTTTCGCGCGCAATTGAAGACCGAAGTCGGCAGCCCTTCGGTATTTCAACTCACTCCTTGGTGTTTGGATTTTGGATCCAACACTCTTTTTCGTGCTTAACATATTCACCATATATATCACTTACATTCACACGTAAATCAAAGTGTTTAACATCAGCAGGCAGACTTGGCTTTTTAGTAAGTACATTCAGCAGCATCAGCGATCTTGAGCCTCTCACCGAGTGTTTTGGGATATTGGTGTCAGAGGTTGGATCATCCTTGTGGTATGCATATACAAGTCGTAGCGTTCCATCCTGCAAAGTCAAATCAGTGAAGTATTAAAAACCAATCCAGGCATTGAAAGGAACTTACCCAAGGAGGTACTCAACAAAGTTTGATACTGAAAGTCTCCGCCCCGAGGTCAAAACTCTTAGCCTTTTGTGTATCATTTTTGACAGAAGAGGTAACCCTCCCACAGAAAATCGTACCCCTTTCACATGTTGTAATGGAAAATTAAAGGAAAGATACAGAAAAGGATTTTGGCTAGCTAATAATATATCGAACGAATTTCACTAAGTGGAGTGGATCACTTGGATGAATTAGCCGTTAGGTGCTTCTGTTCGATATATTATGAAAGCCCCTAAATGCCTAATTGACAGTTTCCCCTATACCCTTTTCTATATTTCAACTCGTGAAATCCCGAACCTTTTGTAAACAATACCTCCAGCCAGAAAAAGGCCGGTGCCCCTTTCGGGAGGGAACTATTCGAACAGATCACCTGGAACCTTCCCTTATTGTATTCGTTTCATGGTGTTGTGCATTGTGATTGCAATTTTAATTTTACACAGATTGTATATTTTTAGCACAAAACGAGGATACGCCGTTGTAGAGACCCAATAGGAGAGATGGATGCTCCTAGTAATGCATGGGCTCATGCCAACATCCAACAGCAGGGGGAAGGGGAGAGAAGAAAATGCGTCATATTGTTTGATACCTCAATCTTACGATCCCTCTCATCGCAGGTATCGTATTTACGAGTAAACTTCAGAACTGTTTCTCCGTTCTTTTCGTACGCTTCCAAAAGTTTGTTTCTTGTCGACTGGAGGGAGTGCTTTAGCATCAGCATATCGATCCTAGTAATCAATAGACTAGTCGTTACATCTGTAAGTGAATGCTGCGAGTTGTAACAATATATATAGTTCCCTTTAGAGTTCGCAGATACCGCTGTACATTCAGACAACAGAGGCATGTATGCAGGGTTAGCCTAGAATCAGTGTAAATTATTCACAAATACTAACGCGAACGCGAACAAATGTTGTTGACATTGGACAATAGAAACACTATTTTATAATCCCATGGGTTACTCGATCTCTGACTAGAAGTATTGTATCGTCCACTGTTAACAACATTTGTTCGCATTCTCGGTGGTATTTGTGAATAATTTACACTGACTCGAGGCTAAACCTGCAAACATGCGTCTGCTGTCAAGTAGTACAGCGGTGCTATCCAACTCGAAACTGGAGTATTGATAATTATGTAAACAAGACAATAATGTAATATTTATGAACGAATTTAACATTTCAGTTATGCAGAATAAGGATGATATTAAAAAATATTATTTGTGATCCCCTTCTAATCTAAATTTAATCCCATCTAATCACTAAGCTTAACCTGATGCGAATAAATAACAAACCCGTGAAACACAAACTATTAGTTATCGTGTAATACATAGAGTACATTAGAGAGAAAACTAACGTTTTCAAGAAAATCGAATAATTTTCTGATTTGTACATTGGTAAAGCGCTCAAATGTAAACACTGCAATAGTCAACAAGTCACATGCAAACAAAAGAACACAATGGCATTAGAGTGTGCTAGTGTCTATTACACTAATGTCTAGGTCACGGGTTTATGTAAACCACTTTAAACGTTATTCAGTAAATTATCTTGAGAATAAACTCCAGTCAAAGCAGCAAACAAATTAAGTTTACGCAATGTCCTTATCTTTTAGTCTAAATATACTATCAGTCGCGAATTTACAGTGATCGATTTAATTTGGTTCCCCCAAAAAGGTGTAAGTTTGCTTCGTCGCTTCATTGGTTAGTCTAGCCAATTAAATCATGGGTAAAATGTTTGGATCATCGGTGCTGTTTCACTATTGTTTGTCGACTTGTTGTTTTTCTTTTTTATAAGCAGGAATTAGTGGTGCTCATTAGCCGGTAAAAATCGAGTTTTACGAAATCGTTCAAAAATATCGTTCAAAAATAGCAGTTTGTATTTATTTTGCACGGATTTAGCAGTTGTATTATATTTCTTATTTCATATCTACTGTTGTTCAAGTATATATATGTAAAAGGCTAAGATTTGAAAATAAATAATTTGTTTGAGAACAGTTTCGACTGTTTTAAAAGTCATCATGTTTATTGTTCAAGTATTATATATATTTTTACACATTTTGGGTTAACGTCGTCGCTAATGACTGTTCATAATAATCTTAGTTAATATTTTCTCATGCGTCATTTCTAATTTATCATTAAGCGATCGCTGTGATTACACCAGCTTTTAAAATGAGTGTTAGCGAACTTCGCTAGACATGAGAATATTGTGCAACTGATTTCAGTCAAGTTAGGACCCTAGGTGTTTGCTTTGACAAATAAATGTAACGCTATATAGAACATGCATTGTTCAGGTATTGCTACAGGAAACAAGAAAATATGCAAGTGAAAATCACTTTTTCTCTGACTAATTCACCTCTAGATATCCCTTGTTGTCTTTCACCCATCCAATCACAACATCAGATCCAACCATATTGCCCGTACCAGCTGAAATACCCAAACCAACCCAACCGAGAGTCTTGACTTGGACGCCAAACCATATCTGCTTCTTTGTGTCGTCAATTTTCCAGTGAAGTTTGAAAGTTTCTGCCTCATCAAGATACGCTGAGTTAGTGTACTCAGTATCGAGGCTGGCAGAAGCAAATGTAGTTGCAAACAGCAACGAAATCATACAGTTGGTCAACCCAACAATCATTGTGGCCGTTCAGTATGATAGACAACATACAATGTTAAATATGAATGAATGACGTCTGATTGTAACCATTGATGCATAGTGATGTCATGCTAATAGTACAGTAGGGATATGCCTTGGTGAGCAATGGCGGGTGAGCAGACTTGTACGTGAGCAGATCTGCATTAATTAGAAAAGTGGGAGTGGCTTCCTGTGGAACTAAGGCCCGACTCTAAAAATGCAGGCCGTTCGTCGTCGTTGACCTCAAATCTCCAACTGGGTTCTACAGCGCATGCGCCATGTGCCGGCCGCTAAGATGATCACCGAAGGCTACAAACAAGAGAAGCCATTGAGGAAAGCTTTATTATCGGGAACCGGCCAGCATGGCCGCCATCACGTCACGTGCAAACCAGCAATACAGTAAATATGTACGCTATAAAAAGCGTGGATAACACAAGTCATAAATACAGGTCTTCGTGTATCATTTGATTGCGAAAACTAGCGATACAAAATAATTTCGACGTTTCGATGTTTCGTATGACATCATTATCAAGTATAAAATTATTTAAATTAATAAGCTACTTCACGCTGTCGTCCGTCCGGGACAATAAACGCGGCAAAATGTATAGAAATATGGATCACTTTGACTCCGCTCGATTTCGTTGGATTTAGCTCGAAATTTTAAAATCCATTCATGAAAAGAAGATGGACTCGTAAAAGTAGTTTGAATACAAAATTTATTTTCTCAAGAAAGTTAGATATGTCTTATATTAACATTACTTGAGTATTAGTTTTTGTAAATCTATCTTAGATACGATATCAACATAATTTACGTTCGATATGGAATATCATCCGCCATTTTGCCGTTTTACCGTCGGCTCAGATCTTTTTGTTTGTGACGTCGTTTTAGGTACCCTGCTAGCAGAGTTTCCTCTTTGGTCAATGGTTTTGTATTTATCTTTTGCTGTATAGGCTTTTGCTTCTGTTTCTTGATCGTCCGAGAGTAAACTCTGCCAGGATTCGCCACATTTCTCGTTGAGCATGCGCGACGGTTACGTCATGGGTTGCGTAGCGACGACAATGCATAGTTGACTAACGGTAATCAATAAAGTCTTTTTTTTACAATACTTTATTCCTAGATTTGTACATTCTTCTATTTGGTCAGCAATTAATAAGTTCAGAGGAGTTGTAACGATAGCTAGAGGATTTGCCAGTTGGGAAACGATTTGCCAGTTGGGAAACGATTGTCCACTGACTGCGATGTTTATTCGAACCGCCGTATAATATAAACTGGTAAACATCCAAACACATTCCCACCTTGATTGCCAGTTCTTGATGTATTGACAGCCTCTCTAATATTCCTCTACGTGAAACAACAGCTCCATCGAAAATAACATTTCGAATCAGTGGACGTACGCCATATTTGTTTGGTAACGAAGGCTCAATATTCTAACCAGCGGCAATTCATTAGACTGCGTACGCATACCGTGGGCTCATTTATAGCCAGATGAAACATGTTTATTTTATGCGTGCGCCTGTAAACCGGTTTAAACCAGTTTCTATCATCCAAGAATTTGGAAGAAACCGTCGCGCATGCTCAACGAGAAATGTGGCGAATCCTGGCAGAGTTTACTCTCGGACGATCAAGAAACAGAAGCAAAAGCCTATACAGCAAAAGATAAATACAAAACCATTGACCAAAGAGGAAACTCTGCTAGCAGGGTATGTTTTAGGGGAATATTAAAATCCGTTCACAACATTCTCTCGGGTACAAGAAAATACAATGCACTTATAATTACTCTACATTGTGACTGCACTTTCCCTTGGGATAGATGACGTCTATTAAGGGGAATAATTACTGAAGTGAGCCGCGATCATTTCAGCGGTTATCTATGTCTTTTTACAATTCAAACTCAAGTTTCTTCTCCATAAAAATAAAAACAATTGGAAATTATTTCAGAAAATGAATGTACATAACATTCTCTTTGTTTTTATCGAAAGATAAATTTAGGCTTCAGTTCTCCTTTAAAAACACCTTCATTGGTCTTATTTTCAGTTCGACAACTGATATGCTTGCCTGCTGCGCTGATTATCAAAGTTTAAATCAGTTTTGAAAATCCAACGAAATCTAGTGGAGTTACGGCTAGTCAAAGTGATACGGATTTCTATACATTTTGCCGCGTTTGTCCCAATTCAAAATGGCGGACGACAGCTTGAAGTGGCTTATTAAACAAAGTTTTAATTTTAATATCGTTGAAATTCTTCTTGATTTTGATATTATTGACTTTAATTTTAATAGTTTTGAGTTTTCAAGAAGAGCATGAATGGATGTCCAAGTCCGAGCTCAGGCTGCCTTGCGCATACTCAAAAAAAAATGATTTCAATTTTAATGAATTCAAAATTTGAAAATGATTTCAGATCCAATGAAAAAATTGAATCATCTCTTGGCTAACTGAGAACTGTGTTCTGCTATATAAGTCCCATATAAGCCTGCTCAGACACATGGTATTTATACTATTAGTTGACCTTATCCATTGGTTAGGACCGACACAATCCATGCTGACTTACAAAGTTACACACGATTCTTGTATTCATGCAAAAATATCGTGCCTCATCAGAAAATGCGGCCTTTTAAAGGGGCAGTGTCAAGCCTCACGCATGCGCCGTCAAAATCAAAACAATAACACTCGGTTGAGAAGCCTACCTTGCCCGGTAGCGTGTTACAAAACCCCCCTAAAACCGTTCTAATCGCTAAATAAATGACCTACAAGACTCATGTAGATACTAATCTATATTTAGAAAGCAATTTCAGAACTTCAATATATCAAAAGGATTGAATTATAGATGTGAATTCACGGTGATATCATTTTCCAACGGCCGATCAAATAAGACACAGGAAGCCCAACACATAAGTAGATGGTGGGAAGCTCACCGGGTTTACAAGTAGTTCTACGTGAGTTTTTCTCTTCAAAAGTCATGAACAGTACTGCACCTACGATTGATGATCAAGACTCCTTCGCAATCGACCACAATTGACGGTTTATAATTCGGTTTTCTTCACTAGAGGATGATGGCCACCTGCCTCTCAACGGCTGTTCGACACTTTTTTTCAACGGCTTCAAAGTCAGTTCTAAGATGAAATAATCCCCACTAGGAATTGTTGAAAATGAAGAACATGCTTTGGATTATTACTAGTGATCCATTAGACGTTTGAACAATCATGATTAAGGTCGATGGAAACGGATTGAAAACATCGATAATAATAAAAGTCCACGGTGGACTTTTATTATTTCTCGCTTCTTCGTACCCAGGCTTACGCGGTCAAATGGGTTGACACTGCCCCCTTTAACATGAATATAGCTAAAGCAGTGTACTTAATTAGACATTAAGTTTTCTCACATTTAGGAGAGACAGTCGAAAATGCTGCGTTCTCCTGCAATGTGTTTTCTCAACGAAATACTCGATGGTTGCAGGAATCGAAAGCTGTTCTAAAAAGACGTACTTGTACTGTTATATATGTTAGAAAGGATTTCTCTGGTAGAGCTGGTATCAAGTATATTTATTATTTAGACATCTTTCAGGTTCTTACAAGTGTTCTTCTACTATCTAACTTATAAGGTCGCGTGCAGTTCTATTTATAGCAACTCGCGACCTCTAGTTTGTTTACATTCAATGTCAATATTATGAAGGTTTGTGATTGGCTAGAATGCTGTACTGAATCTTTTTTGTTATAGTAGAACAAACAACTACTCAGAAGGAAAACTAGTGATTCGACATAGCTATAGTTGGAAATCGTGTTTAAAAAGTTATACTGTGAGATAACTAGAATCACAAGCTAACTAGTCATGTCAAAATGTTATAAGCATAAACGGGATACAAGTATCTAGCGAGGTTTAATGTGACCTGAGGTGTGGTAGGAGAACAAAGAGAGAAGAGAATGGAAGCAGATGGCTCATTTGACATTGAAAGGAAAACTGAATGAAAAGTTATTATAATTAATTGTAACGGAGGTCCAAACTAATTTGGTACTAATTAGTTTGTGCTCAAATGGTATTGACTAAGTCTTGACATGTGACAGAATTGTGGTCTTTCTGACTATAGAAATTGTGGGAATGAAGAAGAGGATTTTGTGAATGAAATACAACTTATGTTTTTGGTGTAAAATATCAGTTATGATGTCTCATAACATATACACCTATTCCAAATATCGCTCTTCGGGCCGAAAGCAACAAGCAAGAAGCTGACGACCGCAAAGGACTCCTAATTAATTTATTTATTCGTGGTACTTGAGAAGTTACCCCTACGAGCTTTGAATAGCAATCATATGGAATTGAACTATTCGGCAATTTGAAAATGCATTGCATGTTGTCAAAATGTCTACGGATGAATAAATGAATAAGGAGAAAGTCCCAATGCTCTTTGAGGTCGTCAGCTTTCGGCGAGGACATCGATTTTTGAAATAGGTGTATAAAAGGAAGCTCTTACTAATGGGCGCCTGGGATCGATGGATAACTCTCTCGTTGGATTAGCGAATACTAAAATAAATTATATAATCATGGAATAATAAGAACGCGCTATCTCTCTTATTGAAATTTGACGTTGTGCTTTAGCAGTGCGACGGCAGTAAGGGACGCACCATTAGAATTGCGAAGAAATCATGCATGTCAATGTTACCAGGAAAATAATCGTGCATTATGGATGGAGTAAAGATGGAGAAAGAGAATACAGTATAAAAAGAATGCCATTATAAAAAAGGACCAAAGACCAATCCTAAAGTTGTGCATCACAATCGATTAAGGGATCTGTCATTATTTATCGTCTGGGGGGGGGGGGGGGGATCACTTGGGTAAGGCTGAGTGAAAGGGGGGTGTATAATAAAAGTGAGACGGTTATGGAATAAAATGGAATAAAATTCTGAAAATCTGAAATCTGCTATTTAATAGCATGGGGCCGGTTGCATAAAACTTACGAATCTACTTAAGTGTACTCGTAATTTAAGACTGTTGCAAAGAATGAGTTAATTGCTCACTTAAGAGTTTCACTTAAGTATTGGATCTTACGAGTATCGTAAGTGACCACTTTTAAGTGCTGTTTATGCAACGAAATATACGGGTGTTGCACAAACGCATTGCGCCCATATCTTAAGTGCAAAAGTCGTCCGTACATTTACGGGAGCCCTAGAGGTCCCGTAAAACTAAGTGCGTCATGGAAAATTTTACTTTCAGTTTAACATTTCCTTCAATATTTTTAATCAGTATAAACAAATCATAGCCTTGTATTGTAAATGTGTTAATCATATTCATTTTGAAATCACTAGTAAATCCTGTAATCTGATTGGCTAAAAATGGTGCGATTAAATCATTAATTGCACTATTTTGGATCATTAATTGCACCAATTTTTTTTTTTTTTAAATTTTCGCACAGAAACTCTAATTTTATTAAATTCAAACGATTCTTCATAAAAAGTAATTTGTAATTTAGAATGAAAGAGTTGTATTTTAGGCATCAAAATTATTCTTATTATTGCAACTTACCACCTAAATATAACGAGTGTATTTGAAAAGATTTCAAAATGAATATGATTAATAGGTAATTGAACTTCGTGTCGTGCAATTTTGGTCTGAAATCATACTCGTGATAACAAATTGCACTCCCGCTACGCGATCGTGCAATTTTGTAATCACTCGTATGATTTCAGACCAAATTGCACTCCACTCAGTTCTATTACCATTACTTATTTGGACTAATTTGGAGATATATTTTCTGGAAAAAGTATTGTGCTATTTAGCGCTATTTTGCAGCATACATGTATGCACATTTTATGTAAAGAAGATTCGACAAGCAAAGTTTGTCATTTATAGGTTTTATTTTTCCTGCCGCTAGAATAGTTTAGATGGTGAACAGTCAGACGGTCATGAAGCCTTAGAAATGACGAGTGAGCAGTTCAACTCAGAGCAAGATATTAGTTGGGATGACAATGTGACACAACAACCAAAGAAAGGAGAAAAGAAAAGTCCACAAGTGAGAGCAGGCGACACCACAATCATAAGTAATCTGTACGAACAACAGTTAAAAGAGGAACATGAGATTAAAATGCGAGTATTAAGAAAGAAAGAACAATTGCTAGACCTGCAAATTACAATTGCAAAAGACGAACTCGCACAAATAACTGAATAGGAAAATGTGCTCATTTTACTTTCCTTCATTTCATCAAGTAATCCGTTTACATTTGTGTACAATCGATGTTATTCATTTTTGAAAACTTTTTGATTTATTAGCTTCTATAGGTTTTGTTAATTATACAAATATACATTTCTGTAATCAAATTCTATGAGTTCTAGGAATTAAAAATATTTATGCTTAACCAAGCACTTAAAGTGCTCCTAACCCCCTTTACAATTGTATTAAAAATTGAATGTTCATGAAATCTCGATATTTTAATTCGATGACGTCACCCCGGGCTTTTTACATAACTTATTTCATTGTTTTCAGTAGATCTCTTCCCCGATATGGGGGAAAATTTTATATGAAATCATTTATATAGTTTGTAAAAATATTTTACAAGTTCAAAAATGTTAATAATTTGCACAAGGGCGTTTTTGTATAATTAATGAAGCCCGGGGTGACGTCATCTGATTTGCATATCCAGATTTCAAACCTCCATAACTCTTAAATGCAAGGCTCAAACAAAGAAAAAACTTAATCCTATAGCTGATCAGTTCATGTACATTCAATGTTTAATACAATTGTAAAACGGGTTAGGAGCACTTTAATCCCCCGTAAATTCACTCTAAAGTAATTCACTTACGAAAGTGTTCGGTAAGCTTCATGCAACACGCTTTAGGAAACCCGTAACACAATCTTACGTGCCTCACTTAGTTAACACTTAAGTACAGGTTTTATGCAACCGGCCCCCTGGGAACGAAAACAATACAAAACAAAGAACACCGAATTAACAACAATTGTAAATAAAGGCTGATGATATGACCTACCAAGGGCACTAGAACCGAAAATTTGGGTTGATTTGCTTAGTTGTTCTTTGAATAATTGGTTTGATTATAAATATAGCACTACTTAGCTGAAATCCTGCCTTGATAAGTCCTATTTTGCTGCTAATAAGCGTCTTGAATGTCCACGTACAACATACGATCTTTCAGCCGTTTGAATCGGTTGTTTACGCTATCAGGCTTTACCGCTGTACTAGCGTACCAGGCACCGCCGGCGTCTGTTAACCATTTAAAATAAGCTTACTTAATAAGTTAATGCGATTCGCCTTCCGCACCCTAAAATAGAAGGGGTAGGAAACAAACCTTGGTTCCTTTGTTCATCCGTCTGCTCGTATAATTGGATTACCTTGGCAGTACCTAGGGCAGTTTGTTTACGTAGCGATGACAGATTTGACTTCGGCCCAGTGAACAAACGTGTCCCGAAGGCAGACTTCGTTAGGCTCGGTTTTTGTAACACGATGCGGACAGGGTTTTTGATAAAGAGGATATGCATAATATCCGCCAAAAGCGCCTTTACTAGTCAAAAACCATCACAAATAACTTGAACTCTTTGCTAAAGCAGCTTTAGTCTTGTACAAAACGTATTTTCCAGCCTATTGTTTTTGGCGCTCAATACGCGCATTCGTAAAAAATATCCTCTTAAAATGCATGTTTAGTAGTCTTTAATAATACAAAGAGAAAGAAAGCAAAAAGAACAAATAGATACTATTATTGAATGGATAGATTTTTGGCAGTTTAGTTGAACGATATGACCTCCACAACAGAGCGTCACAGCAGGATTGCATTTTAATACGAATCTGTCATCGTGTTACAAAAACCGAGCCTAACGAAGTCTGCCTTCGGGACACGTTTGTTCACTGGGCCGAAGTCAAATCTGTCATCGCTACGTAAACAAACTGCCCTAGGTACTGCCAAGGTAATCCAATTATACGAGCAGACGGATGAACAAAGGAACCAAGGTTTGTTTCCTACCCCTTCTATTTTAGGGTGCGGAAGGCGAATCGCATTAACTTATTAAGTAAGCTTATTTTAAATGGTTAACAGACGCCGGCGGTGCCTGGTACGCTAGTACAGCGGTAAAGCCTGATAGCGTAAACAACCGATTCAAACGGCTGAAAGATCGTATGTTGTACGTGGACATTCAAGACGCTTATTAGCAGCAAAATAGGACTTATCAAGGCAGGATTTCAGCTAAGTAGTGCTATATTTATTATCAAACCAATTATTCAAAGAACAACTAAGCAAATCAACCCAAATTTTCGGTTCTAGTGCCCTTGCTCAGAAGGCAGGAAATGCTATTTCAAAGACCCAATATCTCAAACAATTTCGGGGGGGGCATGCCTCCGCACCCCCTAGGTCCTCGCGCCTATGGCGCTCGTCAGATTGTGCGCCACCAATACTTCCCCCTTGCTATGGGCCTGCTATGGTATGTATTATAGTGAAAAAAATGTTATACCTTAATGATTTCCAATCCTTTTCGACGCAATTTAAAGTATCATTGGAACATTTCAAAATGTCACTACGCCATGTACTAGACGTTTTAATACAAAATTGCGTGCGCAATGTAACTTGGGGGTGTAATGGGGGGGGGGGGGGGGATTAGGTTGTAGTGAAATATTATTGTACATTGGGGGGTACAGCGAAATCTATCAGTTGTATGAGGGGGGAACTGATGTTATTAATTAGGTTCTTTCCAAACTCCTTTATGTGTGTGCATGGTGCGTCATGATCAGCAGGAGAATTGATTTATAGGTAAAACTATCTATTTCAGTTTAAAACCATGTCCATATCAAACTCCGCTATTGCGAAAAATTGAGATCTTATGTTATTTATAATACCTTCTATCGTGTAAAAACATATATTGCAAAGCTTTAGACGATGACAAATATTGACGATGAAAAATATTGCACGCCAAGAAGTTAAGAAAAAAATAACCTGCCTGTCGAGAAAGTCCTAACCCCCCCTAACCCCATCATCCCCTCCCCCTCCCCCCCTTCACATTTCTAATGGTGCGTCCCTTATGAACAGTGGTGTGTCATGCATTCCAACGATTATTTAGTGAATATCGTAATTAGTGCCATTGTTATTGATAATAATAGTGTGTCACTGATTGTTTGATTTCATTAGACGTCACTTCCGGTGTCGTGAGGAATCGTTTTCATCAGCTGAATGGGCGTGTAACACCTGTCACGTGACTTTTTTTATTTTATTTCACCGAAGACAAACGAAAATACCATAACTTGAAAGAGCATACTAAAATTAGTAAAATTTGAAAATTTGAAAAGAATCAAGCAAATAAGAAAAACGTTAACGGCTTTCAAAGTTTCCCGCTTTGACAAGGATTTGTATGGGTTTTTCGCTTGGAGGGCAAGCGTTGCCCTCCATTAACATACATTTCCATACAAAAAAGGCAAAGTTTGAATGCCTGTAACTATATATTGCCCTATTTACGTATTTCCCTTCAAACGTGCCACTTTTTTAGCATGCTCTTTCCAGTTATGATATTTTCGTTTGTCTGCGGTGAAAATTTAAAAAGTCACGTGACAGGTGTTACACGCCCATTGCACCTTTTCAATATAATACTCTGTGCTTGATAGCACATGGAGGGCAGTGTTTTCCCATCATCTGAAGGCAAACAATGAGATTCAAGGACTTTTTTAAAAGTTAAAACAGCTGATTGAAACCTAGCAATACCCTTATTTTGGAATTCGTCATAGAGGATTTAATCATGATATGCTAATTTGGTGACGTCAAAGGAGGCAATTGCCATAATTTATTCAGTGTTTTTGAAGTAGCGCTTTTAACCAAAATAGTCAACAAGGCTATGGTCAGGAATTATGAAATGAAAACTAACAATTTTTTTCTGGAATTTTAAAATGTCAGTAATTTGCACTAAGGCCTAGTTCAATCGCCGTACTTTCCAATAGTCGTTCCTAATTATTTCAAAAGAAGCCGCCTCGTTATCTATTGTTTCAAATGAGAACGGCTCATGATTAGCAGGACGTCTGGACTTGGCCTAAGTTGTTTTTGTATGATAAACGATGCCTCCCCTGACGTCACATTTGTATTTTGAGATTTCAAACCCTTATAACTCATCGATGCGAAGTCATTAATCACAAATTATCAAATCATGCAACTATTCACCTTACATAAAGTAAAGTTTAATAATAATAAAAATAAGGATGATAGGCACTTTAAAGAGCTGCTATGACGAAATTCGTACCATTGCCAAATAAGACATTATTTATTCGTAAATAGTCTATTATTTTAATATCTTGGAGCTTAAAAGCTCCAAGACAGCAGTTTTAGTTGTTTTTATGTCGATATAAGAATAAAGGAGTGAAATATTGGACTCTCAAAGCAGGCAAAAATACGTCCGCCATTACTAAATCGTGTTCCTGCGAAAAATAGACCATGACGTCAGTTTCTCAATGTGAACGCATCGCTGCACGGCTCGCTGCACTATATTTTTAGTTTAGTTATGATTAAAACATTTGAACAAGAAACAGTGTCTTGAATCGCCAAAAACTCGCAGTGTTGATGCGTGTAAATTAGCAATACGACGAATTTGCGACGAACGATGTTGAGCAACTGACGACACTTCTATTGTACAATAAGTCAACGGCCAGGAACCAGTTTGAATAATGGCGGGCTCGAAATTTGCACAAAATGTGTATATTTTGTGGAAGTTATTTTTATCGTAACGAAATACGGCTTGGATATATGTTAATAAACATACTACCAGGATGCAAAAATGCAAAAACATCAACTTCGCAAAATTTCATCATAGTAGCACTTTAAGGTCGTCACTGCATCAGCCAGTACTGCAGTAACGAATGGAAGTGTTAAGTAGAGTGATAAGTTTGTAGACATAAAACGATCCACAATTTCGAACCATAATAGTCTTATAACTATGGCAGCAATTCCCACTCCAGTTAAAACAGACTTTCCTTGATACCATGCCATCCTGTACGTTTGGCTGACCACCAGACAGCCAACCAGGAGCGTTTGTATCGCATCTATATTTAGGTACACAAGTGTCCGCCATGCGGCTACCAGCGGCTCCAACAAACCTGTGCCAGCCTGGACTGAGTTTATCATCGCTAGTTCCTGCTCCAGACTTGACATGCGAATCGCGTCGATTTCCCTCTGATAGTCTTATATATTGGCGACATTCGACGGCGTCGTCAACATCATCTGTGAGAGAGAATGGAATGGAATGGAACTTTTATTTATCCACGGGAATTTTACAATTGTACAATTGATTTCCAATAATACCGTGCCATTAATAGTTAAAATAGTATCATTATTATATCTTACTTAAGCCTTAAAAACTATATATATATATATATAGAGAGAGAGAGAGAGAGAGAGAGAGAGAGAGAGAGAGAGAGAGAGAGAGAGAGAGAGAGAGAGAGAGAGAGAGAGAGAGAGAGAGAGAGAGAGAGAGAGAGAGAGAGAGAGAGAGAGAGAGAGAGAGAGAGAGAGAGAGAGAGAGAGAGAGACGGAGCGAGAAATCAGTGATTCAACAAAAATATAACTTGGCTATCGATATCAAACCAGACATGTAGCAATAAGAATAAAAATAATAGCAAAACAATATAACATTTCAGGACACTGATGGATACAGAGATATGGGAATTCCACTAACAGGCAACCCAAGCTCTGATATATATATTTTTTTAATGAAAATATGTTTTAAATTTATCAAACAAGGTGAGAACTTGAATACATAAACACAATTTTCCTTAAAGAAAAAGTATTTTAATTGTATCTTTTATATTAATTTGGTAATTTGAATTTGGTAATTTGGTAACTCTTCCTATCCGTCGTACACCAAATATGTACATGTACCATTTATACAAGACACCGACTCTTCCTATCCGTCGTACACCAAATATGTACATGTACCATTTATACTAGACAACGAATCTTCCTATCCGTCGTACACCAAATATGTACATGCACCATTCATACTAGACACATACCGTTCCTACCCGTCTTAACCCACATATGTACATGTACCATTTATACTAGACACATACTCTTCCTACCCGTCGTGCACAAAGGATGTTTATTATATGGCAGTCCGGTCCGGCTGAAAATGGAGCAATCTGATTGGTTATCCGAGCGGTCGGAATCCGGCAGTCGGACCGGCGTTCCGGACCGGTGGGCCTTCCGGGTCTTTCTTTGTTTTGTACATGATGTAGTTTATAAAGTTCCCTTTTGCATAAAACTAAAATTTGACATGTCGGAACAACACAGCGAAAGTTGGACTACCCGGAGTTTTCGATACATTTAGGCTATCCTATAAATGACGAGATAAGTGACGATGTACTTCAACAAGTCTACGATACAGCCATTGACGATCTAAACAAGGAAAACATCGCGGATAAAGTTGCAGAGTTTCGTGACTTTGTTACGGAACAACAATCTAAAAACACCAGAGAAAAAACAAAATACGTCGACCTCACCGTCTGGCAGAGATTTTGCCTTACCAAAAGCGAACAAAGAGAATTGGAGAACATACCTTGGGATGAGCTGAATCTTCTTCTTTGCTCCTTTTTTAAAACAGTTGCAAAGAAAAATGGCGACCAATACGAGCCCGGTACTCTGACTTCATTTCAGAGAAGCATCCAACGCTATTTGAATACCCAAGGCTCCAAAGCTAACATCCTAAAGGGAGATGAGTTCAAGTTATCCCGAGAGGTCCTTGGTTCAAAGCGAAAAGAGCTTGTTGTCAAATATGGGAAAGGAAACCGTCCCCAAGCGAGTAGACAGGTGCTCGATGAAGAAGAAGACAAGTTGTTTGCAACAGGAGAACTAGGTGACTCCAACCCACAAGTCCTTCAACGCACAGTTTGGCGGCTATTATCCCTGCACTTTGGTTTTAGGGCGAGAGATGAAAGTAGAAGGCTGTTATGGGGAGATGTGTCGCTTGAAAACGACCCAGAAACAGGAAATGAAGTTTTGGTCTGGAAAGCTGAGAGGGGCTCGAAGACAAGACAAGGCCAAGATCATCCAAGTGGTCACCGTGCGTTTTATCCCACGGCTCAAGCGACTGGCAATGAGCGATGCCCAGTAAAACACTACAAAACGTTCATGAGTCATCGTCCAGTTGAAATGAATCAGCCAGAGTCTCTCTTCTATTTGGCCATCCATCACCAGAGGAAACCAGAAGATATCATCTGGTATAAAAAGTGTCCACTCGGAAAAAATGAAATCGGCAAGCTACTATCGATGGCCATTAAAAACGCTGGTATCAAGGGACGGATAACAAACCACTCTGTTCGTAAGACTAGCATTTCAAGACTTCTGGATGTAGATGTTCCAGAAAACTACGTGGCACAGTTGAGTGGCCACAGAAACCTTAAAAGCCTCGATGCATACAAATCGGCGTCTGTCAACCATCAGCGGAGAATGTCGTTTGCTTTAAGCCGCTCAACAAAAACAAGCACTAGCCAAGCACAAGTAAGCCAACCTGTTAAACGATTCAAGTCGTCAAACAAGCAGTTCAAGTTCTCTTAATGAAAGCGATCCAGCTGTTTTCCATGGGGCCAAGTTTGTAAACTGCACTGTAAACTTACAGATAGTACATGGACCAGTCGAGCACATGGCGCCAACAACCACAAGCTAGTGAACCTCTTCGCAAGCGGCGAATCATTGTCAGTGACGATGAAGATGATTAGCCGTTGTCCTATGCTAACTACTCTTTAAACTGAAGAACAATTCGTTAACTTTATGTAGTGTTTTTTTTAGCGAAAGACTCAGTTTGGAAGTCGTTATTCTATAATTTTAAACTGCTTTTTTCATTTCCAGTTCATTGAAAAAGGGTCGATGAAAGTTCATGACAGCTCATGTCAAGTTTAAGCCAATCAGATCTTAGTATGTCAGTAAGAAAACCAATCAGATCGAAGATCAAATTGATTGCTGACGTTCTTGACAGTTTAGTGGCTTCCTACTTGTAAACAAGTTCGAAATAATAAAATTACATATGTATCATTTACACTAGACACGGACTCTTCCTATCCGTTGTGCACCAAATAATTATGTACATGTACCATTTATACCAGACACCGACGTTCCTACCCGTGGTACACCAATTATGTACATGTACCATTTATACTAGACACAGGCTCTTCCTATCCGTCGTACACCAATTATGTACATGTACCATTTATACTAGACACAGGCTCTTCCTATCCGTCGTACACCAATTATGTACATGTACCATTTATACTAGACACCGAATCTTCCTATCCGTCGTACACCAAATATGTACATGTACCATTTATACTAGACACCGACTCTTCCTATCCGTCGTAAACCAATTATGTACATGTACCATTTATACTAGACACCGACTCTTCCTATCCGTCGTACACCAAATATGTACATGTACCATTTATACTAGACACAGTCTCTTCCTATCCGTCGTACACCAATTATGTACATGTACCATTTATACTAGACACCGACTCTTCCTATCCGTCGTACATCAATTATGTACATGTACCATTTATACTAGACACAGGCTCTTCCTATCCGTCGTACACCAAATATGTACATGTACCATTTATACTTGACACCGAATCTTCCTATCCGTCGTACACCAAATATGTACATGTACCATTTATACTAGACACAGGCTCTTCCTATCCGTCGTACACCAATTATGTACATGTACCATTTATACTAGACACAGGCTCTTCCTATCCGTCGTACACCAATTATGTACATGTACCATTTATACTAGACACCGAATCTTCCTATCCGTCGTACACCAAATATGTACATGTACCATTTATACTTGACACCGAATCTTCCTATCCGTCGTACACCAAATATGTACATGTACCATTTATACTTGACACCGAATCTTCCTTTCCGTCGTACACCAAATATGTACATGTACCATTTATACTAGACACCGAATCTTCCTATCCGTCGTACACCAAATATGTACATGTACCATTTATACTTGACACCGAATCTTCCTATCCGTCGTACACCAAATATGTACATGTACCATTTATACTTGACACCGAATCTTCCTATCCGTCGTACACCAAATATGTACATGTACCATTTATACTAGACACCGAATCTTCCTATCCGTCGTACACCAAATATGTACATGTACCATTTATACTAGACACCGAATCTTCCTATCTGTCGTACACCAAATATGTACATGTACCATTTATACTAGACACCGACTCTTCCTATCCGTCGTACACCAAATATGTACATGTACCATTTATACTAGACACCGAATCTTCCTATCCGTCGTACACCAAATATGTACATGTACCATTTATACTAGACACCGACTCTTCCTATCCGTCGTACACCAAATATGTACATGTACCATTTATACTTGACACCGAATCTTCCTATCCGTCGTACACCAAATATGTACATGTACCATTTATACTAGACACCGAATCTTCCTATCCGTCGTACACCAAATTTGTACATGTACCATTTATACTTGACACCGAATCTTCCTATCCGTCGTACACCAAATATGTACATGTACCATTTATACTAGACACCGAATCTTCCTATCCGTCGTACACCAAATATGTACATGTACCATTTATACTAGACACCGAATCTTCCTATCCGTCGTACACCAAATATGTACATGTACCATTTATACTAGACACCGCCTCTTCCTATCCGTCGTACACCAAATATGTACATGCACCATTTATACTAGACACCGACTCTTCCTATCCGTCGTACACCAAATATGTACATGTACCATTTATACTAGACACCGACTCTTCCTATCCGTCGTACACCAAATATGTACATGTACCATTTATACTAGACACCGAATCTTCCTATCCGTCGTACACCAAATATGTACATGTACCATTTATACTAGACACCGAATCTTCCTATCCGTCGTACACCAAATATGTACATGCACCATTTATACTAGACACCGAATCTTCCTATCTGTCGTACACCAAATATGTACATGTACCATTTATACTAGACACCGAATCTTCCTATCCGTCGTACACCAAATATGTACATGTACCATTTATACTAGACACCGAATCTTCCTATCCGCCGTACACCAAATATGTACATGTACCATTTATACTAGACACCGAATCTTCCTATCCGTCGTACACCAAATATGTACATGTACCATTTATACTTGACACCGAATCTTCCTATCCGTCGTACACCAAATATGTACATGTACCATTTATACTTGACACCGAATCTTCCTATCCGTCGTACACCAAATATGTACATGTACCATTTATACTAGACACCGAATCTTCCTATCCGTCGTACACCAAATATGTACATGTACCATTTATACTAGACACCGAATCTTCCTATCTGTCGTACACCAAATATGTACATGTACCATTTATACTAGACACCGACTCTTCCTATCCGTCGTACACCAAATATGTACATGTACCATTTATACTAGACACCGAATCTTCCTATCCGTCGTACACCAAATATGTACATGTACCATTTATACTAGACACCGACTCTTCCTATCCGTCGTACACCAAATATGTACATGTACCATTTATACTTGACACCGAATCTTCCTATCCGTCGTACACCAAATATGTACATGTACCATTTATACTAGACACCGAATCTTCCTATCCGTCGTACACCAAATTTGTACATGTACCATTTATACTTGACACCGAATCTTCCTATCCGTCGTACACCAAATATGTACATGTACCATTTATACTAGACACCGAATCTTCCTATCCGTCGTACACCAAATATGTACATGTACCATTTATACTAGACACCGAATCTTCCTATCCGTCGTACACCAAATATGTACATGTACCATTTATACTAGACACCGCCTCTTCCTATCCGTCGTACACCAAATATGTACATGCACCATTTATACTAGACACCGACTCTTCCTATCCGTCGTACACCAAATATGTACATGTACCATTTATACTAGACACCGACTCTTCCTATCCGTCGTACACCAAATATGTACATGTACCATTTATACTAGACACCGAATCTTCCTATCCGTCGTACACCAAATATGTACATGTACCATTTATACTAGACACCGAATCTTCCTATCCGTCGTACACCAAATATGTACATGCACCATTTATACTAGACACCGAATCTTCCTATCTGTCGTACACCAAATATGTACATGTACCATTTATACTAGACACCGAATCTTCCTATCCGTCGTAAACCAATTATGTACATGTACCATTTATACTAGACACCGACTCTTCCTATCCGTCGTACACCAAATATGTACATGTACCATTTATACTAGACACAGTCTCTTCCTATCCGTCGTACACCAATTATGTACATGTACCATTTATACTAGACACCGACTCTTCCTATCCGTCGTACATCAATTATGTACATGTACCATTTATACTAGACACAGGCTCTTCCTATCCGTCGTACACCAAATATGTACATGTACCATTTATACTTGACACCGAATCTTCCTATCCGTCGTACACCAAATATGTACATGTACCATTTATACTAGACACAGGCTCTTCCTATCCGTCGTACACCAATTATGTACATGTACCATTTATACTAGACACAGGCTCTTCCTATCCGTCGTACACCAATTATGTACATGTACCATTTATACTAGACACCGAATCTTCCTATCCGTCGTACACCAAATATGTACATGTACCATTTATACTTGACACCGAATCTTCCTATCCGTCGTACACCAAATATGTACATGTACCATTTATACTTGACACCGAATCTTCCTTTCCGTCGTACACCAAATATGTACATGTACCATTTATACTAGACACCGAATCTTCCTATCCGTCGTACACCAAATATGTACATGTACCATTTATACTTGACACCGAATCTTCCTATCCGTCGTACACCAAATATGTACATGTACCATTTATACTTGACACCGAATCTTCCTATCCGTCGTACACCAAATATGTACATGTACCATTTATACTAGACACCGAATCTTCCTATCCGTCGTACACCAAATATGTACATGTACCATTTATACTAGACACCGAATCTTCCTATCTGTCGTACACCAAATATGTACATGTACCATTTATACTAGACACCGACTCTTCCTATCCGTCGTACACCAAATATGTACATGTACCATTTATACTAGACACCGAATCTTCCTATCCGTCGTACACCAAATATGTACATGTACCATTTATACTAGACACCGACTCTTCCTATCCGTCGTACACCAAATATGTACATGTACCATTTATACTTGACACCGAATCTTCCTATCCGTCGTACACCAAATATGTACATGTACCATTTATACTAGACACCGAATCTTCCTATCCGTCGTACACCAAATTTGTACATGTACCATTTATACTTGACACCGAATCTTCCTATCCGTCGTACACCAAATATGTACATGTACCATTTATACTAGACACCGAATCTTCCTATCCGTCGTACACCAAATATGTACATGTACCATTTATACTAGACACCGAATCTTCCTATCCGTCGTACACCAAATATGTACATGTACCATTTATACTAGACACCGCCTCTTCCTATCCGTCGTACACCAAATATGTACATGCACCATTTATACTAGACACCGACTCTTCCTATCCGTCGTACACCAAATATGTACATGTACCATTTATACTAGACACCGACTCTTCCTATCCGTCGTACACCAAATATGTACATGTACCATTTATACTAGACACCGAATCTTCCTATCCGTCGTACACCAAATATGTACATGTACCATTTATACTAGACACCGAATCTTCCTATCCGTCGTACACCAAATATGTACATGCACCATTTATACTAGACACCGAATCTTCCTATCTGTCGTACACCAAATATGTACATGTACCATTTATACTAGACACCGAATCTTCCTATCCGTCGTACACCAAATATGTACATGTACCATTTATACTAGACACCGAATCTTCCTATCCGCCGTACACCAAATATGTACATGTACCATTTATACTAGACACCGAATCTTCCTATCCGTCGTACACCAAATATGTACATGTACCATTTATACTTGACACCGAATCTTCCTATCCGTCGTACACCAAATATGTACATGTACCATTTATACTTGACACCGAATCTTCCTATCCGTCGTACACCAAATATGTACATGTACCATTTATACTAGACACCGAATCTTCCTATCCGTCGTACACCAAATATGTACATGTACCATTTATACTAGACACCGAATCTTCCTATCTGTCGTACACCAAATATGTACATGTACCATTTATACTAGACACCGACTCTTCCTATCCGTCGTACACCAAATATGTACATGTACCATTTATACTAGACACCGAATCTTCCTATCCGTCGTACACCAAATATGTACATGTACCATTTATACTAGACACCGACTCTTCCTATCCGTCGTACACCAAATATGTACATGTACCATTTATACTTGACACCGAATCTTCCTATCCGTCGTACACCAAATATGTACATGTACCATTTATACTAGACACCGAATCTTCCTATCCGTCGTACACCAAATTTGTACATGTACCATTTATACTTGACACCGAATCTTCCTATCCGTCGTACACCAAATATGTACATGTACCATTTATACTAGACACCGAATCTTCCTATCCGTCGTACACCAAATATGTACATGTACCATTTATACTAGACACCGAATCTTCCTATCCGTCGTACACCAAATATGTACATGTACCATTTATACTAGACACCGCCTCTTCCTATCCGTCGTACACCAAATATGTACATGCACCATTTATACTAGACACCGACTCTTCCTATCCGTCGTACACCAAATATGTACATGTACCATTTATACTAGACACCGAATCTTCCTATCCGTCGTACACCAAATATGTACATGTACCATTTATACTAGACACCGAATCTTCCTATCCGTCGTACACCAAATATGTACATGCACCATTTATACTAGACACCGAATCTTCCTATCTGTCGTACACCAAATATGTACATGTACCATTTATACTAGACACCGAATCTTCCTATCCGTCGTACACCAAATATGTACATGTACCATTTATACTTGACACCGAATCTTCCTATCCGCCGTACACCAAATATGTACATGTACCATTTATACTAGACACCGAATCTTCCTATCCGTCGTACACCAAATATGTACATGTACCATTTATACTTGACACCGAATCTTCCTATCCGTCGTACACCAAATATGTACATGTACCATTTATACTTGACACCGAATCTTCCTATCCGTCGTACACCAAATATGTACATGTACCATTTATACTAGACACCGAATCTTCCTATCCGTCGTACACCAAATATGTACATGTACCATTTATACTAGACACCGAATCTTCCTATCTGTCGTACACCAAATATGTACATGTACCATTTATACTAGACACCGACTCTTCCTATCCGTCGTACACCAAATATGTACATGTACCATTTATACTAGACACCGAATCTTCCTATCCGTCGTACACCAAATATGTACATGTACCATTTATACTAGACACCGACTCTTCCTATCCGTCGTACACCAAATATGTACATGTACCATTTATACTTGACACCGAATCTTCCTATCCGTCGTACACCAAATATGTACATGTACCATTTATACTAGACACCGAATCTTCCTATCCGTCGTACACCAAATTTGTACATGTACCATTTATACTTGACACCGAATCTTCCTATCCGTCGTACACCAAATATGTACATGTACCATTTATACTAGACACCGAATCTTCCTATCCGTCGTACACCAAATATGTACATGTACCATTTATACTAGACACCGAATCTTCCTATCCGTCGTACACCAAATATGTACATGTACCATTTATACTAGACACCGCCTCTTCCTATCCGTCGTACACCAAATATGTACATGCACCATTTAAACTAGACACCGACTCTTCCTATCCGTCGTACACCAAATATGTACATGTACCATTTATACTAGACACCGACTCTTCCTATCCGTCGTACACCAAATATGTACATGTACCATTTATACTAGACACCGAATCTTCCTATCCGTCGTACACCAAATATGTACATGTACCATTTATACTAGACACCGAATCTTCCTATCCGTCGTACACCAAATATGTACATGTACCATTTATACTAGACACCGAATCTTCCTATCCGTCGTACACCAAATATGTACATGTACCATTTATACTAGACACCGAATCTTCCTATCTGTGGTACACCAAATATGTACATGTACCATTTATACTAGACACCGAATCTTCCTATCCGTCGTACACCAAATATGTACATGTACCATTTATACTAGACACCGAATCTTCCTATCCGTCGTACACCAAATATGTACATGTACCATTTATACTTGACACCGAATCTTCCTATCCGTCGTACACCAAATATGTACATGTACCATTTATACTTGACACCGAATCTTCCTATCCGTCGTACACCAAATATGTACATGCACCATTTATACTAGACACCGAATCTTCCTATCTGTCGTACACCAAATATGTACATGTACCATTTATACTAGACACCGAATCTTCCTATCCGTCGTACACCAAATATGTACATGTACCATTTATACTTGACACCGAATCTTCCTATCCGTCGTACACCAAATATGTACATGTACCATTTATACTAGACACCGAATCTTCCTATCCGTCGTACACCAAATATGTACATGTACCATTTATACTTGACACCGAATCTTCCTATCCGTCGTACACCAAATATGTACATGTACCATTTATACTTGACACCGAATCTTCCTATCCGTCGTACACCAAATATGTACATGTACCATTTATACTAGACACCGAATCTTCCTATCCGTCGTACACCAAATATGTACATGTACCATTTATACTAGACACCGAATCTTCCTATCCGTCGTACACCAAATATGTACATGTACCATTTATACTTGACACCGAATCTTCCTATCCGTCGTACACCAAATATGTACATGTACCATTTATACTAGACACCGAATCTTCCTATCCGTCGTACACCAAATATGTACATGTACCATTTATACTTGACACCGAATCTTCCTATCCGTCGTACACCAAATATGTACATGTACCATTTATACTTGACACCGAATCTTCCTATCCGTCGTACACCAAATATGTACATGTACCATTTATACTAGACACCGAATCTTCCTATCCGTCGTACACCAAATATGTACATGTACCATTTATACTAGACACCGAATCTTCCTATCTGTCGTACACCAAATATGTACATGTACCCTTTATACTAGACACCGACTCTTCCTATCCGTCGTACACCAAATATGTACATGTACCATTTATACTAGACACCGAATCTTCCTATCCGTCGTACACCAATTATGTACATGTACCATTTATACTAGACACCGACTCTTCCTATCCGTCGTACACCAAATATGTACATGTACCATTTATACTTGACACCGAATCTTCCTATCCGTCGTACACCAAATATGTACATGTACCATTTATACTAGACACCGAATCTTCCTATCCGTCGTACACCAAATTTGTACATGTACCATTTATACTTGACACCGAATCTTCCTATCCGTCGTACACCAAATATGTACATGTACCATTTATACTAGACACCGAATCTTCCTATCCGTCGTACACCAAATATGTACATGTACCATTTATACTAGACACCGAATCTTCCTATCCGTCGTACACCAAATATGTACATGTACCATTTATACTAGACACCGCCTCTTCCTATCCGTCGTACACCAAATATGTACATGCACCATTTATACTAGACACCGACTCTTCCTATCCGTCGTACACCAAATATGTACATGTACCATTTATACTAGACACCGACTCTTCCTATCCGTCGTACACCAAATATGTACATGTACCATTTATACTAGACACCGAATCTTCCTATCCGTCGTACACCAAATATGTACATGTACCATTTATACTAGACACCGAATCTTCCTATCCGTCGTACACCAAATATGTACATGTACCATTTATACTAGACACCGAATCTTCCTATCCGTCGTACACCAAATATGTACATGTACCATTTATACTAGACACCGAATCTTCCTATCTGTGGTACACCAAATATGTACATGTACCATTTATACTAGACACCGAATCTTCCTATCCGTCGTACACCAAATATGTACATGTACCATTTATACTAGACACCGAATCTTCCTATCCGTCGTACACCAAATATGTACATGTACCATTTATACTAGACACCGAATCTTCCTATCCGTCGTACACCAAATATGTACATGCACCATTTATACTAGACACCGAATCTTCCTATCTGTCGTACACCAAATATGTACATGTACCATTTATACTAGACACCGAATCTTCCTATCCGTCGTACACCAAATATGTACATGTACCATTTATGCTAGACACCGAATCTTCCTATCCGTCGTACACCAAATATGTACATGTACCATTTATACTAGACACCGAATCTTCCTATCCGTCGTACACCAAATATGTACATGTACCATTTATACTAGACACCGAATCTTCCTATCTGTCGTACACCAAATATGTACATGTACCATTTATACTAGACACCGAATCTTCCTATCCGTCGTACACCAAATATGTACATGTACCATTTATACTAGACACCGAATCTTCGTATCCGTCGTACACCAAATATGTACATGTACCATTTATACTAGACACCGAATCTTCGTATCCGTCGTACACCAAATATGTACATGCACCATTTATACTAGACACCGAATCTTCCTATCTGTCGTACACCAAAACGACAATAATATTTAGTCACTAAAACATGTTAATATTACATAATTATATATACATAAATCAGTACCTGTGCACGACGTGTATCCATCACCATAGTATCCAGGTTTACACTTACAGGTATAGGAGCCGTCGGTGTTGGTACAGTCTGCTTTAGCATGACACTTATGGGCACCAGACGAGCATTCGTTGATATCTGACAACGTCGAAAAGCAGCCAAAACAACATTAATAACATAATTACAATGTGCGACTTACTTTTAAAAATATAAGCTTACTTTTGTAAGAGCATAGAGACAATAGTATTATGCTTCTAATTAATACATATTATTTTTATTATCAAAAATATACAGCAAAACACTACTTTTGTTACCTGTGCACGTGCGTCCATCACCTTGGTAACCAGGTTTACACTTACAGGTATAGTAGCCGTCGGTGTTGGTACAGTCTGCTTTAGCATGACACTTATGGGCACCAGACGAGCATTCGTTGATATCTGACAACGACGAAAAATCAACCAACGTCTTAATGTTAAATATTTAAACTTATGCGCAATAATGCGATGTAAATAACATCCAATTGGAGTTCCTGTGCACGTCCGACCATCACCATGGTAACCTTGTTTGCATTTACTTAAAGTGCCCCTTACAAATAATACAATAGTTTGTGAATCAGTTCTTCCTAATGTGCATAATATGATGGTTTAATATTTCTAAATTTGAGCCTTGCGTTTCAGAGTTGTAGAGGTTTGAAATCTCAATATGCAAATTTGATGACGTCTAACCAGGCATTTGCCATAACTTATTTAGACTTGTTCAAGATTAACTAATTTTTTTAAATGGGGAAAAAGTTATTCTATGAACTAAATTCCGACTTTCTATTTATTCTATAAACTAAATTCCGACTCTCTATTTATTCTATGAACTAAATCCCGACTTTCTATTTATTCTTTGAACTAAATCCCGACTTTCTATTTATTCTATTAACTAAATCCCGACTTTCTATCAACTATTTATTCTATTAACTAAATCCCGACTCTCTATCAACTATTAGTTATTCTATGAACTAAATCCCGGCTTTCTATTTATTCTATTAACTAAATCCCGACTTTCTATCAACTATTTATTCTTTAAACTAAATCCCGACTTTCTATTTATTCTATAAACTAAATCCCGACTTTCTATCAACTAGTTATTATATCAACTAAATCCCGATTTTCTATCAATTATTTATTATATTAACTAAATCCCGACTCTCTATCAACTATTTAATGTATAAACTAAATCCCGACTTTCTATCAACTATTTATTCTATAAACTAAATCCCGATTTTCTATCAACTATTTATTCCATAAAACTAAATCCCGACTTTCTATCAACTATTTATTCTATAAACTAAATCCCGATTTTCTATCAACTATTTATTCTTTTAACTAAATCCCGATTTTCTATCAACTATTTATTCCATAAACTAAATCCCGACTTTCTATCAACTATTTATTCTATAAACTAAATCCCGATTTTCTATCAACTATTTATTCTTTTAACTAAATCCCGATTTTCTATCAACTATTTATTCTATAAACTAAATCCCGACTTTCTATCAACTATTTATTCTATTAACTAAATCCCGACTCTCTATTTATTCTCTTAACTAAATCCCGATTTTCTATCAACTATTTATTCCATAAACTAAATCCCGACTTTCTATCAACTATTTATTCTATTAACTAAATCCCGACTCTCTATTTATTCTCTTAACTAAATCCCGACTTTCTATCAACTATTTATTCTATTAACTAAATCCCGACTCTCTATTTATTCTCTTAACTAAATCCCGACTTTCTATCAACTATTTAGAGTGATTCCAATAAATCTGGGCATTACTAACTACACCAATACACACTATTAGACACTCACTCTTTTGTTGTCTTTTGTTTCTTTGCATCTAATAAACACTGACAGCTAATTAGTAGTGCCCAGGTTTATTGGAATCACTCTATTCTATCAACTAAATCCCGACTTTCTATTAACTATTTATTCATCGGGAAAGATTTGTCACAAGTAGTCAACTAGAATTTCTCTTGACGCCCCCACATTCTAGTACATACAAACAAGGGCTCAAATTCAAGGTTTTTTGCAATTTTCCTCGTATAAATGCATATAACTAAAAAGTTAACGACGGATTTAGTTTGTTTGATCTTTCATGGACCATATTATTTGGTTATAATTGAAATTCGATGCAAAAAAGTACCGTATTTTTTTAGTTGAATGGGTCTACCTTACAAGAGAATTGGCGTGACATGACCTCAAACTGGCCTGTCAGCCCACAAAAATAGCTTTTATTGAAACTACACAGGCCTAGTCACGAAATTAACTACGGATTATCATAGCCCGCGCTTTTATGGACATTTTGATACCAAATACATGTTAGTCCGTAAAATTTTCGCACCGTATTTCGGCCAGTTTTTATAGAGTCCCATACAGAGTATACACCTATTTCAATAAAGGTTGTCGAGGACATCAGTCCTTAGGCAATAGGTTATAGGTCGTTCCAAGACCGAACTGCATTATGGTAACATCTTGAATGGCATGTATGTCAGAAATATTTCATAAAATTCGATTCAAAATGTGTCTTGCTCTGTTGAAATGGAAATAGGCACGATATCATACAGCCTTTCATACCGTTTTAGCTATTCAAGCTGTTACCATAATGCAGTCCGGTCTTGTAACGACGTGTAACCTATTGCCTATGAACTGATGTCCTCGACAACCTTTTTTGAAATAGGTGTATACACAACAGCCTCGAAGCTCTTCCTAGTATTTATATCTATTGATCATTGTATTATTTTGACTCGATGTAAACTCCTGGGCATTCAAAAATATGATGTGTCAGGCTTCTCTGGTGTTGTTAGTATGACTATTGATAACAGCTTGTGCCTTCGCCGTTGCACAAACAAAACTGATGAATATGAGGGAACTGATAGCGGGTGAAAATACTCAATGCAAAGCAGTGGTGAACCCTTTTTCCATGCACAATTAATGTAACAAGTAAGTGTTATATATGTCGATGTATTAATCAGATCTAATCACGGCATGAAATTATAAAAGCAATAATCTATGACTGATTTGGGGATTTCGTGGAGGGGGAGGGGAGGGGGTCAAGCGAAAATATAAATTAAACTGAAGTACATATTGCATATTATATATATAATATTAATATACCGAAGTGAAAAACAATCAGAAACTGACAGGAAAAAAAGAAGAATAAGAATTCGAAGGGATTCGCAGGGACTAGGACCGAAAAGACCAAATGTTCCAATTTGTAGGCAAATCTTTTCCGATGTATAAACTAAATCCCGACTTTCTATCAACTATTTATTCTTTAAACTAAATCCCGACTTTCTATCAACTATTTATTCTATAAACTAAATCCCGACTTTCTATTAACTATTCACACTCCATTTGAATTAGCCACTTTAGAAACGAGTGGAGGACTGGGAACGAGTTTTAAGAATTAATATAATTAAAAATTGAACCCCATCACAAGAAAGAGCATATCAGAATTAGTAAGTTTTAGGAGTTTGATAGGTTTGGAGAAGCAGCAACTGAACTGCAGACATTTAAAAACTGCAAAAATTACAAAGAAATGTATGGTTACTCGGGACAAGCGTCCCTACTAAACATTTATTTGTAATTTTTGCGATTTTTGGAAAGCTGTTACTCGTTCAATATCTAACAAAACCTTTTGAAAGTTTGAAATATATAATGCTAATTCTGATATGCTCTTTCTTGTGATGGGGTTCATTTTTTATATAATTCTCAAAACTCGTTCCCAGTCCTTTTCTCGTTTCTAAAGTGGCTAATTAGCCATTACCTAAACGAGCAGGAGACTGGGAACGAGTTAATTAGAATTAATGCAATTACGAAATTAAGCTTATGATATGAAACAGCATGTTGAAATTAGTATCTGTGCAAAGTTTGATGTGATTTGAGCGAATTCTGTCGGAATTATAAACGTTTGAAATTGTTTTGTCCAGCCAAAATTTTACAGTGAATGTATGGTTTGGCTGGACAACGTCAAAAAAATACAGAGTTTGTATGGGAAAATATACATCTTTGATGCCCTCTAGCATCGTCAATATTAAGCCGAAGTTCACCAAACTTTCCAGACTAGCTAAGTTTGATCTGCTCTCTCAGAAAATGATGCCCATTTTTGCTAGTTTCTTATTGAATTAGTTTTACGGACTTGGTCCCAGTCCCCTGCTCGTTTAGGTAATGGCTGATTGTAAATATGATCCCTGGGGATTAGTTAATATATGCAGATGAGTATATACTCCCCTATATACGCTATACGGGTATGTGCCGCGGGATAGGGTATGGTTTTTGAGCTCCCAGGTCTGGGGTAGGGTATCGTTTTTGCACTTTTAGTCTAGGATGGGGTAAGTTTTGGTCTGGTATATGGTATGGTTTCCGCAATAACGCCACTATCAGTCGCTATCTGATTGCCCACACGGCAATCATGTAAAACAGTAACATATGATGTAACTTATTTTTAATATTTTAGATAACCATTGTATTGTATTTCTACTGATGATTTTACCGTGTTTATAAATAAACTTTATGTATGTATGTATGTATGTATGTATCAGTTTACATATCCCTTTAGCACGCTTTCAATCTGGGATAGGATATATATTTTTATTCTTTAGTCTGGGATAGGGTATAGATTTTAAAGCTTTAGTCTGGAATAGGGTATGGAAAATCAAAATGTTAGGTCTGGGATAGGGTCAGGGTTTTGAGGTGTCCGCGGCACACCCCTACCCAAAAATACCCTTAGTGCCATACCACCCCACCACCCCCCCCCCCCCCCCACCCCCCCGGGGAGTATCGTATATTGGTTTCTGTATGACCTATTTCTCAGTGTCGTGCAATTTTCAGTCATGTAACTGATTTAGTAGGGTTTCTACCGTTTCTTTAGTGCCGGGTTTGTTGCTTTCAAAGCTTAGTCGGGCAAAGTTTAGTTCGCCACGTGTAATATGTAAATGTCAGCAGTGAAAGAGCTTGTAAGGGACTCGTGCTACTCGAGCGTGGTTGTTGCAGATTGTGTAAAACTTTAGCGGGAAATTTGGTGCTTGTGGTAGCAAACCGAGGGAAGTTCGTTTGAAATAAGTTTAGAATTGTGCATCGGCGACGGTATTCCGTTTTATATATCTCTCTCATTCTTTTTGCCTGTGGAGCTGTAGTCTGTTTGCCGGGTCGGGTGTTGGTAGTTTAGAAATGTATGCTTGTTGGACAGTAAACATGCAGTTTATTATTTACAGGCAATGTATGTATCGATAATTGTATTGATCATTTCCAGAATCCGCTTGATCTAGTCCGTAGAGGAACAGTGAAAGAGGCCCGTGATCGACCTCGGAGCACGTGGTACTAACTAAACCGGAATGCATGGTATGTATGGTTTGTGATCTGACCTGTGATGGAGGTACGCTATGACCGGATATGTTGTACTGGCCCATAATCGAGGCACACTGTGACTGGAAATGTAGAAAGTCGTGTACTTGCCTGTGATCGAGGCACACTATGACTGGAAATGTAAAAAGTGGTGTAACTGGCCCGTGATCGAGGCACACTATGACTGGAAATGTAAAAAGTCGTGTAACTGGCCCGTGATCGAGGCACGCTGTGACTGGAAATGTAAAAAGTCGTGTAACTGGCCCGTAATCGAGGCACGCTGTGACTGGAAATGTAAAAAAAGTCGTGTAACTGGCCCGTGATCGAGGCACACTATGACTGGAAATGTAAAAAGTCGTGTAACTGGCCCGTGATCGAGGCACGCTGTGACTGGAAATGTAAAAGTCGTGTAACTGGCCCGTAATCGAGGCACGCTGTGACTGGAAATGTAAAAAAAGTCGTGCATGGTCCGAGTTGGTTCCAAATATAAGCGCATCGATGAGGTGTTCATCTGGATTTGCAAAGTTACACTCTTGGACGAGAACTCTGAGTCTGCAACTGGCCCGTGAACGAGGCACTCTCTGACTGGAAAAGTAGAAAGTTGTGTAGTTTCCCGTGATCGAGGCACTCTCTGACTGGAAATGTAGGAAATTATCGTGCACTGGCCGTGATCGAGGCACGATGTGACAGGAAATGCAGAAATTCGCGTTCTTGCCGTGATCGAGGCACGCCTGTGACAGAAATGTAGAAATTCGTGTTCTTGCCCGTGATCGAGGCACTCTAACTGGAAATATAGAAATTCACGTAACTGCCTGTGATCGAGGCACACACTGACTGGAAATGTAGACATTCGTGTATTTGCCCGTGATCGAGGCACTCTAACTGGAAATGTAGAAATTCATGTAACTGCCTGTGATCGAGGCACTCTCTAACTGGAAATGTAGAAATTCATGTAACTGCCTGTGATCGAGGCACTCTCTGACTGGAAATGTAGACATTCGTGTATTTGCCCGTGATCGAGGCACTTCCTCTGACTGGAAATATAGAAATTCGTGTAATTGCCCGTGATCGGGGCACACTGTGACTGGAAATGTGAAAAATGGGTGCCAGCCGTGATCAAAGCAGATTGTGACTGGAACGAAATGTATAAAATCGCGTACTGGACCGTGATCGAGTCACGCTCTCACTGGAAACTAGTAAATCACTTACTGGCACGTGTTCGAGGCACGCTGTGACAGGAAATGTAGAAAATGGCGGTTGTGTGATCTGAAGGAGGCTGCAGCATGATAGTATTGGATGAAAATAAGATAAACAAGAAACTTTGTGGGTTGCAAACACTCTGGGTACGATTGCATGCAAATTTATGAATGGAGGTGTATAGGATTTGCGAGTTTTTTACAAGGTGTTATATACATACAGTTATAAATTGTAACCGATTTGTAAACCAGATTTCGTAGTGGCTACTCCATTTTACGTACTCTAAGCGTTCCAGGGTAATGTCAATGAGACTGCGCAGTGCGAATTATGCAATGTTGTGACCATGAACGGTATTCCTCAGCTCGGAGCCATTCAGCCAATTAGTGCTATTCTGTAATATTTAGTTAGTACTTTTTCATGGATATATGGTATGCACTCTTACACATTTATTTATTTATTTTAACTTTAACGATATGAATGTACACGTGATATCCGCTGTCATCTGTCATGGTACGAGTACATGAAATGTACCATATATGATGTCTGATTCAGTTCTTGAATTTTATTCACTCAGTGGTTTGACATGTTTTGATTTCGCGAGCGTTTCTTGTCCATTTCAGGCGTGGGAACAGGCCATTCTCATTTGTTGATATGGGTTTAAAGTGCTTATGAAGCTTATTTTTTTATTTTGAAAATCGATTACATATGAAGTGAATAGTGGGCTGTTTCAGTGTTTTGTGATTTGAGCTTCGCATTTGCGAGTTATAAAGGTTTGAAATCGTGATATGGTAATTTAGTGACGTCAAAGGAGGCATTATTTATTATACAAAAGCGCCCCTTTGCAAATGACTGACATTTTTAAACTGGCAAAAAGTTATTCTACAACTTATATAAAAGAGGTTAAACTTTTTTTTCTATTTCAGAAAAGAGCAATACTTGAAAAAATATAAATAAGTTACAGCAAAAGCCTTCTTTGACGTCACCAAATTAGCATATCACGATTTCAAACCTTTATAACTCGCAAATGCGAAGCTCAAATCACAAAATACTGAAACATCCCACTATTCACTTCATATATAATCGATTTTCAAAATAAAAAAATAATCTTCATAAGCACTTTAATGTGACAGATATGTGATGTATACGTGATGTGATGTCTGCTGTCATACGTTATTGCCGGCGCGTACGCGTGTGCATAACCACCTGAACATTTAGAAATATATTGCTATAGCATATGGGGCCATCTACGCTTCGCTCTGACGGCAATAACGACGCCTATTTTGTAAGGTTTGGAAGGGTATAGAGTAGAACGGAAATAACACAAGTATATAAAACAAGGTTATGTGTGGCCTAACTGCATCGGGTGGTTTCAGGGACACTTTGGGAGTGTGAGTATTCATATAATGGTGTATGGCGTGACAGCTTGGGGAAGGCCAGATTGATTGTCCATACCTCATTACCATCTCATGAATAAAAATACCCAGAACAGAATATTATACTATTTATTATATAAACTAAATCCCGACTCTCTTTTATTCTATTAACTAAATCCCGACTCTCTATAAACTATATATTTAATCTATAAACTAAATCCCGATCTTCTATTTATTCTATAAACTAACTCCCGACTTTCTATCAACTATTTATTCTATAAACTAAATCCCGACTTTCTATCAAACTTTATTCTATAAACTAAATCCCGACTCTCTAATTATTCTATAAACTAAATCCCGACTTTCTATCAAATATTTATTCTATAAACTAAATCCAGACTTTCTATCAAATATTTATTCTTTAAATTAAATTCCGACTTTCTATAAACTATATTTTATAATCTATAAACTAAATCCCGACTTTCTATCAAATATTTATTCTATAAACTAAATCCAGACATTCTATCAAATATTTATTCTTTAAATTAAATTCCGACTTTCTATAAACTATATTTTATAATCTATACACTAAATCCCGATTTTCTATAAGCTAGTTATTACATAAACTTAATCCCGACTTTCTATCAAGTATTTATTCTATAAACTAAATCCCGACTTTCTATCAAATAGTTTATTCTATAAACTAAATCCCGACTTTCTATAAACTATATTTAATCTATAAACTAAATCCCGATTTTCTATCAGCTATTTATTCTACAAACTAAATATCGACTTTCTATTTATTCTATAAACTAACTCCCGACTTTCTATCAAATATTTATTCCATAAATTAAATCCCGACTTTCTTTCAAATATTTATTCTATAAACTAAATCCCGACTTTCTATAAACTATATATTTAATCTATAAACTAAATCCCGATCTTCTATTTATTCTATAAACTAACTCCCGACTTTCTATCAACTATTTATTCTATAAACTAAATCCCGACTTTCTATCAAACTTTATTCTATAAACTAAATCCCGACTCTCTAATTATTCTATAAACTAAATCCCGACTTTCTATCAAATATTTATTCTATAAACTAAATCCAGACTTTCTATCAAATATTTATTCTTTAAATTAAATTCCGACTTTCTATAAACTATATTTTATAATCTATAAACTAAATCCCGACTTTCTATCAAATATTTATTCTATAAACTAAATCCAGACATTCTATCAAATATTTATTCTTTAAATTAAATTCCGACTTTCTATAAACTATATTTTATAATCTATACACTAAATCCCGATTTTCTATAAGCTAGTTATTACATAAACTTAATCCCGACTTTCTATCAAGTATTTATTCTATAAACTAAATCCCGACTTTCTATCAAATAGTTATTCTATAAACTAAATCCCGACTTTCTATAAACTATATTTAATCTATAAACTAAATCCCGATTTTCTATCAGCTATTTATTCTACAAACTAAATATCGACTTTCTATTTATTATATAAACTAACTCCCGACTTTCTATCAAATATTTATTCCATAAATTAAATCCCGACTTTCTTTCAAATATTTATTCTATAAACTAAATCCCGACTTTCTATAAACTATATATTTAATCTATAAACTAAATCCCGATCTTCTATTTATTCTATAAACTAACTCCCGACTTTCTATCAACTATTTATTCTATAAACTAAATCCCGACTTTCTATCAAACTTTATTCTATAAACTAAATCCCGACTCTCTAATTATTCTATAAACTAAATCCCGACTTTCTATCAAATATTTATTCTATAAACTAAATCCAGACTTTCTATCAAATATTTATTCTTTAAATTAAATTCCGACTTTCTATAAACTATATTTTATAATCTATACACTAAATCCCGATTTTCTATAAGCTAGTTATTACATAAACTTAATCCCGACTTTCTATCAAGTATTTATTCTATAAACTAAATCACGACTTTCTATCAACTATTTATTCTATCAACTAAATCCCCACTTTCTATAAACTATTTATTCTATAAACTAATATATCTATAAACTATAAACTAGCTTTCCTAACTATGCCACTCAATTGATAATATTAATGTTGGGATTCCTGTGCGCGCTGTCCTAGCTAGCTGCCCTAGTATCCTAGATGTCCTAACTCAAACTGTTCCTTTCAATTTCTTTCTCCCATTCCTTCTCTAGATCTTTTCTTTCTATCTCGTCCTTGCTAATATTGTCTCATCCTCATTCTGCCTAGGCCTTTCTTTCTTTCTTTGCATTCTTTTTTTGTGTGCTACTTTCTCTATATATTACTCATTTGATACATTCCAAGGCTCCAGTCCTTTCTACTAATCAAAACTGTACTTGCCTCATACTTATTGTATATGATTATGGTTTTGTAACCAGCCGTTATGTGATATACATGGCTGTGTGACTTTATAAAACAAAACTCAGTAGAAACTTAGAACAATACGGACTGTATACACTAAAGGTTCTAGTCCTTTCACGGCTAGTAAATTGCTGTATACATGTATCATCATGATACTGATTGTATAATTAGGGGTTTGTAACCCGCCGTTATGTGGCATCAGTTGAAACTTATTAGAACAGTACGGACTGTATACACTAAGATTACAGTCCTTTCTAGTAAACTGCTGTATACATGTATCATACTGATTGTATAATTAGGGTTTTGTAACCAGCCGTTATGTGATATACATGGCTGTGTGACTTTATAAAACAAAACTCAGTAGAAACTTAGAACAATACGGACTGTATACACTAAAGGTTCTAGTCCTTTCTAGTAAATTGCTGTATACATGTATCATACTGATTGTATAATTAGGGGTTTGTAACCCGCCGTTATGTGACATCCTATGTGACATCAGTAGAAACTTATTTGAACAGAACGGACTGTATACACTAAGGTTACAGTCCTTTCTAGTAAACTGCTGTATACATGTATCATACTGATTGTATAATTAGGGTTTTGTAACCCGCCGTTATGTGACATCAGTAGAAACTTATTAGAACAATACGGACTGTATACACTAAGATTACAGTCCTTTCTAGTAAACTGCTGTATACATGTATCATACTGATTGTATAATTAGGGTTTTGTAACCCGCCGTTATGTGACATCAGTAGAAACTTATTTGAACAATACGGACTGTATACACTAAGGTTCCAGTCCTTTCTAGTAAACTGCGGTATACATGTATCATACTGATTGTATAATTAGGGTTTTGTAACCCGCCGTTATGTGACATCAGTTCAGTGAAACTTATTAGAACAATACGGACTGTATACACTAAGGTTACAGTCCTTTCTAGTAAACTGCTGTATACATGTATCATACTGATTGTAGTAAAACTGCTGTGGCATCAGTTGAAACTTATGAGAATCATACGGACTGTATACACTAAGGTTACAGTCCTTTCTAGTAACCCGCTGTTATGTGGCATCAGTTGAAACTTATTGTATAATACGGACTGTATACACTAAGGTTACAGTCCTTTCTAGTAAACTGCTGTATACATGTATCATACTGATTGTATAATTAGGGTTTTGTAACCCGCCGTTATGTGTGACATCAGTTGAAACTTATTAGAACAGTACGGACTGTATACACTAAGGTTACAGTCCTTTCTAGTAAACTGCTGTATACATGTATCATACTGATTGTATAATTAGGGTTTTGTAACCCGCCGTTATGTGACATCAGTTGAAACTTATTAGAACAGTACGGACTGTATACACTAAGGTTACAGTCCTTTCTAGTAAACTGCTGTATACATGTATCATACTGATTGTATAATTAGGGTTTTGTAACCCGCCGTTATGTGACATCAGTAGAAACTTAGAACAATACGGACTGTATACACTCAGGTTCCAGTCCTTTCTAGTAAACTGCTGTATACATGTATCATACTGATTGTATAATTAGGGTTTTGTAACCCGCCGTTATGTGACATCAGTTGAAACTTATTAGAACAATACGGACTGTATACACTAAGGTTACAGTCCTTTCTAGTAAACTGCTGTATACATGTATCATACTGATTGTATAATTAGGGTTTTGTAACCCGCCGTTATGTGACATCAGTTGAAACTTATTAGAACAATACGGACTGTATACACTAAGGTTACAGTCCTTTCTAGTAAACTGCGGTATACATGTATCATACTGATTGTATAATTAGGGTTTTGTAACCAGCCGTTATGTGATATACATGGCTGTGTGACTTTATAAAACAAAACTCAGTAGAAACTTAGAACAATACGGACTGTATACACTAAAGGTTCTAGTCCTTTCTAGTAAATTGCTGTATACATGTATCATACTGATTGTATAATTAGGGTTTTGTAACCCGCCGTTATGTGACATCAGTAGAAACTTATTAGAACAATACGGACTGTATACACTAAGGTTACAGTCCTTTCTAGTAAACTGCTGTATACATGTATCATACTGATTGTATAATTAGGGTTTTGTAACCCGCGTTATGTGACATCAGTTGAAACTTATTAGAACAATACGGACTGTATACACTAAGGTTACAGTCCTTTCTAGTGAACTGCTGTATACATGTATCATACTGATTGTATAATTATGGTTTTGTAACCCGCCGTTATGTGACATCAGTTGAAACTTATTAGAACAATACGGACTGTATACACTAAGGTTACAGTCCTTTCTAGTAAACTGCTGTATACATGTATCATACTGATTGTATAATTAGGGTTTTGTAACCCGCCCTTATGTGATACGATATACATATGGCTGTGTGACTTTATAAAACAAAACTCTGTAGAAACTTAGAACAATACGGACGGTATACACTAAGGTTCCAGTCCTTTCTAGTAAACTGCGGAATACATGTATCATACTGATTGTATAATTAGGGTTTTGTAATCCGCCGTTATGTGATATACATGGCTGTGTGACAAAACTCAGTAGAAACTTAGGACAACATGTACAAAAGCTGATTAGAATAATACTGAAGTAAGAACTTATTTCTTCACACTATAGATATACAAAATGTCTTTAGACGGTATTTTAAAGTTATCTAATTACTCGGGCTTCCTTCCTATGGAAGGCCCGAGTCTAAAAATGCAGGCCGTCGTCGTCAACGGTTTACGACCCCAAATCTGCAAATAGGTTATACAGCATATGCGTCCTGCTATAATCGTTATCTCAGATCTAAATGTTGAGAAACGTTTAAGTGGTGAATATACCTATGATGACTAAGCACATTTCATCACAAGGTCCTTCTCTTTTTTTCATGTCGAGGTGTCGACCTCTTTTCTCACAAACCTTGTTGCAGGAAGGTTATGCTGTCTTGTGAGAAAACAAAAGCATTTGGACGAAGTATGTCTAATACGCTCGTCTTGCATACCAAAAACGCACACGACGCGAACTCTGAAGCTGAAAAGAACTAGATAACTACTCTGATATTGCAAGAAAACCAAGACTGATCTGAAAGTTGCCGAATGAGATTGCCGAGTGATTATAAACTAAGCAAAGTGCCATAATTCAATAAACGAAATCACCGAAGGCTCTACAACTATATTGTGAATGAATAACAAAACATGTTATTCACTGTTTATATCCTTGTATTTAAGCTTAAGGCCCGTTTCATACGTCGCGCTTTTGTCGTGCCGAACCTAATAGTTTGTATTTAGTACAAGAAAAGTTCGACGTCTGAATCATTTAAGTTCCGCACGCCTGAATTAGGTTCGAGCTCGGCCGTGCCAGTCGCGCCGCACGGCAAAAGTTCGACACTGATTCAAACGTTGAGCTCTTCTTGTGTCGAACCGAATGCATACATTAAAATTTAGGTGAAAAGTGAGCTGACTATGTCGTACTGACTATGCGTAATACAGTCCTGGGTGAGCCAATATGGCGGCGAGTGAGATGTGGTCCAGACCGACCAGACTCGGTTAATAAGAGTTTTATTATATGACATTTTTTTGCAAGCTAAAAAATAACTCATTTTATTTGCATCTTACACTAGAATGGCTTCCCAGTATTTTTACTACATAACTAGTTTGAAAACCGGTTTGACAAGAAAGTGTGAAGCGAGGAAACAATATTTTTGAAAACAATGCGATACACCGAAACTATGGATTTTTGATAAAAAAAGAACAAGAATGGTGGAGAAAATGTCAAGAAAGTTCTGACCGCTTACCGTTTGGTGCATTTGGTTCAACACAATCGGTACGACGTCTCAATCAAAGTCGATCCTATTGTAATTGAGTCGACTCAAATAGGCAATTAGGTTCGGCACGACAAAAGCGCGACGTATGAAACGGGCCTTAGACGGGCTATGTAAAAAATACAAATGTACCTACTTGTTTCTTGCAAGGTATTAAATCGAAATATGCTGCTTGACTTGTTTCGCCGGCTGTCAGCTAGCAGTCGTCAGTGTGAGTGTTGAAACTAATTATGTATGCATGCTCTACTGAGTCACCCAACGAGTGACCAAACGCTGTTTTCTGCACTATTTTCGATTGTATTTTTGCCGTTCACTGGTCCGTTCTGAGCGTGGAAATTCTGCTTTAAATTGTGCAAGTGATAGGCTAAAACTACTTCTGTATGATGAAGACTTTATGTATGATGATACAAATAAGCTTTTAGGTTTCACATTTAAAATCTACATCAAAACAGATTTAATAAGAAGCCCGAGTTCACGCTAGTAGAGCGTCTAGCGTCTAGTTTGATCAACATTTGACCGCGTCTTCTATGAAGTTTGCTCGATGGAAAAGAGGTGTTGGGGTCCCACTAGGAAAAGCGGACAGGTTTTAATTAAGATTACAATACTTGGCAAACTTTGTCCAAGTGCTATCGGGTCTTATGACTATCACGATGATTAAGACAAATGAATACAAAATATTTTAAAAGTTAAATTTTCAATAAAATCATATCTAAGACGCTGCAATGAAAAGGATATATTTCCACATATAACATTATGGATTCACCTTCCTCACACTGCTCTCCTGAGAATCCAGGTTTGCATTTGCATTGATAGTCTTGATCTTGTTGGTTGTTTTGGAAGATGCACTCACCGCCATTACGACATTGCTTCTCTTGACACGGGTTCTGAGGAAAAAAATACAATTTTGTTATGAAAATTGATTCAGGAAAAGGTTTTTTCTTAATTAGTAGGATGTTTGTGATATTATTTTAACAACGGTTTGTCCACCTACCTTCACACTATAGTGATTGTACGCTTCGTCCTGTGTCATATTACGACTGTTGGTGAACTGGTCAGAAGATAGAAACTCACATGCATAAAGACCGGTACTCAGAGGTGTGGTTTTCAGATTAACCGAACGACACCAATCAACCTTAGTGCACGCGAACACACATTCCATCTTGCCTTCAACTTTAACTGAGTGTTGAATAACACCTTCCATGTCTAGTGGCATTACTAGTTTATGTGCAGAATAGAAATCAAAAAGAAGTTCTCTTTGATGAGTACTTGTGCTGCGATGTACTCCCAGCAGAAGGACAAGTACAAACACTGATACAGACGACATGTTCAAAGTCATTGATAGAGCTAGTTCCTATGTGATAAATCAGTCATGTAACCAGTTTGGTATGAGATTAACCATGGTTAATTATGTTTATAACATAGAGAGCAAAATTACTGAGTGCTGATTGGCTCATGAAGGAGGGCTTTCTGGTTACTTGATACTCGGATTGGTCGATCGCTACATTGTCTCAATTTGAAAAACTTAATTTTCTCACAATGTAATCAATTCTGATAAGTAAAACAGCAAAAAGTTGGTTTGTTTTTTTCAGTGCCAAACTCAGTGAAAAGTTCACAAAGCGCGCGCTCATACGCTATCATGACGCCATTTTGAATATCAAATCAGCAAGGATGCACGCGCTATATTTTGTTTGAATTTTGCCCTTTATATTATATACACGTAATCGCATGGCCTCGTTATATTAAAGTCTAATTTCACTTGTGTTTTCAAAGTTTCCAACTTACACTTGTCGCGTCGCGACTTGGACAATTTGGGAAACTTTGAAAACATGCATGAAATTAATATTTAATTTTACTCGGCCGCATGTGATTTACATATGTTGTCATCAATATTTTAATTATATTTTCTAAGGTCGGTTGAGCGTCGTTTTGTCAAGGAGATGTGCTATTGAATCTACTCAAATTCTGAAAAGAAAACGAGGAAATTTAGAAAGAAAGAAAGAAGAGAGGAAATAAATTGAAATGTAAAGACAAATATATATACATGTAGATATTGAGGTCTTTGAATATTGAATTATGTGTCACGTTAATAATTCATGTCAGTAATTTTGATGTTACCTTTAACCGAATTATTGTTATCACTGGATTATTATACCTATATGGCATTTATTCGTTTGTAAATTAAGTGCCAGTATTAGTACTAGGAGTTGAAGGAAACCCATTCAATTCAGCGTGTAATTTTGATGTTACCTGCAACTAATTATTATTATTACTGGATTATTATACCTATATGGCATTTATTCGTTTGTAAAGTGCCAGTATTATACTAGGAGTTGAAGGAAACCCACTCAATTCAGCGTGTAATTTTGATGTTACCTGCAACTAATTATTATTATTACTGGATTATTATACCTATATGGCATTTATTCGTTTGTAAAGTGCCAGTATTATACTAGGAGTTGAAGGAAACCCACTCAATTCAGTGTGTAATTTTGATGTTACCTGTAACTAACTAGACGCTCCAATAGCGTTCACTCGGACTACTGATAATGAGATGATGAAGCCCAGAATTGGTAGCTTCAAAAATGCAAGGTTTAATTCTGATTAGCTATTTCAGAAAATAGTGCTATTTCTAACCGAATTTTAAGAGGCTGTCTCTGTAAGAACGGTCCACTCGATCTCGGACTCCAAAATATAATTGATTTTCTTTATATTTTTACCGTGAATCACACTAGCTATCCTTACTACTAAAATGAAGTTAGAATGGTCGAAAAGGTTATTTTACGTTATGTTATGTAGCCTCCTAAAGCAGATGCGTGTCCAGGCTTCCGTTTTACTACGCCGAAGACTAACCGTCTGCTCAGTGAACCATACATTCCTTTCCAATTGTTTTACGCACCATTGAACTAGCCAATGAAATCACTCGTATTATCTGCTCAACTCAGTTCACACGGTCGAGTTATTTTTAGAGATATCGTGTTGCACACCTCTGGCTTGTTCAAAATTCATAATCCTTTGAATGATGATGTTTTAAACCCATTTAAATGACCACAGATAATGATAGCACTCCAAAGAAAATCATCAACGAGGACTTGTGCTTTATTTGTGCCAAAAGTGAGTAAAAGGAGAGGAACACCCGAATTATTCGGACGAACGAAAGTTAATTTACTGACACTCTTGTGTCCCGTACTTTGGAGACTAGTATCAACATACAATAATATTTTGAATATGGTAACTGTTTTTTGTCTGCAGAAGTTGCTTTGCTAAAGTAAATAAATGACCAGAATCGTGTGTGCCATTGTCGTAGATCAGTTTCAATGCTTGATAGTAGTATATCAGTAATGACTTTCCATGCCAGTCAGAAGTTGACGAACGCGTCCTTTTTTTCAAAATAAATCGCTTGGATCGATTGACTTTTGTTGGTGGATATTCAAGTGTTGAATTTTGAAAACATCACATCGCTACTTGAAAACTCTTCAAGCTATCACAGTACGAACTGTCAGTTCACGTGATGTTTGTTCGCGGAAGTCCGTAGAGGTCAAAGTCCACACCACCACAGATTTAAGAGGTTCGTTCTGATTGGCTAATCCACTGGAAAGGAATGTATGGTTCAACTGAGCAGACGCTTAGTACCGGCGTAGTAAAACGGAAGCCTGGACACGCGTCTGCTTTAGGAGGTAATGTTCTGAGGATTTTTAATGTTACGGTCGCTAAGCGACAAAATTAAAATGCACTAAATTAAATTCCATAATACATGGTCTTTATGGCCGTTTAGAAATTATTCGCATGATCAAAACCAGACGATTTAGCCCTCAACCAAACGTTTAGGACGTCTTTAGTTGGTTTATGTATCATTTAGAATATAGTCATACTCACTCGACCAATCAGCGCCCAGCATTTGTGCGCTCTATATCTCATAAAGTAACTAATATGGCTTTAACAATGGACTCATTAGTATTCTCTATATAGAGAATACTAATAAAGCTCTTTGTTTTCTTTTGTTACAAAGCCTTAATAGTATTCTCTATATAGGGAATACTAATGACTAAGTTAGAGAATACTAGAGTGCAAATATTATATCCATGAAATAGTTAACTAACTAAATAGTACTATAATAAATAGCACAAATGTTTTATCATTGTTGTAATTGGCGCTTATTTCACGGATATAATATTTGCACTCTAATATATAACGTGTACTAAACTATATACAAAAAATATTCTAATGCAATCTTAGTTTAATCTCGACAGTTATTAGATTTATACATGAATACAGATACATGAGAAATACAGATCATAACCCGGGCTATGCTAAACACTAAAGAAACGTAGCGAGTCACTTACTGTTCAAAATGAAATCACAAACGAGTTTCTCCATGTTCTACAAGAAGTGTAGATGTACGGATATTCATCAGTCATCCAAGTTCTCCGTATGATTATTGCGATATCGTTAGCCCAATCTTTCAATATATTAAATGTCCACATCGTGCTTGAGTTTTCTTTGGTGTCCATTATTTCTCTCATTTTTCAATTTCGTCCGTTCTAACTGGTTTAAAAACTTTGAGATTTCTGATCTTCATTTCCACAACAAATACCGATGATTTCTAGCGTTGCAAGCTTCGTATTCAAAAGCCTCAAGCTGGCCATCGGATATTCATCTTCACTTCTCTGAAGTCACACACAACTGAACAGCTTTGCATAAGCGTATTTGCGTTTGAAATCAGTATTCCTTTGGGAAAGCAACTGACATGCAGCCAAAGAATACTCTCGTGAGTATGACTATATTCTAAAACGGTTAGAGAATAAACACTCGTGCTTTATGGAATTTAGAGCGCCTCGCATTGATAGAAGGGCCACTCGGCGCTACGCGCCTCGTGGCCTTCTATCTGCTGGAAGACTGGAGCTCTAAATCCCATAAAGCACTCGCGTTATTCTCTAACCCTTACTTGGTCTTTTTTCTCGCTCGAAGACGGAAAAACAATGTAAATTATCTCACTCCACTCCTTGTAACGTTTATACGTTACAAGGAGTGGAGTGAGATAATTATACATAATAAAATTATGGTTCAAAATAACGCTCGAATTCTTGCTTGTGGCATCTGGGCTAGACCTAAAACCTCATTCAAAACAGAGATTAAGACTTCTATTGCTGATTTATCGAATAAAACTTGCGGCACAATGCGATTCCGTAAAACCAGGATGGCGTCAATTTTAACCTGAGTATCCGGCCTTCAAAAAGGAAAGGGGAGGGGGAGAGGGCCGGGGAGAAGAGAGAGTAAGAAGGCCTGACACAAGGGCATTGATCTGCCCGTGTCAGCCATCCAGATTCTTCCCCTTCTCTTCTCCCTTTCTTTTTCTCTCCCCCTCCGCCAAAAAATCCTGATACTCAGGAACCGGTTACGTCAATTTTGGCATTTTGATGTTAGCCGATTGCGTGACACGTCAGACTGATGTACTGTTAGCTGTTTTTTATTTCCTCTATAGTCGATATTTCTGCCCCAAAAGAAGTGAAATTCAATCATTATCAGAGAAATGTTTTTGTGCTAAAGTTATTTTGTGCTAAAAGCAATTGTTATGCCGCACGTCAACTTACAGCACGGCGTATACGCGTAGCAACCGCCGTGACAAGTTGTCTTATATTTTGTATTCTATAAATAGCTCACATGAGAGAAGATATTCGAACCGGTTACTACCGATATCAAGCTAATTCCAGCGTTGAATGTGGCTACATTCCATTTTGAAGTGATGACAAGATCGATTCCTTATATAGAAACCAATTTGTCAAACATATGTCATCTCCTCGTCAGACTCGGAGTAAATCCAAGACCTCTACTCCTGCCTGGATTTATAATATCAGACGATCCGCTTTCGCAATGGAGAAAACACGCGCCGGTAGAGTTGTCAAGAAAACGCAATTATTTGTAAACTATGCTGACCATTCGAATTCTGCGATTGCAAATTTCATAAAGGAAGAAAAACAAGAGAAAAAGCTACTTGGCCTTCGGTCATTCGTGATGATGATGATGACAGACAAGATGACTTATCTCAAGTACCATCATTGAACGTATTCGACACGGTAAAGCTTGATATGCAAACGAAGAAGTGAAAATCTTAATAAAAAAAACCTACTCAACATCTTTTTTTTAAAGAGAGAAAACACAGTAAGTGCATCAAATGAATTCGTAATGGTAGATCAACAATTGTATTTTATACTGATCAGTCGAAGTCTTGTTCTTCGGTCTGCAGGGTATTAATTAACATGGCATAAACTGTAATTTCCTCGCAGTAATCTTTCACAGGTTGTACAAAAAATTAAAACTGAGTTTATTGTTAGAAAACTGAGAATAGCGGAAAAATGATAAAACAATATCCTCTCTCTCTCCTCCACAGTCCCGCCTTCCACCTCCCATCCCCCTCCCTTCTAACCCTTTCCCGAAAGGGCCCGCTACGCAGGCTATCTATCTATTTAACTATATATCTGTCTATCTATCTATCTATCTGTCTATCTGTCTGTCTATCTGTCTGTCTGTCTGTCTGTCTGTCTGTCTGTCTGTCTGTCTGTCTGTCTGTCTGTCTGTCTGTCTGTCTGTCTGTCTGTCTGTCTGTCTGTCTGTCTGTCTGTCTGTCTGTCTGTCTGTCTGTCTGTCTGTCTGTCTGTCTGTCTGTCTGTCTGTCTGTCTGTCTGTCTGTCTGTCTGTCTGTCTGTCTGTCTGTCTGTCTGTCTGTCTGTCTGTCTGTCTGTCTGTCTGTCTGTCTGTCTGTCTGTCTGTCTGTCTGTCTGTCTGTCTGTCTGTCTGTCTGTCTGTCTGTCTGTCTGTCTGTCTGTCTGTCTGTCTGTCTGTCTGTCTGTCTGTCTGTCTGTCTGTCTGTCTGTCTGTCTGTCTGTCTGTCTGTCTGTCTGTCTGTCTGTCTGTCTGTCTGTCTGTCTGTCTGTCTGTCTGTCTGTCTGTCTGTCTGTCTGTCTGTCTGTCTGTCTGTCTGTCTGTCTGTCTGTCTGTCTGTCTGTCTGTCTGTCTGTCTGTCTGTCTGTCTGTCTGTCTGTCTGTCTGTCTGTCTGTCTGTCTGTCTGTCTGTCTGTCTGTCTGTCTGTCTGTCTGTCTGTCTGTCTGTCTGTCTGTCTGTCTGTCTGTCTGTCTGTCTGTCTGTCTGTCTGTCTGTCTGTCTGTCTGTCTGTCTGTCTGTCTGTCTGTCTGTCTGTCTGTCTGTCTGTCTGTCTGTCTGTCTGTCTGTCTGTCTGTCTGTCTGTCTGTCTGTCTGTCAGATCTTTGATTTCGCGTAACTCGAAGTCTTGTCCTTGGTTCGAGTGGATTCTTTGTGGCAGTCCAAAATGTACCAATACCTTCTCCCAAAGGACTTTAGCAACGGTTTCTGCTTTCTGATTGCACGTGGGTATTGCCCAGGCGAACTTTGTAAAGCTGTCGCAGACAACGAGTACATTCTCACAGCCTACCATGCCTTTCTCAATCGACAAGAAGTCAACTGCTAACCGTTAATTATAATATAGTCATACTCACTCGACCAATCAGCGCCCAGCATTTGTGCGCTCTATATCTCATAAAGTAACTAATAGGGCTTTAACAATGGACTCATTAGTATTCTCTATGTAGAGAATACTATATAGCTAATAAAGCTCTTTGTTTTCTTTTGTTACAAAGCCTTATTAGTATTCTCTATATAGGGAATACTAATGAGTAACTTAGAGAATACTAGAGTGCAAATTATATCCATGAAATAGTTAACTAACTAAATAGTACTAATAAATAGCACCAAATGCTTTATCATTGTTGTCTACTCAGTAGTAGTAAAACTAGTAAAATGTTAATTAGTACTAAATGTTAGCGCTTATTTCACGGATATAATATTTGCACTCTAATATATAACGTGTACTAAGAAAAACTTAGCCTCCTCCGCATGCAACTCCGTCCTAGTCCTCCCTCTTCCTATTTTCTACCACAGGAATCCCAATTCCGATAAAAATTCCATTCCGATAAAGTAGCCTGCGGAGGAGGCTAAGAAAAACTATATACAAAAAATATTATAATACAATCTTAGTTTAATCTTCAAATAGTATTCAAATATTATATCATAATCCAATAAATCGACAGTTATTTGGATTCGTTAAGCAGCTAGATTTAATACATGAATACTGATACAGAAATATAGATCATAACTATACTAAACACTAAAGAAACGTAGCGAGTCACTTACTCTTCAAAATGAAACCACAAACGAGTTTCTCCATGTTCTACAAGAAGTGTAGATGTAGTTCTCCGTATGATTATTGCGATATAGTTAGCCCAATCTTTCAATATATTGTAAAATGTCCACATCGTGCTTGAGTTTTCTTTGGTGTTCATATTTCTCTCGTTTTTCAATTTCGTCCATTCTAACTGCTTTGAAGAAACTTTGAGATTTCTGTCTTCATTTCAACAACAAATATCGGCAATTTCTAGCTTTGCAAGTGCTTCGTATTTAAAGCCTCAAGCTTCGGATATTCATCTTCACTCCACTGAAGTCACACACAACTGAACAGCTTTGCATAAGCGTATGTGCATTTGAAATCAGTATTACTTTGGGACTGAGCAACAGACATGCAGCCAAAGAATACTCTCGTGAGTATGACTATATTCTAAAACGGTTAGAGAATCCGTTATTCTCTAACCCTTACATGGGCTCAGTTGCGACAATGGGGACCATAGGTGCACGAGGGTCAGGAGTCTTCCGTTTGATGCACCTCTCACATTCTCGATGTGTTTGTCAACACTGCTCGTCATGCCGGGCCAGAAGAAACGCTGCTGAATGAGGTTAGTCAAGAGTCTTGTCCTACTCGTCATGCAGACCCGTCAGAACACGCTTATGCATTGATTCCGGTAGAACAAGTTGGAATACTTCTTTCTCATCAACTAGGCGCCGACGAAACAAAACCCCATTACAAAGGGTGAGTCTCTCTGTCCCTGGAGATATGTCCAACAAGACGACTCTCTCGTTCCGGGTTCACATTCTGGTCGTGAAGGAGTGTTGTGACCCGACTGATGGTAGGATCCTTTCTCTGGAGCTCGACCCAATCTGCGGTAGGCATTGTTTTGAAATTGGTATGTTGAGAGAACAATACGTCAGGGATTGCTGCGGGCTGCATGGCTAGTGCTTCCATCTGTGATTGAACGGCGTGGTAGCTGCCAATTGCTTGGAATCCTTGCCCGGAACAGGTGTTCGAATTAATTGCTACTATCCAATAGGTTGGGTTTCGCCAAGAATGGGCGGATGTATTCCATATCGGTAGGTGTCCCGTCGGTGCCTGTCGCACATGAGTTGTACGGCACTCGTGACAGTCCATCCGCGTCGCTGTTGGCTTCTCCTGCTCGATATGTGATGTCGAAGTCAAATGTATACAGGTCGGCCAACCACTGGTGGTCGGCATGGCACTCAGTTTGGCGGGGGTAAGGAGGTATGTCAAGGGGTTGCTGTCCGTCACCACGTCGAACTTCCGTCCGTACAGGTACTATACTGTTTGAATTTATCGGTCACTGCCCACTTCAGAGCGAGAAACTCGCGGCGATATGCAGAGTGTCGTCGTTCTGCTGTATTCAATTTGGAGCGACTGCCATAAGCTATGACACGAGGGTTTCCATCCTGCGTTTGGTATAATGCGGCGCCCAGGCCTTTCCTGAGGCATCAGTGTGGAGGATGAAGGGAGAGCTGAAATCTTATAAAGCCAAAATTGTGCAGTTAGACAATCTGTTGATCAGCGCTGTGAACGCTTGCTGGCAATCAATCGTCCAGGTAAAAGGCTCTGCTAATTTCCGATTGTTCCCTTTTACATCAGGGCTACGCAACCAGCTATTTAGCGGGGGCAGCAATCTTAGCGAAACCCTCGATGAACGATCGATAGTGCCCCGCAAATCCTAGAAATGTTCGTTCGTCGAAGCTTCGTGCAAATACTATGACATCGTCTAAGTATGCAAGACAGATCTCGAGATATAAACCTGTCAAGCAGCGTTCCATTAGACGTTGAAATGTTGCTGGTGCATTTGTTAACCCGAAAGCCATGCGGTTGTACTCGTACAAACCAAAAGGAGTGGTCACAGATGTCTTGTGCTTGTTTTCTTCTTTCACTTCCACTTGCAGGTAGCCACTTTGTAGATCAAGCGAACAAAACCAACGGGCACCATGTAGGGCTTCCAATGTCTCCTGTATTCTTGGTAGCGATAAGAATCTCGAACCGTTTTAGCGTTGATATTTCGATAGTCAACACAGATTATCAAGCTACCATCACGTTTACGGACTAGCACTACAGGCGATGCGTATGGACTCTTTGACTCTCTAATGACACCCGAAACCAGCAGTGTCAATAAAGCTTCACGGAATTAGTGTAGCTGACCCGGGGGTACACGTCAATAAGGTATCAGGTCGTTTCGCTTCTAAAACGTTTCGCCTCCACATTCAAAAGTTCGTTCGATTCTAAGAACAGGTCCGTTCGCTTCTAAATGAAACTGATGAAATATCAAGAGACATTTCAAGAAACATTGTGAAATACTAGGAGGAGGCTAGTGAAATACATTATATATGTTAAATACTTGATGTAGTGAGGACAATATTTACCTCGATTTACGTGTTATTAACCACAGAGTCTGTGATTCTTAGACTGGGAAAGACTCGATTTTCAAACATTCAGAGTAAAGGCTTTTTCTGTAGGCAGTGTTTACATGGCGACAGAGTTTAAGCGAGCATTGGGAGATTGGGTTGTTATTAGTAATGATCGCGGCAAAGCGAGTGTAGAGGTAATTAGCATTCAGATAAAAGCCAAATTTCCCCAAGCGGACTCCATGCGGAAGCGAATTAAAGCACTATTGTGTGACTTCAGTACTTCAGCAAAGTTTATTCAACAACAAACAATCAAACCCCGCGATAAACTTAAGTCCCTAGTTGGTGGAATCACTTATTTTGTGCACAAGAACATGTTTTGTGCTTACGAAAGCTTATTTTGAAGATAATAAAGAAAATAAAAGTATATTTCCCAAGCGTTACAGCGTTACTTTTTGGAAGCGAATGCACTGTTGTATGACTTGAATGTGACAACTCAGTAACCAAGCTACGCGATAACTAGTCCCAACTTTGGTTGATTCCCTTATTTTGGGGGCACAAGAGGTTTGGCGCAGAGTAACTTTCATTGCGATCGCTCGAGGAATTGAGAGTTGCGCTCGAGTGCGAGACTGTTTTGCAATGTTCGTCCCGACGACCACGAGGGGAATCCTTCGATTGTACTCATTGTCAGGGACAACTAAGGCTAGTGCATCTAGTGACGAGTCGACGCCAGCCTCCTCCCCAGCAATATATATATCTTTCACCGAGTGAATTTGGCAGTCAGATGTGATTTGGGCCAAACAAGCGTGACCATTTACGAAAGCTACAGATTCATTCGGCTCTCCGACAAGTTCCTTGAGGACCGTCGCCAATTGTTCGGGCGGGGCTTTGGTAAGTTCAAGACCTTTGATTGCCCCTGGGCAAAAGCCTTTGTTCGTTTCCCGAAAATCTCGCGCTGGCATCCGGGGGTTTCTACATCCTATTTGCACATGGCCTATTTGGCCACACCGGTAACACACCGTCTCCCGCCCCCTGTTTGGAAATGGCACAGTGTTTTGCGTTGGTCGTTTCTGCTCCCCATTGGTATTTAGGAAATCGCGCACTTCCTGAGCTAACGAACGCACTTCTGCTACCCACGCCGGGGTCTGGGGTTCATCCAAATTCGCTTTGGATTTCTGTGACTCCTGGTTTTCAGGGGATGATACCTGGTGAGACCAGGCGACCTCCCTCGGATTTTGGGCACACAATTCCTTCTCTCCATACCTCGCGGCCTTAATTAATTCGGCAAATGTTTTGCACGCGTCCTTCTTATGGCGGGCTTTGTCTTTGATGGGTCCCTTATCCCCTCCCAAAACAGCATTCTGAGTTCGACAGCAGTTTCATCCGGCAGCATTTCAGTACCCCTGGTCATCGCCATACGGATATGATTGTCTAAGCGCGAGGCAAAGGAGGCGACCTCTTCATTTTCGCGCTGCCTAAACCTATACGCCTCGGCGAGGACTTCGTCCCCCGTAGCAACACCAACATCGCTATAAAACTGATCCAGCTTTTCCAGAATTTCAGCCAACTGTGAGTCAGCCCCCAACCCCACTAACTTGGTCTTGGCTTCCCCTTGCAATGTCCGGCGGATTTGCTCTGTGATCACGCCATCGCTATATAGCCCCCCGCGAACAGCAGAGTCGACTTCGTAACGCCAAATTATTATTATTATTATTTACCCTTTTCAGCGTCGCCAAAGCCAAATAATTGTGAAAACTGGGGTCATGAAACTAGTTATACCGAGTTCATGGCAGCCGAGCCCGTGTTATTTATGGGTTGGCTCGTTGATTTGGTCGCTGATTTGTCATGACGAGCTTTGAAAGATTATAATCTTCCCAGCGGGACGGTTGATTATCATGTCAACGAAGCTAATCCATCAGCTAATCCTATTAGATGGTCAATCAACACATGCACTTTTTGTGTACTTCTTCTGTTATCGCTTGGTAATCGTAAGTGATATTTGAGTTAAAATTACGTGTTTGTTAATAGTTAATATGGAACAGAAGTATATAAACATAGACTTGGCGCGCAAATTCAAATATTTCTGGAGATTCCAATGTGCAAATACAGTCTTCATCGAGTCTTCAGTCATGACCTCGACAATTCAGTTGCTTGGTATGCAGTATCAAGCGACATGGCAAATGGGAAACTTAACGACTTCATTACTAATGACATATTTAAGTTCTTTCCAAATGAAGTTCAAACCATAAGCAAGGAAAAATTATGTGATCAACTTGGAGATCGGGCGAAAGCTGCTTGGTTTGGATATCGAAAGAGAGACTTCGTGGTCGTCTGCACGATGTTTGGATTACTAGCACGATCGCTCAGGCGAAATAATTTAGAGAAAGAGGAGTTCTTGGCTTCCAAGGAATTCAAAAGTGCCAAAGATTTCATAAGAAAGTCGGATTTCTTTGAAATTATGGCGGGAAGAGAAATTGGCGCCATTTTGGAAACACCGCCTTCCACTCCAGAAACGAGCCCGACACACATAATACAACAACAACAAACTGAAGCCATCGACCAATATTTCTTATATGAGTTAAGAAATGGAATGTTTAGTTCCCCCAAAAAATCAAAACGCGGTTGAAGTTGTCAAAGTCAATCCAGTCAGCGATAAAGAAAATTGCCAATACTACCAGCAGCGAAGACCTTGACCACATATTTGGAAATGGCGTTTTGTTCGGTGTGGAATTTGAAAAAGAATTTGTCAATAAGACATTTTCAACGACAGTTGAGGTGATCACGAGGAATAAAGGTATCAAGGAAGCCATTGATTTAAGTTTGGGTGAACAAATTGTGGCCAAGTTTATTCAAACGTTCCGTGTCCCGGACTGGCAGCAACTCTACGTAAAGCTTGCGACGAAGCTACCAGACAACTCATGGCAGACGGTAATGAATTTCCTCAACGCTGGTCAAACCGGAGTGAGTATTTCTTATTAGCAATATAAGCGTGAAATAGTACTGACTATAATATTCAATTTTCACAATATGCCTTGTCACTATAACATAAGCCAATCAAAACTCAAGAAAAACAATAGAAATCAAATTTCAACCAATCAGCTCGCAGCTTACGCTTACTCGCTTTTTTTCAAAATGGCGGACGAAGGACAGACAACTCGTAAATTGGGCTTTGTTTAACGATGTTTTTAGTCAGAATTATGATAATGTAGTAGACAAGGAACTATACAAGAAGTTTTAAATAGATTCCTAGAAGTATCTCCGGAAAATGTAAGTCTCATGCAAGAAGGAAATTTGAACAAAAATACACGAAAATAGCGGACGAAGGACGACAACTCACAACTGATAACTCGTGTTTGGATTGCAAATTTGCTTTTTCCAGGTACTTACTTATATTTTATTGACGTTTAGTTGTAGGAATTGAACTGAGATCTGTAAGTTTTGGTTTTGACGAGGCGTCAGTTTGTACTGTACATATTTTATGTGAGTGATAGGCTTGTTTATCGCAATTAAATACCTAGGCGGAATTGCCGTGCCACACCTAAGCTGCACCTAAGCGATATAACTGCGAGCCGACCGCAAGTCACATTCATTCTACATTGTATAGCGATCGAGTATAGCGAGCGTAAACGACTAAGTATCTTGTAATCATTTTTATATGGCGAGTTTTGACTTTAAATCCTGGTGCGACGGCAACGGATTGAAAAAGGCGACTGTTGACGAGCTCGACAAGAACGACTTGGACATCCTAGAAGCAATAAAACTGGTCGCCGCAGAGGACATCGCTACGCTTGAGTTAACCCTCGGGCAGCGAAAACTGCTTTTACAAGCCGTGCAAGGGCTTAGTAAAACCAAGAACGAAGAAAAGGAAGACAACCAAATAAAATCTGAAGACGAGACGACGCCAGTAACAACAAAGACGCTAGCCAAGGATGGGGGGCTAGAGGAGATCTTCAAGAAGATCGAGGGTATCTCGCTGGATGACCCATTATATACGCTGGGTGCCACTGAACAACCCTCCCTCTCCGCACCGTTAGGAAGGCTCGATCAGAATCCACAAGTGTTTCTAGGCTCGACTACACAACAGTCATCAAAAAAGGGAGGTGAGACAAAAGCCGTTATTAATACCTGACTTTGTGCATAATGGAGCGTATGATGAATCCTTTGAGGAGGAACAGGAGATTGTCGGATCCCTTGGCGCACGCATAGTGCTTCGCGCTCCCAAGGCTAAGCCAAAATTAGAAAACGTTTCGTTGACTATGTGGGTTGCCGCAAACGCGAGAATCATGCATGAATTGTCGCAAACAGGAAAACTAGCAAGCATGGGCCAGATCGCTGATTACCTATCGTACACAGTAAAAGTAGCAGAATTGCTGGAGTCACACATACTCAACTCGGTGGTATTGTATGATAACGAGTACAGAAAGCTACAGCACAAGTTTGGGTTTCGATGGGGCAGCGACTCGCAGCACCTACACACACGCTTTCTTGTTAAGCGCCGTGCAATAGCTCAACCTAATATAGCCAAATGTTCAGCCAAAACGCGCTTAGGCCGAATGCCAGCCTACGCCCTAACGCTAACCGCCAACCACAACCTGTCTCACCTATCTGTCGCCAGTTTAACTCGTTGTCAGGTTGTAACTGGCCTAATTGCCGCTTTCAGCATGTATGCCTTGTAGCTAACTGTAACCAACGTCATCCACAACATGAACATATGACCACAACATCCGCACAACACGGATGACTCACTAAAACGGAATTACATCCATCTCCGTTCGACCTTGACGCTTGGACGGAAAATTTGACAAACGACAGTGACTTTTTAATGACGGGACTCTCCGAGGGTTTTAGAATTATATCGCGTGACTGCGACCTGCGACATGCAGAAGTTATTAACTACAAATCAGCAACAGGACATGACGTGCGAGACAAAGTTGAACATACGATACGTGACGAAATACTCAATGGCAACTACATTGTGACAGACACAAAACCAACGATAGTAAGCGCTTTAGGAGCTATTCCTAAACCGGACAGTGACAAAATCCGCCTCATACATGACTGTAGTAGACCAGAACACAGCAATGTGAATTCATACACCGACACAAAATACTTCTCATACACGACGGTTGACAAAGCGGTATCACATATCAAGCCTAACGCTTATCTCGCTAAGATTGATCTTAAAAGCGCTTATCGGCACGTGCCTATTCACCCGTCAAACTACACCGCAACAGGACTTGCTTGGCAATTCAATGGAGAGAAAAATCGAACTTATCTGTATGACTGTAAACTACCGTTTGGCGCAGCGAAGAGTCCAGAGATCTTCCACAGATTGACTCAGGCGATTACGCGAATGATGGATAGGCGGGGAATCAATACAGTCTTCGCTTATCTTGATGACTTTTTAGTGATAGGGGACACTGAACAGGAGTGCAAGCAAGCATATCACGAACTTATTAAACTCTTAGACGAACTTGGATTTACAATAAACTGGGACAAGGTGGTCGGACCTTGTCAGCGATTGATTTTTTTAGGAATTGAGATTGATACAGTGCGCAGGCAACTTACGTTGCCCGACCGCAAATTGTGCGAACTGCGATTGTTACTTAACGAAACTATGGCGAAGCGATCAATCACGAAAAGGGACTTGCAGTCCCTGGTAGGCAAGTTGAATTTTGCCGCACGTGTAGTGTTTGGCGGAAGGACATTTTTACGGCGTATTATTGACAATGTTAACCACATGCAACGACCGCATCACCACGTACGGCTTAACGCTCAACTGCGAGCTGATTTAGCCTGGTGGACAGAGTTTCTAGGGGTGTTTAATGGCAAAACGTTTTTCGTTGAGTCCGAGCCGGTTCAATTGGACGAGTTCTCTACTGACGCCTGCCCGGTAGGCGGAGGAGGATTCTTTCGAGGGGACTGGTTCTACATCAACTGGGACACAGACCAACCTCGCCTGGCAGATGTACACATCAACTTACAGGAAACATTTACGGTACTTGCAGCACTGGAGCGGTGGAAAGAGGAACTTCGTGATCAATGGATCACAGTGCGAACTGATAACACAACAACATTGAGTGCCATAAATAAGGGCACCGCTGGCAACCCATTAGTGATGCAATGGCTGCGCAAAATTTTCTGCCTCTCGGCGACATACAACTTTCGAGTCACTTCACGGTATATTTCCACAGCTTCTAACACTATGGCCGATGCAATTTCACGCATTCATGACCCTGCGCACTGCAAATTGTTTGTGCGGAAACGTCTTTCCAACCCCCTACAAGGCCGGTCTCATGCCCAGCCACACCTGTCTCATAACGCCTTTGACGCATTACCCCTGCAGGTGCAGTCGATGCTCAGGAACAGCATCTCGATGAAGAGCTGAGGAAATACAGGAGACAAGCATTTGCGCAGTCAACAGCAGCAACATATAAATCACAGTTACGTGCATATTTTCGCTTTTGTCTTTATTTTGGTTACAGAACGGTTCCATGTTCTGCTCAACATCTACTTCGTTACGTGGTCTTCTTGGCCAGGACTCTAGCAGCTACTAGCATCCCATGTTATTTAAATGTTGTGCGCATATTACACTTGCAGCATGGGTTCAACAACCCTTTACAGGAACCGCTCTTTAAGTTTCAGAAAGACCTGCTCATGCGCGGCATAAAGCGACTTCATGGCAACGCTGTCACACAAAAGCTTCCAATTACACCGGATATTCTTCGTAAACTCCATGGGCAGCTTAACCTCAATGACTCGTTGGACGCGACATTTTGGGCTGTCTGCGTCATCGCATTCTTCTCATTCTTTCGCAAGTCTAACCTGCTCGTTCCCTCTGAGACCACATTTGACCACCAGAAACACTTGCGAGCGTGCGATATACGGGTGTATCAATGGGGCCTCCTGCTGATTGTGCGCTGGTCAAAGACAATCCAGTATCGTAATCGAATTTTACTGGTGCCTGTACCGCGAATTACGCGCTCGGTGCTCTGCCCACATGCAGCAATAACGAACGCATTTCAGCTAGCAGGCACATCTACTTCAGAGGAACTCCTACTTGGTCCGGCTTTCATGTACAAACTCAAAGGGAACTTGAAGCCGTTAACCTATGCAACATTTACAAATAAACTCAAACTGACATTGGACCGATGCGGGATTGACAGCACCGTGTACTCTGGACACTCCTTTCGACGTGGAGGAGCAACATTTGCACAAAGCTGCGGTATTCCCGGACACTATATTAAGCTTCAGGGAGATTGGCTCTCTAATGCTTACGAACGATATCTGGACACTTCTCTTCAGAACAAAATGATAGCGATAAACATGATGACCAAGGCTATCTCTCACTGATAATTGCACAACACTCTTTGGGGGGATTGGGGGAATCGCGTATGGTCTAGGCAATAAAGACCCAGTTAACCCCAATGAGTTGTTGTGTATTTAGTGAGTGATAGACTTGTTTATCGCAATTAAATACCTAGGCGGAAATGCCGTGCCACACCTAAGCTGCACCTAAGCGATATAACTGCGAGCCGACCGCAAGTCACATTCATTCTACATTGTATAGCGATCGAGTATAGCGAGCGTAAACGACTAAGTATCTTGTAATACTTTTTTTTTTTTTTTTTTACTCCCCTTTAGGGGGAATCGCGTATGGTCTAGGCAATAAAGACCCAGTTAACCCCAATGAGTTGTTGTGTATTTATAACATTGTAAAAAGCATTGAGACTTCCTGGACTTCGCTTCGGTCAGGAAATTATTATTAATATTATTATTATTATTACTGTATGGACGATAAATCTCTCTAAAACCACTTTGTGAATGAATAAGACTTATCTTACTTAAGCTTATTTAGTTTATAAGATTAAGCTTACATGTAATTTTAATTTTATTTCATTTCTTTGAAGAAAAAGACTGATGTGGGCCTGTTACTGACCACCAACAGCATAAAAGCTTTAAGAGAATTAACCTTTTATGTCACAAGAGGAACATTCTCTATCGAGCCACTGCCAACTGATCTTCGTGGTTACAGCGTGAGTCTAGAAAGTGTACTTGTTTGGGCTGTTCGTGAATATAGACTTCACCAGAAAACTACATGTACCAATGCTGATCCCCAGAGTCACCAGACCATTGAATTCAGCATCAAATTAGATGGCAGACCATTGGCAGGTAGTTATAATGGCTTTGTTGTTGTTTTAAATTATTTTTGGATTGAAATTAAAATAATCAGTACTTCAAAATAAATACACAGTACTTCTGAAGTACTTCTTAATAGAGTCGTTTTCGTATGAGTGGGAAACCTACGGGACGGAGTTACGGTCACGGTACGGAATCGAACACATTGTATTCAACCAATCACAGCGCGCGAAATCATTTCACAACCAATCACAATGCTTGGATACCGTACGATGATGGCGCAATACGGTCACTGCACGGCACGAGTCGTACCGTAACTACTTCCCACTCATACGAAAACGACTCTAAGTACACAGAAGTAAATGTACTTATTGAGACCTTATGCAAGTGGTACAGACACAATTAGTGTCCTTATCATTTGCAGGAACCTTTATATAAAGACACAATTACTGCATATAGTTTTATTTTATTCCATAAACTCAGCATTTGTCGTTCTATTTATATAGGAAGAGAACAAGTTTCTCTTGGAGTAGTTCCAATAAATATGGGTGATAGAAGAAAATGCCAAAGTTCACTCTCAGTCTATCCACTTGCTATTGCAAATTGTTCAGAAAATAGGTAGGTTCATGAATGGATTTTATTGTGATGAATGATAGTCTTGGGATTTAACTCTATTGCAGTCTTCTTATTCTTCTGTATATTGTGCCCCCAACCATTCCCTCCAATAAATTCCAATCCATGGAATTTAATAATGTATGTTACTTGTTAGTCACTATACATGTAGATGGCATGTTAGATTGCATGTGATGCTAAAATAATAGATTCCTTCAAACTCAATTTGTGTTTTTTTGTGTGTGTGTGTTCTTGATACCAAGACTCTTAGCTACAGTATATCTTTCATTTTATTATAATAATCAGTTTTATGGAATAAAAACATTTTATATTATATTGACCAATAGTCTGTTATTTTAGCTTTTTGGTACTACATAAATTGGTATTTAACATTCATGAACAAATTAAATCTCTTGTTTTTCATAATATATAGGAGTGCTATTAAAATGCTAATCGCCCGTCTGAATATTGAAAAAAGACAAATTAAGGCCAATGGACTTATGGTTGATGGGAAAAAGTATAACGTGAATTTCAAAGGTAATCTGAGTTCTGTCATTGCACCATGCATGCAATCAATTATTATTGCAAATGCAAACAATGTTGTTATAATTGATATTATCAAACTCGTTAATTAATAATAAGGATTATTATATGGCCGAGTTTCTTGGAGCATGGACGCTAGCAAATCGAGCAATCTGATTGGATGAAATCGGATATTAAGACCGTTTTTCCGGTCTAGATTCTCCGAAGAAGACCGGCTTGAAAACCGGTCCGACAGCTGATATTAATTTTGACTGAAATCATCAAAAAAAGCATCACAGGAACTTATTTAAATGGAGAGAAGTTGTTTAAGTTCGAACAGATTCCAAAAGATCGCCTTGTGTCGTGGTATGTACATTGTAGGATTGAATGAACAACATGGAAGCCGAAAACTACTGCCAACTCAACAAGAACCCTGCATGAAGAAGGTCGCTGTTTGTACTTTCTTCTTGGTGTTCTCCCTTGAACAATTAAGAGAATAGATGGAATCGATTTGACAGTGCATTAAAGTACTAAATCCGATGGAAAATCTAAGGATAAAGTCGTGAAAATTGCTGGTTTTTCGCTCGGCAAAAAGGCTGTTTGGATGCAAAGCTGCCGAAGACTTTCAAAGACATATTTTCGTCTCTTCAACTGAACTATTTCGTCAAAAAGTGACTTCAATTTATTCTTGGATGTGGTTTAATGGTATCTTGTAATTATCGTTGTGGCGTTTGAAGAGTTTTCACAAGGCTAAACAAAAACAAATTCGCTGAAACTGCATGACGATGAGTGACAACACGAGTGACAAGATTGGTGATTTTTTCAAGTAAGCGTGTTTGTTGTCTTTTCTTACGTTTTTCTTTACCTAAAATGACTTAAAAATGGATTGTGAATATTTTTGTGTGTATAACGGCATCTGATTTGAAATATATTTATTAAAACACGCTTTACTTCATTCAAGTTTTGAGGTTTAATTTACTGGATTCGCCGAGTCAAGTAGGCTTATTTACGCACGCTTCAGGGTCAATAAAACGTTGAGCGAAAAACTCAAAATTACTAAATGTTGTTGTTGTTGAAATGGCCATATAATAAATATCTTATTAACCGAGCTTGGTCGGTCTGTACAGGAAAATCTTGACCTCGGTCGTGGTACAGACCTCGCTGCGCTCGGTCTGTACTTTCACGACCTCGGTCAAGATTTTCCTGTACAGACCTCCCGCTCGGTTAATAAGAAATAAATTTCACTGGAGACTTGAGTTTGTAAACGTGATACAATTAATGCAACATGGCCACTCAAATATTGAATATTACTTTTTGCCGTTAAAAAGGCTATATAATATACTGATGAGTATATATACAGAACAAATGTTCGGAAAAAATCAGATGCCTCGGGTGGGATTCGAACCCACGACACCCCGATTTGAAGACAGGTGCTCTACCCACTGAGCTACCGAGGCAACTACAGTGGCGTGGAGTTCAAATTAGCTCAAAGATGCTGATTTTAACTGATTTTAACTGAACATTTGCTCCCAGGCCTCACGTACATGTAACTGGGAACTGCTTCTGTAATGACGTACAAACCACATTATTTCTCAGTAATTATAATGATAGCGCGGTAAGTGTAAAGGATTTTTATAGGTTTCTATCTTATTTTTTAAAGTTACTCTGGACTTGAAGGCATTATTACTGCTTCTAGTAAAAGAAGATGATGAAGACTTTAAACTTGGTGGTCGCGGCATTGAACTTGAGTTTTGCTGTTTCTGTACTGCTTTTCGTGTAAGTTTTGTTTTTGACATCAAATGTGATTCGTCCTCGGTAACCCAGGGGTATATTCTGTTGCTCGTTACTTCTTAATTAATTATATTATTGTAAATCCTGTGGTATTGAAAAAATAAATTGAATTGAATTGAATTACTCGCTCCCAGAGAAATACCCCTGGGAACGAAGTCTGTTATAACCGGAAGTCAAAATTCAAATCCTTTCTGACCAATCAGTAGCAAGTATATTCTGGTTTGAATAGGACAACTGCCATTTTGAATGTTCACTTCCGGAACAAGCTCCAACAGACTTCGTTCCCAGGGGTATTTATCTAGGAGAGAGTAACGAGCGACAGAATGAATGTGATTAGGTATTACCATTTATTACAAAACGTTTGTATGGAGAATTTGATTTGTATTAGTCATTAGAGACAGCTGTATTGTATGTAATTGTATTTAGACAAAGGAGGGGCAAAATTATTAATGTAATGTGCTACTTAACTATCATTTCCATCACTCGCTCAGAGCAAAACATACATTTTATGAACTTTGAAATCTATTCACATGTACTTAATTTTAATTATCACTTTCCATGTAGGCTTGTAAACTTCATTGGAATGGTGCATTTGATGAGACGTGTCTTACATGTAGTCAGTCAAAGTCTAACATTGGGAGGTACATGCAGTTGTATATATAAATTGATCATACATTACCTTTTGTAGCCCTTGTCATCCTCCTCACCATTGTGCACCCTGCACACCCATGTACTATGCGCACCCTTTTACTTCCTATCCCCCCACTTTTCATTTTATTTTAGTTTTTGTATTTACATACAGCCCAGGTGTCCTCTCTGTCTTTCCATATGTATGGATAATAATCATTATTGTTAATCTTTGTTTACTATTTGGTAACTATATGGTAGGTGGTCAGGTTTGCGAGATGATTTGGTTTTTCTGTTTGAGGAAGAACTTAGTAACATAACCCTCTGTGCTTTACACTGCTCTATGCGAAACACGGAACAACTGGTCGGTTCACTTGGACTTTTTGCACATCGATATGATGCCCTTGATGAATGCAACAAAGCTCTTTCCAATTATGGTCCAGAAAATTCAAGGAAGTATATGATAGGGTCACCGTAAAAGAAACAAAAGGCCAAACAACAGAAATTACAAAGTCAAACATATCTGTTGCATCTTTCTCAGGTAAATTAAGCAATAATATATTAATGTTTGTTATAATCGTTTGACTAATAAACTTTAGACTAAATTGCCTCTTGACTCCCCATTAGTATTTAAGGTGATTCCCTTACAAAGTGTAAGTGTAACTGAAGTTTTCTCAAAATAAATCGAAAACGAGCACGGTGACCCACATTTTTTATTCAATAACTTTCATCACACTATAATTCTCTAGTATATAGCAAAGTATTAAAAAAAGTTAGGATTTCAAACATAAAAAAAATTGAATAAAAGCATACGAAGTATCGATTTTTAGACCCTCTCGGTGCTTCGAACATCTGTGTTTTTTGTTCTATTTTTCGACAACTATGCAAAATTCGAGCATTTTCTTACTATCAGACGGTAGGCTAGAGATACAAAAGCAATAGCAAACACTTTAGTTCATTATTAATAGTTTGTCTTTTAAGTTGTGGACAACTCGCGAGACTCGACTGAAAGTACTAAAATACCATAATTTCAAAGCAGTGTAGCGCAAAAATAAGCACGGTGACCCCTTCTTTTCAGTTGCATTTTTTGAAACTCCATACCGTAATGTATCACCATGGCAAGTTATAGAAAATTCTAGGATTTGCTTCTTTTTCAAGGGAATCACCTTAAGCCACAGTTACAACTTCATGGAGATTACGTACATCATGATAATAGTTTTTATTTTTTAAAGGAAATACTGCCAAAAAGATCATGATAAATGCAACAGAAATAGTCAACCAGTCTCTACCCAATGAGAAAGTAGTCGCATATTACAAATCAGTTAGTGGTTCTAGCAGAGATGCTGTCTTGAAAGCTGTACGATTTACAGATTCAACAATAATGGTACATATAATAGTTGTACAAAGTTTAAATGTAACCTTTTAGGTTGTAATATTTTAATATGTTTTGATTTACTCAATATAAACAATCTCTTTGAAACATAGTATTTGGAAAGCCTTCTGGAGAGTGGTGAATTTATCCGTGAGTATGGAGATCACCAACAAGTGATTTCTTTAAGCACAACTAAAGGTACATATTTTTTTAGCCAAAAATACCATTTCATTTGGCTGGGAAATTCATTGTACAAATTTGCTTTCCAGAACTCAAGTCATTCATAGAGAATTTGGTGTGTACTCAGAAGACATGCCTGCAAGAAATTGAGCAAACATTCCTATCCTGTGAAGAATTAGAATCAAATATATGTCCTCCCCCCAAGAAAAAGGCAAAAATGAAAAAGAGATGTAATGTTAGTAAAGCCGAGAGCAGTGCTATGGCAGAATTTGCAAAATCATTGCAAATTGATTATTTCAAAAAGGTTACTGTCATATACTGTATACATGTATAATATATATTTTATGAGTGTATTGCCAAAATTCCTTTTTCCAAAGTTTTGTAATTCAGATCTTCGTTTCATTGTACTTTTTATCAAACAGGTTTTTGAGTCCTGGAAGGAGATTGAGAATGTCATGAGGGAAAGAATATTTGAAGAAAATGAAGAGGAGTCAATTGATATATTTGATTTAAAGGTAAAAACATCCTTTAAAGGAAATTGGTGCTATAATAATATATTAAATAATCTGGATGGATTGTTGTACATGTAGGTGGGATGGGGTAGAGTAGGTGGATTATAGTGATATTGGTTCATGCATCATGTAAAGCAAGGCTCCATGGAAATAATAGAACAATCAAAACATTATTTACCCTACCAGTAAGCCTCATTTTGAGTTGTTTAGTCTGTGTTCAATTATCCAAGATGTGGAAAGTGGGCTTTTGCAATACTAATTTTGGAGTAAATGAGTATTAAAGATAATATTTTTTGATTTATTTTAGTGCAAACTATGGGGTTTTCTGTTGAGGCATGTCTTTGGCGTTGCAATGGGCGGTGGTGACTATATCCATATTGTTGTTGAACATGCTGGTATGCAAATTCGAATGCATCGATCACTTAATATTTATTCAAATCAAGGATTTGAGGCTTCCCATAAAGAACACAGATCTCTATATTCCAGATCAACAAGTCATGATAAAACTGAATTGCCAAATTAATATATTTATAAATCTTATCAGCTATAGTAAACTTTCTCTAAGGCGGACACCCTCGGGACAATCTTTAACTGTTCACCTTAGAAAGGTGTTCATCTGCCTTATAGAGAGTTGAAATATAGAGCAAAAAAAGTGCAGTACAGTACCATAATTCAGCTGGGACCAGGTATTGTTTTATAATTGCTTGGGCACTAACGGAGGAAGCCCGAGTTATAAAATGGGCTTTCTTATTTTTATTTTATTTGTCCGTCACAGGAAATTCTAAAGCTACTACTGCTTAAATTAATAAAACCCATTAGGATGCCCATTATAACACTTTTTGTGCTTTTTGTTTCAGTTGAACAAATAATTGTACATTGGCTTTCTAGAATGATGCTTTCCCTTCGCCTTCAATTCCACAATGCCCAGATAACTATTGATGAAGGTAAACAATATAATTCTGCAGTTTTAAAGGGATTCCATTATTAAAAGCCAGCACTATGCAAAGGCAACATTACCCTGCTCTCTTCAACATCTCAACCCATTTTTATTTTATAAGTATCCGTCTTTTCTTTCTGGGAGTCACTCGGACAAATTGAAAAATATACTCGTGGAATACACGCTACAGCTCCAGAATGTATTTTTTTTTTACATTTAGGTAAGAAGCACTTTCATTACAGAGGGTATAAGTGGAAAAAAAGTATGTTAACTGGTCTGCTGATGAGAAATGTTGGATTAAGAGCATTAACTATCTGTTCTCTGAATTATATGGCCAGAACTTCATGGAGTATGAGTTCATTAAAGGCAAAGGGTCAAAGGTTTGCAAAAAGAGTGATCCACGAGAAAGCTATCATTATGATCACAAGTCATGGGAAAGAAAATATCCAAACACGCTTAAACAAATGTGTCCTTCTTCTCCTAAGCAGAAGACAGTAACTTCCCTTCCATTCAATACCGTCACCCAACCACTATCAGAGGATGACATGCAGCAGTCCCACTGCCCCACTAATTCTGCCAATAGTGGGAAATCAATGCCTGTTGTAGATGAATCCAAAAGTCATTCTGGCCCTACGACTAACTCATCACATCAAAAGCAAGACAGCCCCACTAATTCTGCCAATAATAAGAAATCAATGCCTGTTGTAGATGAATCCAAAAGTCATTCTGGCCCTACAACTAACTCATCACATCAAAAGCAAGACAGCCCCACTAATTCTGCCAATAATAAGAAATCAATGCCTGTTGTAGATGAATCCAAAAGTCATTCTGGCCCTACGACTAACTCATCACATCAAAAGCAAGACAGCCCCACTAATTCTGCCAATAGTAAGAAATTAATGCCTGTTGTAGATGAATCCAAAAGTCATTCTGGCCCTACAACTAACTCATCACATCAAAAGCAAGACAGCCCCACTAATTCTGCCAATAGTAAGAAATTAATGCCTGTTGTAGATGAATCCAAAAGTCATTCTGGCCCTACAACTAACTCATCACATCAAAAGCAAGACAGCCCCTCTAATTCTGCCAATAGTAAGAAATCAATGCCTGTTGTAGATGAATCCAAAAGTCATTCTGGCCCTACAACTAACTCATCACATCAAAAGCAAGACAGCCCCTCTAATTCTGCCAATATTAAGAAATCAATGCCTGTTGTAGATGAATCCAAAAGTCATTCTGGCCCTACAACTAACTCATCACATCAAAAGCAAGACAGCCCCTCTAATTCTGCCAATAGTAAGAAATAAATGCCTGTTGTAGATGAATCCAAAAGTCATTCTGGCCCTACAACTAACTCATCACATCAAAAGCAAGACAGCCCCTCTAATTCTGCCAATAGTAAGAAATCAATGCCTGTTGTAGATGAATCCAAAAGTCATTATGGCCCTACAACTAACTCATCACATCAAAAGCAAGACAGCCCCTCTAATTCTGCCAATAGTAAGAAAACAATGCCTGTTGTAGATGAATCCAAAAGTCATTCTGGCCCTACAACTAACTCATCACATCAAAGGCAAGACAGCCCCACTGACGATGATGACTATATCCATCATACTGCACAAACACCTGTCATTGTAGTTGATGTTTGTTCTAATAATCAAGATACATGCCAGTCGTCTCTGTTTTTGTCTTCTATCTCTCGTCTGCTTTTCGGAAGTATCAACATCCCTCCTGTTAGCTATAGCAACTTAACAAAGAAAGATATCGGAAAATGCTATGGGCCCATTTGTGAAACTGACCCACTATCTTTGAGGACAAGACCTTCTGAAAGTGTGGTAAGGTGGGCTGATAAAGCACTTAGAAGTGACAGAAAATCATCAGCTGTCAACATTGGAAGCTTTGGTTGTTTCACAAGAAATGAAATTGATACATTGAGCAAATTCTGTGAGGTGCAAAATGTAAAAATGGAAATAAGAGCTGAAGATTCATGGCTATTGTTAGATGATAACCTCACAGATGCTGAAAATAATTCCATAAGAGATGTTCTGTGGAACAGCAAATCCCACCAAACACTATTAAAATCTGGTCCAAAATCAATTGACCTTCAGTCATTTACAACACTTGCTGAAGAGCGCTACATAGACAATTTTGTAATTGACACTGTAATTACAAAGTATATTGAACTTGAGAGACTCAATGGCAACGAGACAGCAATATACCTTCCATCAGAAATGTTTGCTTGGCTGAGTAGTTCAAACAGAGATTTCATCCAAGACAAATTTGCTCAAGTCATCAGTTGTGCAGATATGACAAAATGTACAATGGTATTGATGCCCATTCACATGAATAACTCCCACTGGGGATTAGTTGTAGTTGACCTCACTAACCAAAGATTGCTCTTTGATGATGGGTTGAGAATGCACCCAGAGAGGCATGTCCTGAAAAGTGTAAAGAAAGCTTTGGACATGATTACATATGTGTTATGCACCAGTAATTCCACAGTACATTTCCAATCAAGATTTTGGAATAGTATTCAAGGCTTTCAACGGTTTGGAATCCCATACCAAAGAGTGTCCAATGAGACTGGTCAAGGATCTGGAAGCTGTGGCATTGGCGTCATCTTATCTGCAAAAGATTTTGCCCAACATGGTCTATCCGTAGCTGGCCAGTTCAAGTGGCATTTTGGTGAGATGCGAAGACTGAGGAAGCATTTGATGCTAGAAATCATTAAATGGATGAGCTCAACAGTCTAGTGGTATTTTTTGAGAGAATTCCTATCACTAACTTGCCTAATCAGAACATAGCATTGCCTTTAACCATATATGTACATGTACAAGTATGTATAAGAGGTTGGTATGCATTGTACCATTTTGATACAAGCTCATTAACCTCCTTAGAGACAGAACCACTATAGCAGTGAAACTAAAAGCAATATGTCAGATATATATTTGTGAGGAAATCTAACATTTGTAATTGAATCTCTAATGCATAACATTTTGAAAAGTATCTCATCTTCTCTTCTTTATCACATTATCTTCTTTATTTCATCTAAGTATTCCAACTGCTCTTAAGGTGACTCGCCCGAGAGCAGAGCAGCAGAAGTTACAGGTGACCCGCCCGTAAATCTGCTCTTGGAATACATTTCCACTCTCTCATACACTATCATTTTCATCTAAGTATTCCAACTGCTCTTAAGGTGACTCGCCCGAGAGCAGAGCAGCAGAAGTTACAGGTGACCCGCCCGTAAATCTGCTCTTGGAATACATTTCCACTCTCTCATACACTATCATTTTCAACTAAGTATTCCAACTGCTCTTAAGGTGACTCGCCCGAGAGCAGAGCAGCAGAAGTTACAGGTGACCCGCCCGTAAATCTGCTCTTGGAGTACATTTCCACTTTCTACATGTGATTAATACACTAAATACACTAACTTTTTTTTAAATCTAAAACAGCAAAACATTCATATAAGGAACAAACCATATTGAATATCTGATTAAGAAAACAAAAACAGCTGCAGTGCAGCTCTCGTTTTTATTCTTTAGGCTTACAACTTAAAAAAATGAATTTGACATTTTCATTATGTACATGTACATGTAGACCTTGTATTTTTCAGGTTTTTCAATTCTAGTTGAGTATTGCTTTGTAGAGTTTTTGAGTGACGTTTTATCACTAAATCTTGCCTAAGCATAAAATAATTACATGTATCTGTTAACCAGATAATGTAACAGTATCAATGGTACATGTACTGATGTAAGTTACATGTAGCTTGCATCATTTTGATAATAGCACTTGCCTAGACACAGGTTCTAAAGGCTTAAATATACATGTATTGTATATATGAAATAAAGCTGTATAGTGTATATATATATATATATATGAAATAAAACTGTATAGTGTATATATATATAATATATGAACAAACGTTGCATTGTGGGATGGATGCGTAGAATGCTGCAGAATATGCAACGGTAATCGATTGGCTGTATTTTCTATGGTATAATACCCTTTTAATAAATCTCACAACGCAATGTGTTTCCGTGCTTGACGTCAAATTTACAATTCCAGATAATTATATTCAAAATAATTATATTCAAAATAATAAATCTGATGTCAAGTGCGGAAAATCATGCATTGTGGGAATTATTAGAAGGGTGTATATATTATATGATATTATTTTTAAATGTCCACCTTTCCAAAATATACCCGCATGGTAAGCTTCCCACACCTTGATTGGCTGTACAGAGGCCACCAGATTAGCTCGAACTCTCTGGTGGCTCTTCCTTCTCCTTCACCGACATTAATCTCAGATCGTTTGGTTGGAACTTGTCCAACCAAACCCCTCTTTGCAGCTTCCAAAGCTTCGCGGCCTCGCAACTGAAGTGCAGCGTTACCGGTTACCTCTTGAGACCCTTTAAAGGCTTTGGACATTGAGAGGATAACTCTCTTTTGTTCTGACAGAGCATCCACAAAGGCATCCTCGCTGGTTGTTTTAAACGAAAACCTGGTCGCTTTTTCCGTCCACACAGGAAACTTTGTGTGGCGGGTTTCTTTGACAGAGTTGGCGGTGGAAATCTCCAGCTTGTAGAGTAAATATGTAAAGTACTCGAGGGGAACATTTGGGTAATCCATATGATGCCATTTCCCTATGTAACGTATACTAACTTGAGATTAATGTTTATTTATCTATTCATATATAATACATAAAACCCAGGGATGATTTAACGGGTCGCAGTTTGAATTTATTTAGTAAAATGTCCCGTCAAAAACCGACGAGCAGTAGCCTGCTTAAAAGGCATACTGTATTTTTTAACACTTCGATTTAGTAACTCAGAGCGTTAAAAAAACAGGCTAGCTAGACGAGACCAGGTTTGCATAACAATAGCACCTATCAGCTGATTTTTGAGTTATGTCAGAAACATTTCTGTTTGGAAATTTTAACATAATACATTTTAAAAGTCAGTACCTGGCGCTCTAGGATAATGAGCGGAATTGAAGCACTCGACAACAACTGACAACCATTCCAAGTAAGTGGCTTTTCCTTTCCTTAAGGCCTTTGGTCTAGGAGTTGGCACCTTGGTCTCGTTTTGAAATAAATCCGAGATATCAGGCAGAACACGGCCAGGATGACGTCTAAAATGTTTCTCCGGCGCTTTTCGGCTCCTAAATTCTTTGTTGCATACCAAACAAGGCGTTGTAAATATTTCAGACATCGCGATTACACGTGAAACAAGTTGTTAGAGCGTCAACTGAAAGCGTTGTTCTATAATATACAGTAGACTGAAGTTTCTTTGCTTTCAGTTGCTCATTAACTACATGGTAACTAAGGTTGACAGAAGAACTCTGACCTCTTGATTGTCAATCATACCTATTCTGGATTCTTGGTTGCAACCAAGACATTCGTTGTACGCTAGAATATCCAGAATCAGTAGGATCGACAATCGGAAGGTTAGAGTTCTTGAATACCAGACAGGGTCGGTTGATACTGGGAAGAGCAAATTGATTTTGTATTTTTTTCCAAATGCAATCTAACATCCATTTCCGGTTGTGTGACAGCAAGTCGCTATCTTTGGCAGCGCACAAAGGAACATCAACATCATATGCTTCTACTTGGTTCATCTAGTATTTGATATATTTTGCCGTTACAAAATGAACTCGCCATGCGAAAAAAAAGTATTTAGAAAGCACACCAAACAGGAAAGGAAAGAGGAGAAACGCCGCTATAGAGCTCGTAAAAAACAATTAAAATTGTTGTCGAAGATATATGATGTTCAACCTATTGGGATATAAACTAGTAGCCAAGCAATTCCCACTCAAAATAATGACCTTCGATGTCCCAGAGGTTTAAGAGCCGTTGTCTGTAATTTTCGAAAATTCGATGCAAGTGGGCAAAAATCGAAATTCATTTTAATTCACCAAAATAACCCTTATTGTGAAGTATTTTCGAAAAGCAGTCCAGAAAGTTTCAGCGCTTTTTATTTTTCGAGAAATCGAGCAAATTCGAAATCACTTCCGGGTCGACCGGAAGCGTGAATTCAAAAATGCAAATTTCGCAGATCTTAAACCGTCTCTCAAAAAGCCACAGGACGATTAATTTCGAAACTTTGTTTTTGCCACAATTAAAGTCTTCTATATTGACGTTCGAACGAAGCTAACTTTCTTTTCCTAGCAGGAGTATAAGAAATATTCTGAGTCTCTGAAGTAGCCCTGTTGTGACCTCAAAATCAGAAGGCTAATTTAGGTCAAATTGAAGATAGCTAAATGCTTTCTGGTACACAAAGTTTTAGCATAAAAATTAAATCACAGTCAAGCTATACCTTTCTGATTTATCATATCAAACATTTACTGGCGGCCAGCAAATAATCTCCCGTGGAGAGGACTAAACGTTCCTAGTATTTTCACCAAATCGGCACTTCGTCACGAATCTATAATTAGCACTGAATGTGATTACATGTGAAAGAAATCGCAACAGATACTATGTAAACACGTAAAATCAGTTTGAAATATACACTAGAATGTTCTATGATAGTGAACAAACTAAAGCTATTCGATATGAAGCAAGTAACGGAAGTCCTAAGCTCTTTTATACAAGTACGCCGAGTACGACATAAAAGTACCGGTCACGCAACACGATATATAACAATCAACCCAACCAACAAACGCGTTTGAAAAACCTTTTCTGCAGCTAAAACACCTAAAATGCTTTACTGAAGGTCACCATGTAAAGAGAAACCACTTTAAAGTGAATCCTTCCTGGAGGCGAAAGTTATAGGCCGTGACTACAGCATCAGAGCCTGACGCGTGTGTGCAAATTCTCTTACCCGGTTCTTCTTCAAATATTAAACAAAAATAAACGACTTTCTATTGCATTTGCTGTCACCCCAAATGATTTTAGATCTAAGAGGTAAACAATCCAACTCGATTGGTGATCAGATTACCGTGTGACAGCTCGTTAAAGCGAGGCGTTGCGTCACGGGTACTGGTTCGAGAACTGGATTTAACTGGAAAATATCCGGTCGATGTTACACAATGAGCTCAATCGCTTTATGCCATTTCGCAAGGTATAGCCGTGGTGTACAGAGCTAAAATGGCATCTTGTAGTTATTCTAACCTAGTAGGTGGCTCTTGCGGTCCTGGTAGGGAAAATATTCCTGCTGACGTGATGTGCGTTACTGTAGGGGAGTGTACAAAAGACATCACTAGGTGTGGACTGTGAATCGAAGTTGCTTCTTGCTCGAGCAGGTAATGTCTAGTAAATGAATTGTGTTCTGCTTTTCCGAGTTCTGTGCAAGTTTAATATGATTTTTTGTTGCATAATGCGAGAGCGAAATGCTGTTAATTTAAACACACCAAACAATTGAACATTTAGGTATATTTGTTGCCGAGGATGTTCACTTTGCGGCTACAGTGTGCCCTCGTCATCGTGATTTATTTGGAAATCGTTGGCGCAGCAGCAAGCGAACCTGCACTGTTCCCGCTGGTATAGCCGCACACAGGCTCTCTTCTACTAAGGGATTGTGTGGTTTAAAGAGCTCCCAGTCAGAGTACATACTTCAAGTTACCAAAACACTTGTTCCAGTTGGATCACGTAAGTTCCCGGACTATAGTCAGTAATGGGGTATTGGGTTGAATGGCAAAATATAATCGCGCGCTCTGATTGGTTGTTGAAGCGGGCGCGCGGAATGTTCTATATCTGACCAAGGTCCGCAGTATCCTAGACTACTAGACTGCCCTTCAATGACACAATTTGAAAACTAAAATTATTTATTATTTATTCTGATGGAACTGGATCAGCAGCAGCGGTTTCAGGTACCGACACAATTTTTGCGGGCAGGGCTGGTGTCGCCTGGTAACTAACGCTATGCAGCTCCTCCAATTTTTCCTTGCATCGCTTACATACCGCTACAAAGAAATAATAAAAATTCCAAAAATTGTTATTCAACCTAAATTGAATGTAGAAAATCAAACTTTGAGAGTTTCATAGTAGAAGTGTCTTGTCTATTGTTCTTTCTAGTTTTCTTTATTCTACAACAAAATCCGTTTCAAAATCAAAACTAATCAGTAAACAAGGTAGCTGACGCCACCTCAATAAAATTGAAATATATCGAGGTTATTTACCGGTCGGGATATCCGGATACGGAAAAACTGTGCCTGAGGTCTTGAGCATACGACGGCACAGTTTTTCCCTATCCGGACCGATTAAGGCTGGTAAATATATATATATTTTTTGCTTTGTGTTATTTTTTTTTGCCAACTGTCAGCCATGACTACTCAAAACGTCAACTGCACAAAAAAATAGCAAGCAATAAACAAAACAAGTAATAATAATTTTAGTTTTCAAATTGTGTCATTGATGGGCAGTCCAGTAGTCTAGGATACTGCGGACCTTGGTCAGATATAGAACATTATATTCCGCGCGCCCGCTTCAACAACCAATCAGACCGCGCGATTATATTTTGCCATTCAACCCAATACCCCATTACTGACTATAGTCCGGGAACTTATGCATGGATCAATTCCAGCTGTTACCACCCTCCCCCCCCCCCCCCCCCCCCCCCCCCCCCCCCCCCCCCCCCGGGCATACCCCAGGGATTTGTAAGGACCTGTGTCCCAGGGACGGGGATTTTGTACAACAACGTGGTTGCCCCGGGGGTGGGGGGCGTTGATAACTTGACCGAGCGTATAATCAATGGAGGAATTCATAATAATGGAATTTGCCGGTAAAGAGACTACTTTTGTCGCCGATTGGCTTGAAAAACAAGGTCTTGCAAAGTTAAAGGCTTTCTTTGATTAAAAAAAGGCAGATGACTTCTTATATCTACTGTTATGGTCAATAATTATTTCTAAAAGGTGTCTAGCTTTATTATTAAACATGCCTTTAATATTATTCAATTGTTGGTTTCTTTTCCGTTGCCCTGAATTTATTTCTGGCTGCCCAGGGGCAGGGAATTTGTAGTCCCAAGAAAAAAAATATACAAATCCCCGTGGGTCAGCCCGGGGGGTGGGAGGGGGGGGATGGTAACAGCTGGAATTGATCCATGCATTACGTGATCCAACTGGAACAAGTGTTTTGGTAACTTGAAGTATGTACTCTGACTGGGAGCTCTTTAAACCACACAATCCCTTAGTAGAAGAGAGCCTGTGTGCGGCTATACCAGCGGGAACAGTGCAGGTTCGCTTGCTGCTGCGCCAACGATTTCCAAATAAATCACGATGACGAGGGCACACTGTAGCCGCAAAGTGAACATCCTCGGCAACAAATATACCTAAATGTTCAATTGTTTGGTGTGTTTAAATTAACAGCATTTCGCTCTCGCATTATGCAACAAAAAATCATATTAAACTTGCACAGAACTCGGAAAAGCAGAACACAATTCATTTACTAGACATTACCTGCTCGAGCAAGAAGCAACTTCGATTCACAGTCCACACCTAGTGATGTCTTTTGTACACTCCCCTACAGTAACGCACATCACGTCAGCAGGATTTTCCCTACCAGGACCGCAAAGAGCCACCTACTAGGTTAGAATAACTACAAGATGCCATTTTAGCTCTGTACACCACGGCTATACCTTGCGAAATGGCATAAAGCAATTGAGCTCATTGTGTAACATCGACTGGATATTTTCCAGTTAAATCCAGTTCTCGAACCAGTACCCGTGACGCAACGCCTCGCTTTAACGAGCTGTCACACGGTAATCTGATCACCAATCGAGTTGGATTGTTTACCTCTTAGATCTAAAATCATTTGGGGTGACAGCAAATGCAATAGAAAGTCGTTTATTTTTGTTTAATATTTGAAGAAGAACCGGGTAAGAGAATTTGCACACACGCGTCAGGCTCTGATGCTGTAGTCACGGCCTATAACTTTCGCCTCCAGGAAGGATTCACTTTAAAGTGGTTTCTCTTTACATGGTGACCTTCAGTAAAGCATTTTAGGTGTTTTAACTGCAGAAAAGGTTTTTCAAACGCGTTTGTTGGTTGGGTTGATTGTTATATATCGTGTTGCGTGACCGGTACTTTTATGTCGTACTCGGCGTACTTGTATAAAAGAGCTTAGGACTTCCGTTACTTGCTTCATATCGAATAGCTTTAGTTTGTTCACTATCATAGAACATTCTAGTGTATATTTCAAACTGATTTTACGTGTTTACATAGTATCTGTTGCGATTTCTTTCACATGTAATCACATTCAGTGCTAATTATAGATTCGTGACGAAGTGCCGATTTGGTGAAAATACTAGGAACGTTTAGTCCTCTCCACGGGAGATTATTTGCTGGCCGCCAGTAAATGTTTGATATGATAAATCAGAAAGGTATAGCTTGACTGTGATTTAATTTTTATGCTAAAACTTTGTGTACCAGAAAGCATTTAGCTATCTTCAATTTGACCTAAATTAGCCTTCTGATTTTGAGGTCACAACAGGGCTACTTCAGAGACTCAGAAAGTTAGCTTCGTTCGAACGTCAATATAGTAGACTTTAATTGTGGCAAAAACAAAGTTTCGAAATTAATCGTCCTGTGGCTTTTTGAGACGGTTTAAGATCTGCGAAATTTGCATTTTTGAATTCACGCTTCCGGTCGACCCGGAAGTGATTTCGAATTTGCTCGATTTCTCGAAAAATAAAAAGCGCTGAAACTTTCTGGACTGCTTTTCGAAAATACTTCACAATAAGGGTTATTTTGGTGAATTAAAATGAATTTCGATTTTTGCCCACTTGCATCGAATTTTCGAAAATTACAGACAACGGCTCTTAAAAATGCTAGTTTTGGCGGCAAAGAAGAATAGCTGTGCCATCCAAGAATCGGCAAAAATTCGATACCAAAGGCAAAGTACGAGCAACAGAGCTCTACAAAATGACAAACCAGTCCCACGAATTCACCCAGAGGACTTAAAACCCCAGACCAACGAATCCATTGGAAATAGAAAAGTGCCGCGGCAGCATCGTACCTCGAGTAAATCAATGAAAGCCGGACCAGTGAGAGAAGTCAATTACAAGTTAATCACCAAAAGTTCTGATGTACCTATCGGAAATGGCAGTTATGGTACCTGTTATCTCGCTTGTTATCGTGGTATAAAAGTTGCCGTCAAAGAAATGACAAAGAGAAAGGATTCCATGGCAGAAAAAGAGCGATGCAGACATGAAGTGATCCACGAGGCTAACGTACTCCATGCACTAGGCGATCATCCAAACCTACCTCTGCTATTTGGGATTTGCTCAGTCAAAGAGCCCTACTGCCTTGTGTTGCAGTTTCATGGAACTGAAGAAGAAAGCCTTACGCTTCAAAAAACTACTAGGAGAAAACTTTTGAACAAATCTCAGGTTCTTGAGGTATTTACTGATGTCTGCCGCGTTTTACAGTATGTGCACAAAGGGTTTCCTCCACAACGACATCAAGTCGAATAACGTTGTGCTTCAAACTGTGGGTGAAAGATACCAACCAATTTTGATTGATTTTGGTAGAAGCAAGCGAATCGAGCTAGGGGAGAGGAGAATCAGAAGTAGTGAATGCTGTCATTTAGCGCCGGAAGTTGTCCAAGGTGGTAAAGAAACCACTGCAAGCGATATCTTTTCTATCGGCAAAATGTTAAAATCAGCTGTTTCATGCCGCAGCTTTAGAGTTTCTCTATCAAGTCTGGTTCAAAAAATGATTTTATGTTTGCCTAATGAGAGGCCATCAATACAAGAAGTCATCGTGTCTTTGGAAAATGTAGCTGGAAAGTAAATGTAGTTGTAGCATATGCTCAAGAAAACTAAATACATTTGTTTGTCAACTAAATTAGATAAACTGAAACTGGCTTTATATTTTTGATTATTAAAATGCTGGTTCAATAACCCGTATATAGCTCTGATTATTGATACATTTCGGTAAACGTAGCGCGCTTGACAGATTATCGACCTCCAATGTATAATTTATTTTCGAAAATTGTACATAATTACACGATTTATAATTACCCTTTGAGAAAAGGGATTTGTAAAGCATCGCCTGTCGAACGAAGCTGTTGGAACAGAGTACACTGCCTAAGTTCTTTCAACTACTCATTCAAACGTATCTTTGTTGACAGAAGTTTTCACGCCTTTGGTTATTTTTGTGATTCTCTTCCAGAGTTGGTTCCCTGCTGATGTACTGCGATTCAATCGCAGAACATCGGCAGGGTGCCATTTTTTAGATCAGCTCAAAGCTCGTCATGATACTTGTTATCACGCACGGTTGCTGCTACGCGATACCTAAGGAACGCCCCCAAACTAGCAAATTCTTCTTTGAACGCTTGTAAATTAGATTCATGCTTATCTTTGTAAACTTCCATCAGCTCATCTTCTCCCAGGCCATCTGGACTCTCTGTAAGAATCGCCTGTACTCTCGTAACTTCCACGGTGATTTTCTCTTCGGTTGTAAATTCCATCACTCGAGACAACAGTAAAAAAAAACAAAGATGCAGTTTGCAAAGATGATAATAACTTGATTTAAAATTATTGCAGTGAATCATCGTTAGATACTTCTCCTAGAATTACCTTTGATGCTAACCTTAATACATGCACACGGAAGAAGATTACTTGAAATAAGTAAGACGCTCGATTTAAAAATCCTGAACGGACGAACTAGTGGCGATTCTCTAGGTAAAGTCACATACCATGGTAAAAATGGAGTAAGCACAGTTGATTATATCATCACAGATCAATACATTTTCAGAAGTGCAAAATACTTCATTGTAGAACAACCAAAATGTTTAATCTGATCACAGTCCGATCTGTACTTGGATATACAATCAACTTCAACCACTATTTCACATTGTGATACACGACGACAATATTTAAATACACTTGAATCCATATCTCCTCAATTTATTTGGACTCCAGAATCAATCGAGCCATATACAAAAGCAATGTCATCGCAAGACTTGCCACAAGTCGAGCTCTTGTAGATCCCAGATGTGCGAGCGAAGCGAGCCATTTAGGTCGCGAAGCGACCGAGCGAGCGACGAAGCAAGAGAAAGAGGAAGGACTTTTCGAAAGTCTATGTCATCGACTGAAGTCAGGAATTTAATAAATGAATTTCTATACAAAGATTTCGAAGAAGCAAACGCGGAATCTGTGAAAACAGCTGTTCAACTTGTACAATCAAATTTCATCAAAGCCGCGAGTATTTCTCTAAAACTTAAACGAATAAATCGTAAAAAGAAAAAAAGAAAACATTTGCAAAATGAAATGGTTTGATTATGAATGTAAAAAAGCTAGAAAAGAGCTTAGACAACTTTCTAATCAGAAACATTCTCATCCGTCAGATCTTTTACTCAGAAAAATGCATCATCTAAAACTACAGAGTTTTAAAAGATTACTAAAAACAAAGAAACATGATTTTCAGACTGAAAAGTTATTAGAACTTGAAAAAAGCTCTAATAACACAAACTTTTGGAAAGTACTAAAATCAGCAAACGAGGAAATACAAGAAGAAAAAAATCCCTCCAATAACAGAACAACAATGGATTGATCACTTAAGAGCGAATTCCTGTAAGAATCGAGACTATACGTACGGTCAATTCAAAATAATCGAATTTTATTTTGTTTCACCATATCCTTCCTTTCAATGATCTATTTTAGGGGAAAATACTAAAAAGTTCCAAATAATTTTATTTTAGGAGAAATTTGCAGTTTTTAAAAACCAGTTTGACAACTACCATTTTTCAGCGAAGTTATGAGGCAAATTTGAAGATCCAGTGTACTGTGTGTTTACCGTTTGCTCTACAAATATGATGTTAAGCTCACGTAATAAACCTTTCGTGGTCTTTCCAACTATAGAATTTATTTTTCTGTAACTTCGAGAGTTATTTTTTAAATTTGGTTTAAAATAGGTATACTAAGCACCATGTACAGAACGTTGAAATATAGTCAAAGTTTGAGGTACAAAAAAGGGATCTGGTACCTAAAATGTCCAAATAAAAATAATGCTATAGGAAAGCTTCACTGTTGTTCTTTTAGTTAAGAAAGTCTTAGCCTCTAACTCACAATGCAGCATTTGTGAGAATGCTGCGACATTTTTCTCGTTGAAACTCAAAACGTATAGCCAAAACACGACTATCTTGCACTTTTGGTTGATCTCTGATGATGGAAAATTATCTTTCAGTGCACAGGAATAATTTCAACCATATTTGAGATAAGTGAGTCGTCGATATAGACTCCGCCAATGTAAAAATTAGCATAGATCGTCGAAAAAAACAACCGCCTTTGAATGAAAAAATATCATTTAGACTAAACGACGTTGAAATGAAATTTCATCCTTTCAAGAAAGTGTGAAATTGTTTTTTATTTAGATTTTATAATTACAACTATTATTTCATGCCGCAAAATGTAAATATTCGAAGGACAGGAGCGTGACTTGTAACAGGTAAATTGCGTTACATGTTTGCAGTGTCAGCAAAGTGATAATCGAGCCGTAGTATACAAATTATTCCTGAATAAGCGTCATTTTCAAGTAAAACTCTGCTAATTTGCTTCTAAGTCTATATGAAGTAAGTTCTGAGCATTTCAGAGTGAAGAACAATAATTTTTGGAAACGAGCAGGCAATTATGCTAATTTTTACCATAGAGTACTAAAGTGTGACGTCACGAAACAATTAATTTTGCTTTTATAAATTTTTGATTTCCAGTTCAGATAGAATATCATGAAAGAAGTTCACACACCAATTGTTATGACAATCGGTTAAATAGCGGTCAAGATATGGCCAGTTGAATATATAATTTGCCTTAACAAATCACTGTATTTTCGGCTCCGTTCCTAAAGTTTAGAACGGAGCCGAAAATACAGTGATTTGTTAAGGCAAATTATATATTCAACTGGCCATATCTTGACCAAGGGCGCTAGGACAAAGACGTTGTGTGTATAAGCTATGAGTTGTACTTATCTGTTGTCTGAATTCTGAAGTATCATTGACCTTTCTGGCCTCTGTTGTCCCCTACTCGGTTGCCAGTAAGTCGACTGATTCCTGGCCAACGAACGTTTCGATTTGAATATATATGTTCCAGTCCGCTATATGTTGTCGTTTCTTATTCGGACGTTTCACTGACCTTTCGATTTGAAATTAAGTTCCAGTCCGCACTCTGCCAAAGGTATAGTTAGTTATCAGTGTAAGCTAATAAGTTAATCAAATTCGCCCTAGCATCACTAGAAGAGGAGGGGGTAGGCAAACAGAGACTTATCTATTGTCCTCTCGTCTGCTGCTATAATTGAATTATTTTGACAGGTACGGGGGCAGGCGACGACAGACTTGACTTAACTTACCCGACTAACGCTCTTACCGAGGGCACCCATGAGCGGGTCAAATTCGACGTTTTAACTGATAAACGGGGCGTGACTGCCCTACTGCTAGCCTGCTGCCCGGCAGGATATCAGTTCAGTTGAAGCAGTGTTCAAGTAGCGCGCAACGGATTATCTTCACTATAAACTGCTTGCGAGAATGTATTGGCCTATTCAAATAATAGATTTGAAAGAAAACTTTAACCTATATAACACACGAAAAAAAAAATTTGAAAATCAAATTAACGGCAAAACTGATATTTACCTTCCAGAGAGACTCCCACTCCAAGACATGACAAGACACTCCATTGATTAATGTTTCAGTGACTAGTAGTGTTTCTAAAATACAGTCTACTAGTCTATATAAAATTGGTACATTTATAGTGAAGATAATCCGTTGCTACTGGCTGTCATCACCTGACCCCGTTTATCAGTTACACTTGTAAAACGTCGAATTTGACCCGCTCATGGGTGCCCTCGGTAAGAGCGTTAGTCGGGTAAGTTAAGTCAAGTCTGTCGTCGTCTGCCCCCGTACCTGTCAAAATAATTCAATTATAGCAGCAGACGAGAGGACAATAGATAAGTCTCTGTTTGCCTACCCCCTCCTCTTCTAGTGATGCTAGGGCGAATTTGATTAACTTATTAGCTTACACTGATAACTAACTGTACGTTTGGCAGAGTGCGGACTGGAACTTATTTTCAAATCGAAAGGTCAGTGAACTGGCGGAACATACACATATTCAAATCGAAACGTTCGTTGGCCAGGAATCGACTTACTGGCAACCGAGTAGGGGACAACAGAGGCCAGAAAGGTCAATGATACTTCAGAATTCAGACAACAGAGATAAGTACAACTCATAGCTTATACACACAACGTCTTTGTCCTAGCGCCCTTGTCTTGACCGCTATTTAACCGATTGTCATAAAAATTGGTGTGTGAACTTCTTTCATGATATTCTATCTGAACTGGAAATCAAAAATTTATAAAAGCAAAAATTATTTTTTATGACGTCATGACTTTAGTACTCTATTGCAGGCGTTTATAATGTGGCTGAAATTGCTCAAATATGGTTGAAATTATTCCTGTGCACTGGAAGATAATTTTCGATCATTAGAGATCAACTAAAAATGCAAGATAGTCGTGTTTTGGCTATAAGTTTTGAGTTTCAACGAGAAAAATGTCGCCGATAGGTCGAAATTAATGCCAATTCGAACATTCCGTGACCTTATAGTTTTATTTCCCACAAATGCTGCATTGCGAGTTAGAGGCTGAGACTTTCTCAACTAAAAGAACAATAGTGAAGCTTTCCTATAGCATTATTATTATTTGGAAATTTTAGGTACCAGATCCCTTTTTTGTCTCAAACTTTGCCTATATTTCAACGTTCTGTACATGGTGCTTAGTATACCTATTTTAAACCAAATTTTAAGAATAACTCTCGAAGTTACAGAAAAATAAATATTATAGTTAGAAAGACCACGAAACGTTTATTACGTGAGCTTAACATCATTGTTGTAAAGCAAACGGTAAATACACACTGGCTCTTCAAATTTGCCTCATAATTTCGCTGAAAAATGGTAGTTGTCAAACTGGTTTTTAAAAACTGCAAATTCCTCCTAAAATAACATTATTTGGAACTTTTTAGTATTTTTTTCCTAAAATAGATCATGGAAAGGAAGGATATGGTGAAAGAAAATAACATTCGATTATTTTGAGTTGACCGTATATTCTCGATTCTTACAGGAATTCGCTCTTATGGCACTTCACTCAAGAAATGAAACTACTGAAGAGCAACTTTCTTTTGTAAATAATTTACTAAAAATGGAAAACGACTCCAATCGTCTAAACACAGATCTCAATTGTCAAATAACTGACAAAGAATTCAAAACATGTACAAAAATGCTGAAAAATACAAAAACTTCTTCCTCGGACAAAATATTAAAAACAAAATGATATGTCATAGCATTGACATTATGTGTCCAGTCTACATAAAACTTTTCAACTGAATTCTAGAATCAGTTGTATTTCCAGACTCATGGTGTGAAGGTTCTTTAACCCTGATATTTAAAAGTGGAGATCATTCTGATACCAATAATTACAGAGGAATTCAGTGCGTCTCTAGTTGTCTTGGATACAAATTATCTGTAAGTCTGAATCAAATATTATTGAAGTTCATTCAGAAACATAATTTATTACATAACTCCCAAGTCGGTTTCATGCCAAATCATAGAACGTCTGATCATATCTTTTAACCAAAATAGTCAACAAGTCTATATATTTTTTTGTAGTTATATGAGTTTCCTCAACCCAAATTTATTGATCAACCAAGCTTTCGGGCTGATAGCCCATCATCAGGGTTAGAATAGTCAATCTTCAGTTACAATCAGCTGTTACAAACAAAAAACGCGTGTACAAATACATGCGCGCGCATAACGTAGCGCGTGCTAATCATATGCACAGACAAATAGAATGTAAACAATTACAGATAAGTAAATAAAATAAATAACATAATAGAAAAGATAAAAAATACTACAATGAGTTACATGATAAAACACAAATTACAAGCTAACATTAACATTTGTTAATCAATGGAATATAAATTATAATCAATCAGTCACTATAATCAATGGAATCAATTATATTCCATTGATTAACAAATGTTAATGTTAGCTTGTAATTTGTGTTTTATCATGTAACTCATTGTAGTATTTTTTATCTTTTCTATTATGTTATTTATTTTATTTACTTATCTGTAATTGTTTACATTCTATTTGTCTGTGCATATGATTAGCACGCGCTACGTTATGCGCGCGCATGTATTTGTACACGCGTTTTTTGATTGTAACTGAAGATTGACTATTCTAACCCTGATGATGGGCTATCAGCCCGAAAGCTTGGTTGATCAATACATTTGGGTTGAGGAAACTCATATAACTACAAAAATGTCAATACCAACCCACAAACAACTATTGGATTTAAGTATATATATGGTCAGGAATTATGAAATGAAAACTAACAATTTTTTTCTGGAGGCCTAGTTCAATCGCCGTACTTTCCAAGAGTCGTTCCTAATTATTTCAAAAGAAGCCGCCTCGTTATCTATTGTTTCAAATGAGAACGGGTCATGATTAGCACGACGTCTGAACTAGGCCTAAGTTGTTTTTGTATGATAAATGATGCTTCCCCTGACGTCACATTTGCATTTTGAGATTTCAAACCCTTATAACTCATCGATGCGAAGTCATTAATCACAAATTATCAAATCCTGCAACTATTCACCTTTCATACAATAAAGTTTAATAATAATAAAAATAAGGATGATAGGCACTTTAAGGTCGCCACTGCATCAGCCAGTACTGCAGTAACGAATGGAAGTGTTAAGTAGAGTGATAAGTTTGTAGACATAAAACGATCCACAATTCCGAACCATAATAGTCTCAGAACTATGGCAGCAATTCCCATCCCAGTTAAAACAGACTTTCCTTGATACCATGCCATCCTGTACGTTTGGCTGACCACCAGACAGCCAACCAGGAGCGTTTGTATCGCATCCATATTTAGGTACACAAGTGTCCGCCATGCGGCTACCAGCGGCTCCAACAAACCTGTGCCAGCCTGGACTGAGTTTATCATCGCTAGTTCCTGCTCCAGACTTGACATGCGAATCGCGTCGATTTCCCTCTGATAGTCTTATATATTGGCGACATTCGACGACAACTGCTGTGAGAGAGCGAGAGAGAGTGATTACAGAGAGAGAGAGGGAGATGCGGGGAGACGGGGAGACGGGGTGAGAAATCAGTGACTGAACAAGAATATAACTTGGCTATCAATCCAGATATGTAAAAATAAGAGGGAAATAATAAATATAAATATATGAAATGTAAGGGCACTGATATGTTGGTTTTTAGAAAATAACTATGTTTTTTAAAATTGCTCAACAAGGTGAGAACTTGAATACATCAACACTCTTTTCGTGAAAAAGTCGTGTTTTCTCTTTTATATTTGGTAATGTGAGCGTTTTTCCTATCTTGCTCTCCCCCATGCCACGATAACATATTTCAGTTCTTAAACCATGTTAGAGCTTGTATTGCCTGTGATTCCACAAAGCAATTGTATGCCGGCGAACCACAGGCAGCCCAACCATTGTTTCTGAGGCTACTAATAGCGCAAGCGCTAGAACACATTGGACACTTAAATAAACAGTTATTTATTTTATTTTATAAATAAATTTAAAAAAATAAATTTGTATGCGCGCGTCTTTTTGATGGGTTTCCTGTGGTAGAGCGCGCGCGCGATACGTATTATATTGGGTTCCCAGTACATAGAAATGTATGCTGTTGGGATCCCTGTGCGCATCCCGCGCGTCCCGCAGTACATGTGTATATTGAAACAAGGTATGAAACTCGGTCACGTGACAAATACGTTTCTGCCACTAATCTTTCTCAATATGACGTGAAGATTCAATTTTTCTTCGAATAACTAAACTTTACCGTATTCTCTAAACACTTCATAAGTGTCAGTCGTCTATCTTCACCGTACGCTGAGAAATTTTAATTTTGACATTTTGCGCCTCATGGCCTGATGTGCGGTATACCTGTAGCTGGTGCACTTTTCCGTGAAGCAGTCGGATTTTACCTTCGAGAGAACATCGGCCAGCGCTCGGCAAATCTGCATTGTGCTCTTTTTTGCAAGTTTTAATATTTATATGTTCACTAAGCATAAGTCAAAACATCTACAATATACTTTATTGGTTTTCTGTTTTGATTTTTATAAAGTATTTGTAATGTGTTTTGATTTTTATTGATTAAAATGCTTTAAAATTGAGGCAATGTGTTTTATTAATGCTGAATAGTCTCAATATTTAGTACTGTTCAACACATTATTGCTATCAGTGCAAAATGACAAACAGACGTATTTATTTCAACAATCAGTTAAAATAAGTTTACTAGCTTTTTACATACTGTTTTTTCATTATTTATGTACAATTAATTCACTATATTGATCAGTAATATGTACTATGCTCAGCGGTCTCTCACAGCGTATATAAGGGCTGAGCAACCATGCCCCATCGTCACTCGATAGTAAGCGTTGAGCAGCGAACAGTGTCGTCTTCACAAAGGTCTACATTTAATGCTTCTACCAGTTTATGTCTTCCCAACGTCCTGCTCCATAATTTCAAGCGCGCAACCCTTCTGGACTTCAAGTCGTCGATGTTCGTGGCTTTCTCTCTTCTCTACTTTAATTCAACGGTTCCACTGCTTTCCCCGCTCGTTCAGGACGCTGGCCTCGTGTCAAGCTTCTTCATATTCGCTCGTCCAGGTTCTGCATGGAAGGTTCTAATGGTGTGGTGTTCATTCTATTAGGGAATACGTGGACTTGTAGGTATAAACGGTTTGGTTCTTATCGCGGTTTTATTTGCTTCAGAGTTGTTTACCGTTCTTGGTTAGCTCCACGTGGCCGTTGTGTTGTGGTCATGTCATTATTCCTGGTGGCTTCCGCCCACTTCTTTCTATTCCCCTCACGCGGGTTGCCTAGTTGTTTTAATCGTTTATTTCTGCTCTTTTTTGTCTCGGGTCTCTCTAACATGGTTATTTGCAGGTTATTTTACTTTGCTTTAGTTTGGGCTGCTTGGCATTTGCATATTTGTTCTCGTCGCCATTCCACGTGTTACGCTCGCTTTCACATGCCTTCATAATTAGCTCCCATTGTGTTTCTTTTCTCACTTGCATTAAGGAATGTTTATCACGCGTTTTCGATATTGTAGTCATAAACTTTGCTGTTTACTACTTTGTCTATATTTTCGTTTCTTTTAGGCTCAGTTGTTCCGCCCGTGTAGCTCAGTGGTTTATCCAGATTGTCGCGGTGTGTCAATATGTGAACTGGTCGGTAAATTCCAGATTGTCGCGCACGTGAGTCCGCATGTTAACTGGTCGGGAAATTCCAGATTGTCGCGGCACGTGAGTCCGTATGTTAACTGGTCGGGAAATTCCAGATTGTCGCGGCACGTGAGTCCGCATGTTAACTGGTCGGGAAATTCCAGATTGTCGCGGCACGGGAGTCCGCATGTTAACTGGTCGGGAAATTCCAGATTGTCGCGGCACGTGAGTCCGCATGTTAACTGGTCGGAAATCCAAGATTGTCGCGGCACGTGAGTCCGCATGTTAACTGGTCGGGAAATTCCAGATTGTCGCGGCACGTGAGTCCGCATGTTAACTGGTCGGGAAATTCCAGATTATCGCGGCACGTGAGTCCGCATGTTAACTGGTCGGGAAATTATACATTTCTATGCACAGGGAACCCAATATAATACGTATCGCGCTCGCGCTCGCGCTCTACCACAGGAAACCCATCAAAAAAGACGCAAATATAATTGTATTAGCCTCAAAAGCAATGGTTGGGCTGCCTGTGGGCGAACCTCTCGGGAAATGCAGACCCTCCCTGTCTTCCAATTTTCAATTATGCAATCCCCCCATTTCTTTTGAGTTTACTGCGGAATATCTCAGAAACGTCGTAATCGGCGAACCAATTCAACTTTTTCATAAACAGATGCTAACTACTATGTCTTTGTAACAATTGACATGGAAAAATAAATAAATAATTTTGCCGATAACCTTAAGTTTCCTATTTTGAATCCACATGGAAACGAGTTAGGAAACCACTTCAAGCCACGACAAACGAATTCCTCGTTACCTTGTGTGACTTCTAGCACCACAACTTTCTTGACGCTACCAAGTTCATTCTTCGCCAAGCACGTGTAAACACCTCGATCCTGTTCCTCTGTCTGTCGTATGACAAGTAAGTGGTCGTTGGTTACGTAACTTTTGCTAGGCAGGGCACCCATCAGCTTTGACCATGTGACGATGGGTCTTGGATAACCCGTGACGTTGCAAGTAAGGACTGTGTCATTGAAGACTGTGCTTTTATGAACTCTATAACGCTGAGTTGAGCTCAAAAATCGTGGAGGAACTGCAAGAACGACAAGCATATTTTAAAATAGACAAAGACCTGGAATTGGACAACATGAAGGTTTGAACCAAAGTTCGTATGAGCTGGACCGACGCAAATTCAAGCATTTTTGCATATTAAGGACGTCCAAGGAATTGCTTGCACGGATCTTTTCTGCACATGCTTGAGTATCTGGTGTATGAGACCGGAAGTCCGCTCGGAATTCATTAAGAAGGCTGCATGTTCAAAGCTTATTGCAAAATATACCAGAAACCATATCGGTGACCCCCATTTGTTTCTTCTCCAGATCAAAGTAATTGATGTCTACAACATATGTTCAATCTACAGAAAGTTAATTTCAATCGCGTACCGAAATATATATATTGAGTTTCATATTGTCCAGGAAAAGCGAAAAGACTCACAACGTACACAACACAATTGCAACAACTGATATAGTTTTTTTTAAAGTGATGCTTTTTTTCTAAAATGGGGGTAAAATCATAATTTATATTGGACTGTAAAAATATTCTGCAAGTTTTAAGATGTCATGCAATAATTGGTACAAGATCAAAGCGTCTTTGTGTAATATATGGCATAAAAAATACGGAAGAACATTAATCGTATTAGCCTATCCCTAGGCTTCTCGACAATGTAGGGTTAGACTGTGACGGTCATACTTTGCAATATATATAAGTAATGCACGATGGGATACACAGCTGTAGGTAAGATGATGCTTACCTTTGACAAACAAATCGACTGATTTGGATGAAGTCCCCAGCAAGTTGGACGCCTCACACTTATATTCACCCATATCAGACAGACTTGCGTTACGAATGTCAAGTTTGCCTGTATTGTTGGTGGTAATCCTGGAACTGTTGCGTGACCATGTCACGCTTGAGGGTGGCATTCCACTTGCAGAACAGTAAAATGTCGCTGTCTCGCCTTCTCGGATGGTAAGACTTGTGGGGGATATGGTAGCTTGTGGAGCTGAAAGCGACTCTCCGGGATCTCCTTTCAACCCTGGTGGGCCCCGAGGACCCGGATGTCCTCTAATACCCGGCGGACCCCGTGAGCCTGTTACACCTGTGTTACCTTTGGGTCCTGGAGGCCCGTGCTTTCCCATGATTCCTGAGCGTCCTCGTCGACCTTTCTTTCCTGGCCTTCCTGGTCGCCCGCGTGGTCCCTGCAGGGCACACACTCTCTTCCACCCTCGACTGTTTGAGTTGATGCTACGGTTTATCTCAGATCTGACAACATCTATGGTAAGTATCTTCTGATTAGGAATCTGACGTCGCTCCCGCCGATGGTCTTCTACATAATCAATATTACAGGAAGTGGAATCAGGATTATAGGAAGTGGGAGCAGGATTACAGGAAGTGGGATCAGGATTACAGGAAGAGGGATCAGGATCCAATGATTATTCATTGATATCAAATATTATTACTTTTCAAACCTCGATTGTTTTGGGATCAGGATTACAGGAAGATGGATCAGGATTACATGAAGTGGGATCAGGATTACATGAAGTGGGATCAGGATTAAAGGATCGAAGTGGGATCAGGATTACAGGAAGAGGGATCAGGATCTAATGATTCTTCATTGATATCAAATATTATTACTTTTCAAACCTCGATTGATTTGGGATCAGGATTACAGGAAGAGGGATCAGGATTTAATGAAGTTGGGATCAGGATTACAGGAAGTGGGATCAGGAGGACAGGAAGTGGGATCAGGAGTACAGGAAGTGGGATCAGGAGTACAGGAGGTGGGATCATGATTACAGGAGGTGGAATCAGGATTACAGGAAGTAATTGGATCAGGATTACAGGAAGTTGGATCAGGATTACAGGAGGTGGGATCAGGATTACAAGAAGTGGGATCAGGATTACAGGAAGAGGGATCAGGATCCAATGATTCTTCATTGATATCAAATGTCATTACTTTTCAAACCTCGATTGTTTTGATGCCCGAATCAGGGATCGAATTATAAAGGAATTCCGTTATATAATGGTGGAAATGGGTAGAAATGTGGGATCAATTGTGAAGATATATACCTGGTTACGACGCTGTTATAGACAAAAAGCCTTGGACAATATCATCATCACTCACCGCCAGGTTTGGGCTAGGGACTTTTAGTGGAATTTTAGTGGAATACAGAGTTTAGCGAGCTCGATCTGATTGCATGGTCGCGGTTATTTAACAATTAGACAACGAGGACGAGTTGTCTAATTGTTTTAGTATAAACAAACTAGCACACGTACTTAATTAAGTTTATACCAATATTTCTTGTTTTATTTGCACTGCAGGCAAGAAGAATAATAATTTTATGCTAGTCATATATATAAGTACACGTATATTTGACTGAACTGATCGAGCTGTTTATAGTTTTACCATGAACTAATTATGTCGAATAAACAAACAAAAGTTGGTTCTTTAGTTGAAAAACTTTCATAAATCAAATAACAAATGAACTAAACACGAGTCAAGAGTGGCGTAGCCTTCGTTTATCTGACCTTCGTCACTATCAGTACTCCTTTTGACTTTGTCTTCGCGGCTCCGTCTTCGCAATAAAGTTGAAAAGCCTTCAACTTTACGATCATTCCTCGCTTAGTTTCTGTAGTGTCAGTCAAAGAAAACCTACTTGAATGGTCAATATGTTATCTATGTTTATGTTATTTTTTTCCTTTTTTGTCGAGATTGGTTTCTCGGTCTTTTTTAGCTTTTTTACCGAGAAAAAATGTATCGGGTTCGTCCGCCATCTTGCTTTACGCGCGCATTCATGGCCGATGGTTATCATAGTGATTTGCTACTAGGGGGCTATCACTAATATACCCCAAGTAGCGTAGCCAATCAGATTGCAGGAAATGTGATATACCATGGCCACTAGTTTGTTTATACTAAGAGTTGATATTCACTGGTGACCAGATTAAGCGTATCGGAAGTAAAATTAAAACTTAGTTATCCTGAATTTCGTCTTTTCTCTGATATCCAAGTCTAAAATGATGTTGAAACAGTTATATCAGGTATAATAAATTGTTAAATATCCAACTATTAAAATATTCTCAGTCATAGCAAAGTCAGCTTTATTCCTCTGTGTTCGAAGATAAATCGAACATTGCTAATCAAGAGTCTTTTTTCTTTCTTTTAACAATGAAGATAAATTAATATCACCTAATCGTTTGCTGAGTAATACATATCCAACCATTATATGAGTATCGACATAGTGACACAGCGGGGCTTTTCAGAGCTAACGTTTCCTTCTTGAGGTCAGCGTATTCACAGAATTATACTACTTCCGTTGTACTTGGCGTATTTAGGGAATGATCGTTATTACTGAAGTTAATATATTTTGTTGTTTAAAAATTACAAATTAAACATATATAATTTTGTGTTAACATTCATGGCACGTAACGTAGAAGAAACAAAGCTAGAATCAAGAAAATAAGATATAATTTCATTGTGAAATACTGGGGAATACAATAGACATAATGACCATAGCTAGACGGCAAGTCAATTCCAACGTCATTTTAATCCTGCGTTAGTTCAGTGTCTTCGTTCTTTCTCACGTTTGGCGAACTTATCGGTTAAGAGTTCCGCTTGAAATGCATTTATGTCGGAAAAAGGGAAGTTGTCTGTAACATAAATTATAGTGGGATGAGAGTAGGTTACTTAATTTGGATTTTGCTTTGCGTTTTTTTAAATAGTATAATGATCAGTTCTGGGGATTTTCAGATCGGGATGACCGTCAAAAACCTAAAAAAATACCCTTTAAAATACCAAGCCTTAATAATTTGCCCAGCCTAAAAAATACCCCATGTTCTAAAATTACCCTAAAATACCCTAAATATGGATTTATCTTGGACAATACTAAATATTAATCGCCGAATGCAACTCCTAAATAATACGACGGATCCCTACCAGTCTAATATAGCAAGGGCATTGCATTGCGATTAATAAATTATGACGGACATAGTCTACTGAATTGGGTAATTTAATGAATGTCATCACTAGCGGTTACCTTGAGTGGTGTGAGTCTGTGAGTCAACGACATGGTGCTTTATGATTTCTGCTCGATCTGATCTCGTTTGGAGTAAGACGACATGCCGAGGAAAAAATTCCACTCGTACAAACAGCAGCAAACATAGAACTAACGCTAGAGCAGATACCGAACAAGGTCGTGAAGAGATTCGCGACTGGCAGCAGGGACAATGAAACGACGATTCCTTCTTTGAAACAAGCTCATCAATGTTGTCAGCCATTTTAGAAATGCGCAATTTAATTGATGCGGATGTAAATGACCCCAAGGAATGTGGACGACTGAGGGGGGAGGAAGGAACGACGAGGTAAAACGGGTGACTGTCGGAAAATCTAGAAGAAAACAATTGCATATTGATTATTATTTTTAATTGAATTTGTAGATCTAAAATAATACTATAATACTATAATAAAAATATTACAAGCCGTTGCTACATGCAAGTGGAATGCTGCGAGTAGAAGCTAGGTAGTAAATGCTAGTCTTTGTTAATGTATTATTTATTTGCAAGGAGTTTATTTGTGGATAATTTAATTATTTGAATGTTACTATTTGTGGTGTTCCTGTTTTTTTTTGGGGGGGGGGGGGGGTGAGGGGAAATTGTGTGGTAATTGTTTAACAAATGGATTATAATTGTAAAATAACATTGTCAGAACTACTTTTCACTGTATTAATCTATATTGGACAACAATGAATGGAAATGATCATATTTTTGTTGTATTTTTTATTTATAAAAACAATTTCAGGAACTCAATAAAACTAATGGCTATTGATCGAAAATAGCAAATTGTATTTGAAACAATAACAACTTAACAATAACAACAACGGCAGTAACGGTATATAGTAACGGTAGTAACCGTAGTAACAGTAACAATTGTTGACTTTGTAGTGAACTAATCATTGATCTAGACCATTTCTTTTACGTCTGTCAGTTTGTTCATCACAGAGTCATAACTTATGAATATATTTTAAAATTTCACGGACCAGCAAGCACGATTGGGCAGATAGTTTAGCGACAATGTATCAGATGTATCTGCATCTGGAATACAATTGGCACGACTTTGCACATAATAGAGCTGAAAGACTCATAAAAGCACATTGTCTTCCCCTCGAAATTTCACTAAATCGTTCGTCACCCTGATGACTGCTTCCAGCAACGAATAAAGATGTGGATTTCGCAATATGGCCACGAGGTCATGAGCAGTGATTTCGCAATATAAACCACGAGGACATGAGCAGTGACGTCATAAGTCGAAGCATGATGTGGATTTCGCAATATAAACCACGAGGTCATGACCATTGACGTCATACTCAGAAATCATCTCGATCGATTCCTCAAATCTCGAATCAAGCTGGATAATAAAGAGCCCAGTGACACGCGTCCACACACAACACAGGAAGCCCATGTCCGGATTAGTTTCGCTGCTCGCTTCGCTCGCAGCAACAACAAAAAGCCTCCCGGTCGACAATCAATTCCATTGTTCCATGGCATTGTTGATAATCGACTGCTGTGGTCAGTTCCAGAACGATAGAGCTAGCAAGGGTTTTTATTTAACTGGTTATATCAGAACAATGGAGCTACAAAGGTATTGGGTTTTTTTTTACGTGGGATGGAAGGGAGCCCCGAGGGAGGAGGGGGGTTGTTGAAGTTTGTAAATGGTTTGCTTTGGGCTTAATGTGGCAAGAGGACGTCATGTTTAATTTCAGCTCGGATAAATGCCAGGGTGAGAGGCAGTTTTCAAAGCCCAGGAGAGAGGCTAACAGCACATGCAAAGCTTAAAGATATGACCAATGACCTCATGTAACTCCAGCACAAGAGATATAGAAGAAGCCGAAGAGACTGAAACGGCATTTTAAAAAGGCGTATTGCCAGCTTTCGCGCCAATAGTGATGCAGTTCCGTACAATCATATTCCACTAGTGAATAAGCTTCGTCCGTCCAATCAGACGCCGCGAACGAACGAAGTTTTTTCACTAGTGAAATTTCATCGTTCGCATCGCTGATTGGCTGTGACTAAAATTCCTCAATGCACTTCAGAAAACGTTTTGCGGGGATTTCCTGTTTATTGTTTGACCTTGCTACTTTGAGCCAAATATTGTTTTTTACTCCAGCCGTCTATGCAGGCATGTGTGGGAAAGTCATAAGGCTTTTAATTTACTTATCGTACCCGTTCAGATGCCAACAATAGTTTGGTCCATGAATTCGAACTTGGTATATATAACTTGTTACTAGGGCACTTCCGGAGGAAGCCCGAGTTATACAATGTTTTTTTTTTACTCGGACACTTCCAGGGGATGTGACCGAGTTAGAAAATGCGCTTTCTTTTTATTTTTGGTAGTACACAAAATGCGAAGAATGTGATTGTATCGGTCAGGAATGTATGTTTCAGGGTTTCAGGGTTTCGATTGGCTGAAAACGGGGGCCATGAAAACGGGTCAAATAGTTTCCGAGCGTATATCAAACTAAATCCGAAGTATTGTTCGCTCTAGGCTCATCGTTAAAGTGCATATGACATGAATTTTTTTATTGGCCTCAATTATGCAGATTATTGGTAGTATCAAAGAAAACATAATCAATTTTCTGTGAAATGATTGCTTTGAAAGATATTTTCGAAAAATACATCAGCTGTTATGACGTCACTTTGTTTGAAGAGCCTCAAAAATAACCAACATAGTCATACTTTTGTCCGACCATAAGACCAAAACATAAACAGGTAAAGCTTCTAACTTTTTTGGTGTTCAAAGTATTATATCTGTACTTTTAATACTTCAAATTGTTTGTAATGTTCTTTTCGTTTTCTAGCACAAAAAGCGATCGATATTTGCCATGATTTCAATGAAACCAGGGTGCGATCAAACAACGTGACGTCACACTTCGCAACATGTCTTTCACAAATATCTCTGAAAGCAATAATTTAATCAAAAAATATTTTTGATATTATTATTTCCATCACTAATGTATGTTATAAAATGAAATAAAAAAAATTGTGTCATATGCACTTTAATAGAAGTGCGTATTCATCGTTCCACGACTACCGACCGTAGAAGTGCTGTGTAGAAGCTCGTGCTGTATCGAGAGAGAAGCAGTTGTGTTCGTTTTAAATTTGGACATCAAATTTGCATATTGAGATTTCAAACCTCTATAACTCATAAACGCAAGGTTCAAATCACAAAATACTGAACCCACCAACTATTCAGCTTATATTAAATATATTTAAAAAGAAATCTCACATGCACAGGGGTGATAACAACTTTATGCATTCTTCACCGAAGAAACGTGCGACTGGAGGAAGCCACCTTAAATAGACCAACAACTAAGAGAAAAACGATAACTTATCAATACAACATGGTATTGTCCGTTCAATCTCAACGAAACGCATTTTGAATAATTTCGTGATACAAATTAACCAAGCATCACAAAGATGAATAAAATATAATGTCATAAATATAAGTGAATCATGACAAGATCAAATCAAATATGTATAACATCGACCCACCCTCCTCTCCACTATAATAATAATAATAAAAATAATAGTAATACTAATAAAGTATATATTTAAAGAGGGTGACCAATAATAGCCAGTACTAATAAACGTGTGGCCCTCAATTAAATGTAAATAAAAGAAAATATTATATACAGCTATTTCAAAAAATGTTGATACTGAATACTGCCGTCTAAATAGTGTATTCTTAGACCGAAATGCATTTTGGGAGTTGTGTAATATTGTCTAAGGTAATATAAATAATAATATTTTACTTTATTTTTAGTATATTCCGTCAGAAACAATATACTAGCTCCATATGGCGAGCAAATCGCTGAATATTTACCTTTTATTTCAAAATAACGCGCGAGACACACAATGCCCTTCGGTCTTGGAATACACTATTCAGTATTCAGTATTCAGTTTTCAACATTTTTTGAAATAGCTGTATATAAATAAAAAAATGCCAACAAAATTAAATGGCCATTAAAATGTCATAAATTTGCTGAGCTCCTGATGCCACTTGAGTTTTGAACATTTTATGACGTCAAGTGTGTGTCAATAAGAGTACTGACAACTTAAAACCATCTGCAATTTGTTAGTTTGACATGTATATTTCAAGCCGCTCTTAAGCTAAGTTTCTGATCCTGCCCACTGACTGAAAGCACAAATAATACATGAACATGAATACGAAATCGTATAGACAATGTTTTCTGTTAATTACAAAGGATCCCTACAATTCCGACAGCATCAAGAGCAAGATTAATGACCATCCAACAAGCCCCATGCAACGACCGGGCTTTAAAAGTAGTTACAAGTTCCCCAAAAGAGCCCAGCTGCTTTACATATTTACACAAATCTTAATTTCACAACACAATCTACCAGTCATCACGTCGGGCACAAATGACCCCAAAATCGTCAATGTTAAACGGCCTCTTTTACATTAACCTTCGTATTTTCAACAATTTGACATCAATTGGGATGAAAGTTTCGGAGGTTGCTTACTACATGTAGTGTTTTATTTTGGCATGCTAAAAGTTACCACTGACGTAATTGTGACGTCATCACGAATTGTTACATTTCTCGGGAAAATCGAGATCACATTAAAACGTTCTGAAAAGTAGATATTTCGAAAGAGAATAACATTCTCTAAAACTTGATGCAATTTTTATCTCGTTGCGATAATTTATGGCTGAATTATAAAGGATATTCATTTTATGATGACGTCATAGAAATGACGTCACCTAAATAGCATTAAAGCTTTACGGAGCAATGAAAATCGATGAAATGACGTTCTCGTGATCATTTATGGTTAATAATATATGTTTGTAATGGACGAAGCTTAAAATTTTGGTCCACGATCTCTATTAGGGATATTTTAAAATATTGGTGACGTCATTATGACGTAAAAGAAATCTGTCAATATTTTTGATTAATATTTCTAATACTTATCTACAAAAAATCAAAAATCTAAAACGATACGATTTGAGGGGCTTCTTAGTTCTTTGTTATTCTCTTTCGAAATATCTACTTTTCAGAACGTTTTAATGTGATCTCAATTTTCCCGAGAAATGTAACAATTCGTGATGACGTCACAATTACGTCAGTGGTAACTTTTAGCATGCCAAAATAAAACACTACATGTAGTAAGCAACCTCCGAAACTTTTATCCCAATTAATGTCAAATTGTTGAAAATACGAAGGTTAATGTAAAAGAGGCCGTTTAACATTGCCGATTTTGGGGTCATTTGTGCCCGACGTGCATTGCAAATTATTATCAAGTTGAGTTAAGTACAAACATCTGGCAAAAGCCGAGTCTTTGAGATGTCTTCATTGAAACGTATATCTGGTAAAATTAAGGCAAAATGTGCACTAGTGAATTAATTATATACAGTACCCCTTACTTGTATAAGTACCGACCGACTTTCTATCAATGTAGTAGGCCAGTACAACGGGCTAGCATGTCATTTTGAATCTTTAGAGTTAGTCTTGTTGGCCGTAGTAGTCTTGCTGGTCGAAGCAGTCTTGCTGGTCGAGGTAGTCTTGTTGGTCGAGGTAGTCTTGTTGGTCGAAGTAGTCTTGCTGGGCGAAATAGTGTCTTTGGTGGAAGCCGTCTTTAAGGTCGAAGCAGTCTTTATGGTCGAAGCAGTCTTGCTGGTCGAAACAGTCTTGTTGGTCGAAGTAGTCTTGTTGGTTGAAGTAGTCTTGTTGGTCGAAGCAGTCTTGCTGGACGAAACAGTCTTGTTGGTCGAAGTAGTCTTTAATTGTTGGTCGTAGCAGTCTTGCTGGTCGAAGTAGTCTTTTTGATCGAAGCAGTCTCGCTGGTCATAGTAGTTGCTGGTCGAAGTAAACTTGCTGGACGAAGCAGTCGTTATGGTCGAAGCAGTCTTGCTGGTCGAAGTAGTCTTGTTGGTCGAAGCAGTCTTTATGGTCGAAGCAGTCTTACTGGTCGAAGCAGCCTTGTTGGTCTAAGTAGTCTGACTTCTGGTTGACGGTCCAGAGCCTTGATTTTCTGCTGCGAGTACCTGATTCACTTTGTTGGTGAGTTCAAGGACACATCCACACTGGATAATATTCTTGATTTCCTGGCGAAACTTAGACATACGTAGAGCGTACACAAAAAGATTGGCAAATGAGTTGCTGTACATCAGCAGTACTAGGCCCATGTTAACATTTTCCAATAAGCTTCCTTTCGCAATGAAGCCGATCGCTAAACGTCCAATAAGTCGTGGTAACAATGTAGCTAGTGCTACTAACGTAGTGATGAGCATTGTTTTCGATAATCTGGCGTTTTTACGCGTGGACAAGCTTGTAGATTGCATAGTATGGAAGAATTTCATCTTGATGAATATTGCAGTATATGAGACGATGATGATCAGGATGGTTGTCATAAGCATTACAATGTAGACTTTTATGAGAATATTAGAACAACCAGTTATACTTCTGACGATCTGGAGTGGGATGGATATACACCACGACAGGACTATTGCATAATTGTACTGCTTTTTGCTAATTCTGCGAAAGTACAGGGGAGTGAGAATGGCTGCGGCTCTTTCAAGGGCCATCAGTGCAAGTGAAACCATGGAAGCAAAACTAGCGAACAAAGAAAAAGAACGGGATATTTCATTGAATAACAACCGCTTTGTCTTGCAAGGAACAAACAGAAACTCATTGGAATATGTCAACTCCATTACGTTGAAGAAGGCTGCAATTCCTACAAGAACGTCAGCAACAGTCAGGTTAATGATCATATACGCAGACTTTGAAGCGGAGGTGAATTTTCTTTTCAGGAAAATGCGAATTGTGACGATGTTACAGGAGATGATCAGAAAAGACTCGATGGCAAAAAGCACAGCCCAGACGACATGCATTTGGGAGCTAAATACAGACTCCCCCATGGTTTTCTTTTTGATGTTCACGACAAAAATTGAAAGAGTTTTCGCTGAGCCGAAGTTATGTCAAGGCCTGACAGGACTTTCCGTGTTGTGCTCTGCTTGTTTCCTGTTTTCCAACAATAGTGTCCATCATGATGATGTCTAAATGAAGCATTACTCTTTACATGCTCTCAGAATCTGACATTCTCACTTATAAATGTAAATGATACTGGTATTTGCAGCTGGTAGGTGTGATGGAATAATTTACACTGAATTGAGGCTAGCACTAACACAATGTCAGACAATGATATATTAAGTAACGTTCCGTGTAAGAGGTAGGCATATTTGGTTTGTCTGGCGCAAAACAGCAGTTGAAATCCAATTATAAAACATCTTATTTGAATTATTATCCGCACAGTTCATTGGCTACTTCGTCTTTGAGCGGGAATTTTGAATTTCAATTGAGAAGTGTAATGCAGATGGATACTTTTTGAAAAATGTTTAACCACGTATCATTGAATAACTTTATAGCATTTATACATGTGAAATATCTTCTTTATTTGAAATGGGGAACAACTAGAAAACATTACTTTTCCTGAGTCGATCAGTACAAAGAGCAATTTGAGATAGGAAATGATTGCTCAGTCTATTGTTCTAACGGCCGATCACGTTGTGAACACCGGTGACAATTGACATACAACATCTTCATAATACAAGTACAAAGAACATATTGTGGCGAATATCAAGCAACTCTAAAGGAATAGTTCATCCGAAAATAGTTCTTGGGCTTTAAATTATATGTTGTTGACAACAAAAACAATGTTCACCACTTGAAACACAGATTCAAAGTTTTGATTGAGAAATAAAAGTTCATATGGCTACAATTCTATTACATACGTATTCCTTTTTCTGATATTGTATCGTCCTTCGCTGTTAAACCCGGCAAATCTCAAAAGCCGTGGCGATCCATCGCACAGAATTACCCATACAAATCGGTCATATCCTTAAAATAGGTTGCATTTGAAGAAACGATACACGATCCTTATTTAAATCTCAGAGTTCCCCCCTAAAATAGAAAATGTATCGAAAATTTGGTGGGAAAAGCTTTTATTGGAAGCTTATAGTGAATTTCGCGGGTTAATCTCTTAAACTAGAACCCAGTTCCCGCCCGGCCAAACGCTCGCTCCAATGTCACAAATTCCCCTTACTTCGCGGCTTATTTTATCCGTGGTAAAAAAGACACTGGTGCTTATATTTCTGTAGCTATAGCAATGGAGGCTAGGCTGCAAGGTCAAATTAAAATGGCAGCCGATGGAAGTGTTTTGAAGCTAAAAATCGTCTCGTAATTTGACATTTTCGACTGCTTCGCTTCGTTGGTATGAAACAGAACTTCAAGAAAAGTCGCTAGTGAACATTGGTATGGAGGAAAGCTTGATATTGGAAGCAATCCAGCTATGTCGGGGCACCAAAATTCGAGTGTTACAATTATTGTATTTCGCAAGGCTGAGCAACAGGAATCGATCGAACTGCTGGCATGATGAAATCCCATACATTTGAACACTACGGAGACCCGACATTCACCCTGAAAAAGTCGCAAGAAGACGAAAGGATATTTACAATCGATAACTTGGCAAGTAAACTTCAGTCGCAAGTATTTTGTATTCCGTTGTTACAATTTATCGTAGATCACTGGTTCATTTGTAAATGACAGCCTAAACATTGACTTTCTTCGATTTTACTGTAAATATTACGAAGATCGAGTGGCCGAGTGCCGTAATGGGAATGGGTCTAGCATATAATTAGGATAATATCCCGGATGTGACACAAATTTCTGTGCGATGCTTTAGTTCGGCGTCGGTACGTGACCCCACTCGTCACGGCAGTGCGGACAACAACACGCTGGCCGGGAACGCGATGGGATCTAGGCATAAAAGTAACCTTACATAGAAACAATTATGCACATTGTACTGTAAAAACGTTGTTCACATAGATATGTATCTATTCAAAACAAAAACTGACCAATTTTTAGAGTACAACGATAGAAACCGAAGTGAAATTACCAGAAAGGCATCCTGCTGCTTCACTTTGCAAACACATCGCATGTGACAATAGTGCCAGTTCCCCATATCACACAAACTTGGTAAACACAAAGGAAAAAGGATTGGGACCGAGATTATCCAAAAATATGATAATAAAATATAATTTTGGCGGGTTTTATCACGATTTTAATGCTTTCAGCCAATCAGAATTGAGTAGTTCTGTTTCCTGATCCAATTAAAATTTCACAGCTTTTCACATTCCGTGCGTTAGAAGCTAGTGCCTACCTCTTACACGGAACGTTACTTAAGGTATTAGGGTACCCCAGAAAACATGTCAAATTGTCTTTTTTTTTTTTTTTACTTTTTGGATGTAATACGGTAAGATCTGCAAATTACAAAAAAACGGGTGAAAAATAAGTTTTTCTTGGGAAGCTATAAAGAAAAAATGATTTTTGTACGTAATCCATGTTAATGAGGCGCTGACAGTTACTTGTCAATGACTTGTCAACATTAACCGCCAAAGCCTTACCGCCTGTCAGTAACCAAGTAACGTGATGTTTACATCGTGGCGCGGCATTTTACAGATAGCTGCTATTCCTGTTAGACGCAATGTAATCGTTCTATTTCAATGTCTTCAAATAAGATCTAGAGAAGAAGGTCGAACCTTTTTCCTCTTTCAAACGGCAAAAGAAGTTGACTACAAAAATCAAATTCCAAGAAAAAAGAACACACGTTCTCGCAGAAAGTGATCGTGGTTCTTACTACAAACAAGACGAACTTGAAGCCGATGAGAGTCTGGATGTTGTTGAAACCAGTGCTAGTCATTCAAAGATAGCCAAAAAGGAATTGACAGAAGAGAAGGAAACGCATAAGGATAAAGAGGAATCTTGGCAGAAGATCTGTGGTCGTACTGTAGTTTGTGGAGACCAACTTCGAGATAAACTAGAGGAATCAGTCTGCTGTCGTTTTTGTAACGAAGATGTCGAGATTCTCGAGAACATTGCCTCAAAGCAAGGCTTGGGTTCGACCTGGATTATTAATTGTACAAACAGTGAATGTTCTTCACATTTTACAAACTCTGCATTTCATACGACAGAGAAGGATAGGGGTTTCGAGATCAACAAAGCATTTGTACTCGGTATGCGAACCGTCGGCAAAGGCCATTCGGCCGCTTCTAAAGTTTGTAGTTTTCTTGGCGTGAAACAAATCAACAAGCAGTACTGGACAGAACATGCAAACAAAATTGCTGATGAGGCCAAAGTTGTCCTTGAGGAGGAACTTACTATGGCAGCTCTAGAAGTAAAAGAAAATAAGTTGTTGCTTGGCGAACTTGACTGTCAAATGGAAACCGATTCTGTAGTTGACGCGGGTATTACGATCGATGGTTCCTGGGGCTCCAGAGGCTGGTCCGCTAATGATGGCATTGTTGCTGTAATATCTGTGGATACTGGAAAGGTATTGGATGTAGTGCACATGAACAGTCTATGCCCAGAGTGCAAAAAAATGGATCAGCGAAGATCAGAAGGCGAAATCACTAGACTGGAATATTTGAAATGGTTTACTGCACATGATCCCAAGTGTTATCTAAATCACGAAGGAAGCTCTGCAGTAAGTAAAACTTTCAAACAATGACGTGTATAACAATAACGTGATATATCATATATTTGTATAATATATGAGGCCAAAGTTATAATACATAATAATAATAATAAGCTTATGTCAAACCTCCCCCCCCCCCCCCCCCATCCCCCCCCCCCCCCCCCCCCATTATTGAGTGTGCTAGCTGGTATTCATATATATGTCATTTTTGTTTTTTTGCTTTACTTTAGTCAATGGAAGCCGCAGGTGCAAAAGTTTTGTATCAACGTTCTATCGCAGCTAGAGGGCTCCGCTATATTCCATTCATTGGGGATGGTGATAGTAAGTCATACACAGCTGTATGTACATCACAGCCTTATGGCCCAAGTGTTTTCATCCCCAAGGAAGAGTGTGTAGCACATGTTACAAAGCGTATGGGTACAGGACTGAGAGCATTACTGAAAGAGTATAAGGGTAAGTAATAATATTTTACACATATATCTCACTGTGAAGGAGATACATATATGTGGGAGGCCATGCCTCGTCATACATCTCTCTCTTTATAATATATAATTCTTAATATTTCATTCAGGGTTATTTATATTTCATTCATTATTATAGGGTTTGGCAATATATCGTCATTATATAGACAACCACTGGATTTGAGCAAGCGCTCTTTCTACTCTACTGGTAGGCTATCAGCTCATATACCACAAGTAGAGAAAGTTGGAGATTTTCAACAATTTTGCCGCACTATAAAAACTGATAAAAACAAATGTTATATATTTCTCACAATCCAGTGGTTGTCTATATAATAAAACAATAATATTATACCACTCAATCTCATCGTACTTGGCTGATAGCAATCTCGCCCGCCTCGTTGGCTATCAGCTCATGTACGACTCGATTTCGTGGAATAATTGTTAAATATACTTCAGATAGATCGAGGGTCCATGTCTGTATTAACTAATTTTTCCAAGATTGAGTTAAACATTTATACCCATTATTATTCATTTTTTGAAGGAAAAAAGTTAGCAGATGGAAAAGGCCTAAGCGGGGCAGGCAGACTCACCCTGGCAAGAGTAGACACTTTCCAGAACTTTTATGGCAGGGCTATAAGATATAACAAGCATGATGCAAAAGCAATGTCAAAAGCTACAATGGCTATTCTGAAGCATTACAGTAGCTCTTTGGACAACCTACAACATGATGACTGTCCAGAAGGATCTTCATCATGGTGCAGCTTTCAAAGGGATTTGGCCAATGGGACAAATCTACATAAGCCCATCAAAGATCCACTTTCTAAAGCAGTAGTGGAAGTTATGCAGCCACTGTTTGATCGATTGGGAGATGAGTCTTTCCTGGTTGGTTGTGAAAACTGTTACACGCAGAATGCCAATGAATATCTCCATCATGTCATTTGGGGTATGGCGCCAAAGGATACATACACCTCTGCACAAGAAGTGAATACAGCCGCCAGCCTTGGAGTGTTGCAGTTCAACCGTGGATTCCATGACACATATAAAGACTTACTTCCAAGACTGGAAATAAAAGTCCAACCAAATATGTCTACCATGTGGAGCAATATTGATTCAGAAAGGTTGTACCAAGCCGCATACCGCAGTTCTGAGGTAGTAAAGAAATAAAGAAAAAAGAAAAGAAAGCAAAAGCTGAAAAAACAGGATGCATTCATTCATCAGGAAGGTGTACAAATCACAAGCATTTCATGTAGGCAAAAATACAAAACCGAAAAAAAAGTATAAAAAGAAATGAGCAGATACTATCGATGTTGAGAACTTTTTAATAACAATTTTTTACTATTTTGATTAGATTTTGAACAATAACGTACAGGCTTGGGAACAGGGAACAGTTGATATTTTTAAACTAAAATGTAGCTAGCTAAAATTTATTTATTACATTTACAGCAAAAAACCTTGTATTGCGACCTTCGACCTTTCGTTTTGAAAACTTCAGTTGGATTTTGGGTTTTTCTGTTCCGACAATCACTATATGTCCACAAGATTTCTTGAGTACTAAGGTAACTGCATGTTCAGCATAAACAGCATTATTTAAAGTACTAAATAGTGACATTTCTATTGTTTTGTATTGTATTTAGTACTAATTAGTGCAAAATATATATTGGTGGAACAGAAAAATCCAAAATCCAGCTGAAGTTTACAAAACGAAAGGTCGCGATGCAAGGATTTTCGATGGAAATATAATTTATTGATCCCCTTGAAAGAGTAAATTATATGTTTATATTTATTATATGTTTCATGAAAGCTTTCTTCTTCATTCTAGAAAGAGTAAATAATTATATATTTATATTTATTATATGTTTCATGAAAGCTTTCTTCTTCATTCTAGAAAGAGTAAATAATTATATATTTATATTTATTATATGTTTCATGAAAGCTTTCTTCATTCTACTGCTGCAGTTCTGGTAGAACCATGCATTGACTTACAAAATTCATTCATATACTATTTTTAATAAATATATTTTAATTTTGAACAATAACAGGCTAGGGGAACAGTTCATATTTTGAAATTGTAGCTACTAAAATTTATTTTTATATATTTAAATATTAATTTCTTGATCCCCTTGAAAGAGTAATATATTTATGATTTCATGAAAGCTTTCTTCATTCTAGTGCTGCAGTTCTGGTAGTTCCATTGACTTACAAAATTATTTCATAGACACTAGATAGCCATGCTGTAAAAAATATCTTTATTTTTGTAGTCCTGCTTGTATATAGTAGTATGCATGTACTGTGCACGTGTAAACATAAGTAGGAATGAATAAATATAAAGACAGCCTATTATATATGCTTACCTCTCTTATCTCTCCCTTTACATCTCCTGGTACTAAATGTCGAATGAACTGAAGCACTAACGGTGGAAAAGAGTATTCTGCTTCGGGTGGCCCGACTTCGTTTCTCTATAACAGTGGGATAGATAACGTGATAGATTGATTTATGATTGCTGAACAGTGTATGATATAAACATAGTCTTCAATTATGTATATGAAGCATATCTCAAGTTTATACTTTATATCCTGAAAATCTGATGAAAAGGAATCGGTATAATTTTTTATTGAAATACTAGCGTTTGATAATTTCCCGACATTAGGAGGCGTTAATTACGACAACCGGACTGAACCGGCAATGAAAAAAAAACCCGCTAGCATATGCATATTTGTATTTTGTATTTGAACACTTACCAGTAATGCATATGCCCAGGTACAATAATGGACGTATCTGTTTCGTCTCGCTGGTCTCCACCTTCTCATTTGACTTAGCACACTGGATTCCAAATTGTCGGCGAAGTGAGTACCGTCAAAGCTAAGCATATGTGGTAAAAATACGTTCTTTGTTATGAACGCGGGTATAAACGATAGATCGATCCATATAATTCCACTGATCGTAGGATCAGTTGACAATCCATAACCGCTACAAATTCCTATCTTACCCTGATGCTATCATGTCCCAATCATCAAATCTCTGGGGTTTTGTTCTACGCTTACTGCTAGGTTTTCAATGATCTCTTCGTTTCTTTGTCGCCTCGCTCTTCTCACTCTTGGCATAATGATGAGACGAAGTTGACTGTAGAAATCAGTTTTTTTGATATGATTCGCTTTCAAAAGAGTGATATAGATAATTCTGATGAAATATGAATACTTACCTTCTAGATCTCGGTAAAAAGAAAAATTAACCTTCGTCTGTTTACAAGTCCAGGCTAAGTACTCGTGGTCAATTTTCCCGCCAGCACATGGAAAACCCCGTAAAATGTAAATCGATCCTCGATGTTTGCTCTAAATGCGTCATCGTGGTAATTAGAGCGCATATTTGTGGTGGCTTAATCTTCTAAAGTCAACAAAGGCGCAAAATTGACTTGAAAACTCTTTTGCCTTTATTTCGGAAACAAAATAGCCACGAATCAAGCGTACATTTTGAGTTCCGTGTCAAAGGGATTTTATCCGATTTAGCTGAAATTTGGTAGAAACTTTGTCAAATAAATATTCTTCAAAAAGTGTCTCCGAATTTTAATATTCAATTTCCTTCGAAAGTTATAACTTGTTTTGTAAAGTGTTTTCCAGTTTTGCAGAGCTCGAAGTTTAGGACCGTATAAAAACGCAACGGGTTAACTTATCGATAAACGGAGACACTTTTTTTGTAAGCTATATCTCATGAGCTTATAAAGGTATTAGTCGAGGATTTCCGATAAATTGTGGCTGTATGGGACCTCGGCGATGATAGTGATGTGAAAATCTGAACTTTTTTACCTATTTCAAATATACTGTTTTTGTTCTAAAAACTAATTGTTTTATTGAATTCTGCATTTATTCTGCTTTCAGAAAATGTTTACTTTATAGAGGTTTTAACGTAACGAGTACGCGCTAGAGCGTGTTGTGTGCATGATGGTCGTTTGGGGTACCCTGATACCTTAATGAACTGCAAGACGATATGGAATGTTACAAGAATGCCCAGATCGACTTTAGAAAATTAAAGGACTAATTAGTTCGAATGGTGTAATCACTGGGTTCAAAGAGGGAAATATATAACATTGCAGTGTCGAATATTAAGTACATTTACTAGTACAATGTCACGTCAGTATGTAATTCCTTCTTAGCTCCAAAGAATCGAAACTGTCAGAATGTAAAATTACAATATTTCCGCAATACGTATACTCCAGTTTCGAGTCGTTTGACATCTTTGTACTCCTGGACAGAATACGCATTTGCTTGGTATACACTTTATTAACTAAGCGCGATTTTGAAACGGCATTATGTACTGTTTAATAAACGAGCAGGAGAGGCGAAGCAGGATGGTTTTAGACCCGATAAAACACGATCTGCGAGTTTATTGGACAGCTTCAAAAACGATATTCCAAAATAATACATTTTCGGATGATTTCAGTAAAAAACAGCAAGGAAAACATAAACATAGCAGTATCGTATTGCTTGTAACGCCTCACACATACGCACCGATACTAGCTACTAATACTCTCAAAAATATCCCACAATTGAACGACGGTCCGAAAGTGTGACCAAGGAGCGGTCTTTCCAGACAACATATAAGTCGTCCCATACAGGGAACAGGGAAGTCAATGATACGACACCAATATATGAGACCTCCCCTTATTAGTATTCTTTATATAAATAATACTAATGAGGATGAGACTTAAAGGGGCAGTGTCAACCCATATGACCGCGTAAGCCTGGGTACGAAGAAGCGAGAAATAATAAAAGTCCACGGTGGACTTTTATTATTATCGATGTTTTCAATCCGTTTCCATCGGCCTTTTAAAATCATGTTTGTTCAAGCGTCTAATGGATCACTAGTAATAATTCAAAGCGTGTTCTTCATTTTCAACAATTCCTAGTGGGGATTATTTCATCTTAGAACTGACTTTGAAGCCGTTGAAAAAAGTGTCGAACAGCCGTTGAGAGGCAGGTCGCCATCATCCTCGAGTGAAGAAAAACGAATTGTAAACCGGCAATTCTGGTGGATTGCGAAGGAATCTTGATCTTCAATCGTATGTGCATTGCAGTACTGTTCATGACTTTTGAAGAGAAAAACTCACGTAGAACGACTTGTAAACCGGTGAGCTTCCCACCATCTACTTATGTGTTGGGCTTCCTGTGTCTTAATTGATCGGCCGTTGGAAAATGATATCACAGGTAGCCCAAGGTATCTATGAGAGGCTTGTTATCGAGCTGTATATAAGGCTTTGTATGGGACCTTAGGCTCTGGTCGATAACTCCGTAAATAATAAAGCCAATGAACGCTAACCTTCCTGTAGTGTTGTTTGTATCGTTGTTGATCTCTGGTAGCGATTTCAGGTCATTCTGGTGATTTTTAGCTGAGCTCTCCCCCTACTACTAAGAAGAAGGAAAGGTAGGAGACTAGCAATGGCCGATCGGACTGACCCACTCTCGAAAATCAATTGTTTTCCCCCACTAAACCACGTCCCCTTGCTTCGATACTCTGCAGCACGAAAGGCAGATAGATTTCCTCGAAGTTCATCGAAAAAAATCCGATAGAACTTCTCATGCGGAGGCAAAAATCCAGCGAGATCATCGAATAAACAGCCATTTTAAAACACTAAAAGCCGTGGCAAGCAAATCCTGTGCAACTCGGAAACCGTTGAGGCGCGGTTAGCCTGGGCTCGAACCAATTTCTTCCGAACGAGTGTCCACATGGTCTGGAAATGGTCTGGAAATGCGACGTGATTTTGCTCTCGAACTATTGTTAAGCTTATATTATGCTGTCCATGTTGAAACGAAGACAATATGAAGACTTGTTCAAGGAAGCTAAGAAGAAAAATCATATCTCAGTTGCGTTTTACGCTAGAATTAAACGTGTTTTTTTTCGATTGAGAGGGCTATTTTCAATCGGAATATGCATTCGTTAGTGTTGCTAGGGCCGCCGTACAAAGCATTTCTTGTGGGAATTCACTCGATAACGGCCGACTGACGGCCCGTCGAAAAGTCGGGCTATAGACACTGACTAAGGTTAATTTGGACTTTGTTCGACAGCTGGAGGAAAACAAACTGCTTTCTTTGTGTCTTTCTTTCTGTCCTGTCATTCACAACGTTAGAATGGCCAGCTGACTCCTTGGTCGAAGTAGCATTTGTGAGATTTGTGAGATTTCTCGAACATATTTGTAAAGCTTTTTTTTTTCAAACGTCCAGTCATTCTCTGTATTCGCACATATACATTGCTCATGGGAAAATAACCCAGTCTTATAGATTCTAATGATATTTTTTAATATTAATTCAGAATTTTGGGACGGCAACGGACTTTTCGCTGAAATCTACGAGTCTGGAATTTCACTTCCTTTCATTATTATTCATCAGCCTCGTTTTCGTTTGCACAGAAAAATAGTAAAAGTGTGATAAGTCGCTAGGAGAGCGACCTCCAAGGTAAAAGAGCGAAAACAGCGACTTATGGAAGCAGTCTAAGCGAAATCGGTAGGTCTTTACTCTTTTGTTACTAAAACAAACTCAGACATTTTCTCCATACATGTTTTTGGTTTAAAAAAGGTAATTCAAGTAGATGACGAATTCGAAGAATATTATCAAATTTTGCACCGTTATTTTGAGTCGAAAATCGGAAAATAATATAATGCCGTCTCTCTGTAGATCAAAATCTTAAAGGGGCACTGTCATGACGAGCGCATGCGTCAATTTTAATGATATGTGTTTAATGATATGCAGAGGTCAACGAACTCGTTTGTTTACGAAGAGAATCGCGATGGTAAATTTCAATGTTGTGTTTTAAAGTGTTTTTTGATCAAGCTTTCGCAGAGTGCTTCCAAGTTATTCAGAATATACAACCTTTACAGTGCGTGACCTAAATATTTCGTGAAATAAATACTTATTATAGCGACTTCCATAACGAGCCGCAGTCACTTAGTTACCAAAGAACCCCCCACAGATGTGGTAATAGTTTATTACCGCATCTGTTGGGGGTCTTGCTGAACTATCTTGTAAAGGTCTGTCGAGAACGAATGTATTTATTATGGTTTACGTAACAAGCGCATGGAGTGCGCTGGTATGTATCATTGTTGTGTTAGGGTGGGTACAGTTCATGGAGTGTGCTAGTATGTATCATTGTTGTGTTAGGGTGGGTACAGTTCATGGAGTGCGCCGGTATGTATCATTGTTGTGTTAGGGTGGGTACAGTCATTAGCGGGACGCTAATATAAAAGCAGTTACAGAGAAGGTTGAGTCATTCGCGTTCAACGTTTCTTCGCGTCGTGTCTTTTTGTTTTTTGTTTATATAGTTTGCCTTCTCAGATGGTAAGATATGTCATTTATGTAAATTGAGGAATGATATTGACAAAAAAAATTATTTTGCATAATGAAGCAGGAGACTAGGGAGAGACGTAGTGCATTATGGGTACAATAGAAGTCCGTTCGTCTTTTTGTGTGAATCACTAAGTCAACCAGCGTCTCTTCTTATATATATTGTTATATCCTATGATATTTAGGAACCTCAAAACCCTAAGGCTGCAGCATTGCATGGTAGGGGGTACATGTTTCCCAACTTTTCCACAAAGTGGTTTTTGAGGGGGTTTTCGTGTCCCGCATGCTACTCGGGTATAGATCTGCATAGGGCCAATGGGCGTTGAAAATGTGCTATAATGACGCGTTAATAAACTGCGTGCTGTTGTGCTCAGTTGACCAACATGCCCCAGTATCGAAGCCGTACTGCGTAATGTAAGGACATTTTATACTTACGAATTATCAAAGATGGCGGACGCCATCAAACTTCTTTGGGACAAACTTCAGTTGTCCGAACACGAAGTAGCTCGACTTACTGGAGAATTAATTACCTCGAAATCTGAAACTGAACGACTAAATACTGAACTTTTGTCCTTAAAAAGCTTAGAAGACAACCATATAACTCAATCCGCAACCACGAACGAAGTCGAACAAATTATCACACCTCGACCTACATGTACCATCGATCTTACATCAGGCGGATCTTGCCAACAAACCCAAGGAATGACATATTCAAGTCCTTCAAGTTCTAGTACTATTGTGAATCACCGTAAACAGTCTACTACTGTCAGTACTGAACAGAAGAAAAGCATAGTCCTCATTGGTGATTCTATATTCAAACATATCAAGCCAAACAAACTCTCTTCGACATACTCCACTACAAAAAAAAAAACTATCCTGGCAAGAAGATTGAGGATATTACAGGTTTACTTTCAAATGATCCATCGCTAACAAATACGATAGCTGATAAGAATGTCAGTAAAGTCATATTCCATCTTGGAACGAACAACTTACCAAGTGACACTGTTGCTTCAATCGAAAACAAGTTCACCAATCTTATCTCAAAAATAAGATCACTAAACGACAACTGTGACATAGTTGTATCTGGCTTAACATCGAGGTCAGATATTAACGCTATTGATGAAAAAGTGAAGGAAGCAAACGACTGCCTTAGTAAACTTTGCAAATCAATGAACTGTACTTTCATATCAAACACGAACATTGACCAATCCTGCCTTAATGGTAGTAATCTACACCTAAATCAAAAGGGTACAGCCTACTTGGCCGTTAACTTCATCAAAGTCCTACAGAAATCATTTGGCCCTAAGCGGAGACAAACAACACCACGACCACGACCATCATCATCTCAACACACTATAAACCCTGACCCGACTAGATCGGATGATCATCACTGAACTTCAGAGGTCAAATTTTCTCAAGACTGCCCAAGTACTCGCTCAGGGTCTGACAGACTTCCTATTTCCTCACAAATAGCTTTAGATCTCCCAGGTAAGGTCAATGTCAGCTCCAGATCAAATTCATGTACCTTTGAAAATAATCTATCTTTAGTTAATAACGTTGGGGGGCTGAAGATTGCAGCCCTTAATATTAAGAGGATATTTATTTGAACATCGCGTAATATCCGCGAAAAGCGCCAAAAACGAGCGCTTTTGAACAGTTTGACTTTCGATTTTCGCTTTGGATTAACACTCTAATTTTATTTTAACTAAGCACAAACTATTAAAAACAAAGTAAAGTGTCTACCTAAAGCTGTTTTAGCGTTGTACAAAGCCATTTTCCTGCTTTTTGTTTCAAATTTGAGGTAATTCAGGGGAAAACATCAGCAATACTAGCAAATATACAAATCTAGCCCTGTGGACAGTTTTCAAATCAAATTTTCACTTTGGATTAACACTCTAATTTCACTTTTACCGGTCAAAAACCATCCCAAATAACTTGAACTCTTTGCTAAAGCAGTTTTAGCCTTGTACAAAACGTATTCTCCATGCTATTGGTTTTTGGCGCTCAATACGCGCGTTCGTAAAAAATCTCCTCTTAATAGTCTTCCCAAACATATTGATGAATTGAGGATCTTTCTTTTTGATAATCATTTTGCTATTTTTGCTATTTTAATGATACTAAATTAGATGATACTCTTAATGATAATTGTATCCATATTCCAAATTATAATGTCATTAGAAAGGACCGAAATAGACATGGCGGAGGCGTTGCAGTTTACATTAAGGAAAACTTCAACTACTCTCTCAGATCTGACTTGGTACCTCATGAACTTGAACTGCTCTGTCTTGAATTCAAGTATGTTTCTGCCAAACCATTTTTCATTTGCACTTGGTACAGACCACCTCATGCTGATGTTGGCTTAGTCAATAAGTATGAGGAATTTCTTGCTAAAATTGACAATGAAGACAAAGAAATTATAATTCTTGGTGACTTAAACTGTGACTACTCTGCCGGTCTAAATTCAAATTCAATTGCCAATATTAATATAAATTTCAATGGTCCCCTTTCCTTGAAATTTATAAACTCACTTTATAATTTAGAGCAACTTATAAATGAGCCAACTAGGATTACTCCAACAAGTAAAACTCTTATTGATTTAGTCCTTACAAACTATCCTGAAAGAATTATAAAGTCTGGAGTCAAACACATTGGTATAAGTGACCACAGCTTGATTTACTGTATTCGAAAAATTAACTCTAAACCGAAACTTGGTTACAAAGAAATTGTCTACAGGGATAAAAACACATTTTAATTTAAACTATTTTAGAGAGTGCCTTGAACAGGTATCATGGGTAAACTTGTTTTCATGCTCAGATCCCAATGAGGCTTGGAACATTTGGTACCAACAATTTATTCATCTCCTTGATACTAATGCTCCATTAAAGAAAAAAAGGATCAGAAATAAACCCTGTCCTTGGATTACTAAAAATATCAAAAGTCTGATGCACACCAGAGACTATTACAAAAAGAAAGCCTCCAGATACTCTAATTGTGAAGATTGGATCAATTATAAGTCCTTTCGTAATAAAGCTACAATGGAGATTAGGCAAAGCAAATCACAGTATTATAAAAATAATATTAAGAATAGCAAAAGAAACCCCAAGAAAACCTTGGAAGCTTCTTAATTCTTTACTGTCAAACAAGCCAAAGTCAAACAGTATCCCTTCCATTAACATAGATGGAAAATAAATATCTGACAAAAGAGAAATTGCTGAGACATTCAATGAATATTTTTCAACTATTGGATCAAATCTATAGCTAAACAAGTTCCTCCAACCCCCATTTCTTATAAACAATACATAAAGTGTACAAAACACAGATTTTCTCTTCTTCCAGTTTCTAGTGCACTTGTTCAAGATTTGATTTCTAGTCTTGATACAAAGAAATCCATAGGTGTTGATAATATTCCTGCTCTGATTCTTAAAGACACTTGTGATATTATTGCACCTCAGTTAACTTTCATTTTTATCCTTTGTATCACCTCCGGGCAATTTGTTGACGATTGGAAAATCGCTAGGGTGACTCCAATCTTCAAAAAAGGTTCCAAATCTGACCTAATAATTATAGACCTATTTCTGTCCTCCCAGTTTTGAGTAAAATTTTTGAAAAAATAGTTTTTGACCAACTATATGACTATCTGAACTCCAATAACTTGTTGGAAGAAAATCAGTCAGGTTTTCGTCCCTCTTTTTCTACGGCCACCTGTCTATTAAAACAGATTAATGATTGGCTGCGTAATATTGACAATGGGCTTATTAATGCTGTGGTCCAAGTTGACCTTTCAAACTAAGGCATTTAACTCAGTGGACCACAGCATACTGATAGATAAACTAATTGCTATTGGAATTCAAGATTCCACTCTTAACTTATTCCAGTCCTATTTGACAAATAGAAGCCAGCTTTGTAATGCCGCGGTCAACAATGTTCTAACTGCCCCTTCTGAATTAACACACGGTGTCCCCCAAGGCTCTGTCCTTGGCCCACTTCTGTTTCTAATATATGTCAGTGATCTCCCCTGTTGTCTTAAATATACTAGTTGTAGCTTATTTGCAGATGACACTCAGATCTATACTGCTAGTAAGAGTTGTACAGATCTTGAAAACATATTAAATTGTGACCTTATACATTTACAAAGCTGGCTAAATGCTAAATTAAGTTAAATCTACATCCCGACAAGACTAAAAGCATCTTAATTGGATCCCGACAAAGGCTTAATGATCACACCCTCAACTTAAAAATAAATGACCATGACATTGCCCTTAGTGATACAATAAAATCACTGGGGGTAATGCTTGATAGTAATTTAAGTTGGGGTCCTCATGTGGATCTGATCTTGAAGAAGGTCAGATCTGCATTGGGAGCACTTAAACGAATTAAGACTTTTGTCCCAAGAGAAACCCTGATCCAACTTTACACAAGCTTAATCACACCCTACTTTGATTATTGTTCTGAAGTATGGTGTGATTTAAATCAGGGTCTCCGTGATAAACTACAAAAGATGCAACATCGAGCCGCTAGAATAATTACAGGTGCCACTTATGATATAAGATCAGTTGACATACTGAAATCGTTAGCCTGGCAACCTCTTCATATTAGAAGGAACAAACAACTGTCAATTCTAATGTTTAAATGTTTTAATAATTTAGCTCCTCAGTATCTTGTTGACATGTTTGACAAAGTCTCTGAAACAACCAATCATAATCTAAGGAACTCTACTTCCAGACTTTTTGTCCCCAGATTTAACACAGAATATGGGAAGAGAAGCCTTTGCTATAGAGGTGCTACTCTTTGGAATAGCCTCCCCCAATATCTAAGAAACCATAAGGAGCTTAGTCTATTTAAGAAACACTTGACCTACTCCTTAACTAGCTGACATTGGCCTTACCTATTATTATTATCTTTATTGTTATATTTTTATGTATACATCATATATTGTACATTGATTTTTATATTAATATCCTCACAACTTTCATGTAAACCAGTTTTTAAAGCTGATGATATATTTGTGCTTAAATAAAGTTTTTCATTCATTCATTCATACTACGTAATTACCACAAACTTATATTAGCCTAAATTCAAGGTTGGACTCATTAGTCAAAATTTTAGTCAGTTTATAGTACTTCACTTGTAACTTGATGTAATTATTCAATTGCAATAAGCCAGTTCACGCTGTCGGCCGCCATTTTGAATTGGGGCAAACGCGGTAAAATTGATAGAAATCTGGATCACTTTGACTTGCCGTAACTCCGCTCGATTTCGTTGGATTTTCAAACTTTAAACTTCGATAATCAGCAGGCATGCATATGAGTTGTTGGAGTGAAAATAAGACCAATGTAGGTGTTTTAACTACCTTTTACGAGTCAATCTTCTTTTCACGAATGGATCTTAAAATTTCGAGCTAATTTGCATATTCACGTGCCGAACGTTTTATTTTGAAAACAAAAAACATTTTTTTCTCGATTTGTATCCTTCCAATACCCATCATATTATAGGATATCAATAACAAAGAACACATCTTTTCTAAAATGGTAAGTTTTTAAAAATCAAACGAAATCGAGCAGAGTTACGGCAAGTCAAAGTGATCCAGATTTCTATCAATTTTGCCGAGTTTGCCCCAATTCAAAATGGCGGTCGACAGCGTGAACTGGCTTATTGTAAGAGTTATTGTGCGAATGAATAAAGACATGCACGCGTCGTCGTGTGGACACACTCCTATAAGTCTGTCTAGTATTACATGATAAATGTTTTATATTCGGTTGAGCGGGGAGCGAATTAGAATATAAGTGGTGTTACTTCTAACACTATACATTGCAACGAAACCGGCTCTTCAGCAGTCAACATATAAAAATATGTAACCACAGACAACACTCACTGACTATTTCTCCGAAGCGCTCAGGCAAATAAATCGCCAGGACTTCTCACTGGATGTACCAACTAGAGAAATATATTACCACAGACAACACTCAACTATTTATCCGAAGCGCTCAGGCAAATAAATCGCCAGGACTTCTCACTGGATGTACCAACTAGATAAATATATATTACCACATACATCACTCGACTATTTCTCCGAAGCGCTCAGGCAAATAAATCGCCAGGACTTCTCGCTGGATGTACCAACTAGAGAAATATATTACCACAGACAACACTCAACTATTTATCCGAAGCGCTTAGGCAAATAAATCGCCAGGACTTCTCACTGGATGTACCAACTAGATAAATATATATTACCACATACATCACTCGACTATTTCTCCGAAGCGCTCAGGCAAATAAATCGCCAGGACTTCTCACTGGATGTAGCAACTAGAGAAATATATAAAAATTACCACATACATCACTCGACTATTTCTCCGAAGCGCTCAGGCAAATAAATCGCCAGGACTTCTCGCTGGATGTACCAACTAGAGAAATATATATTACAACATACATCACTCGATTATTTCTCCGAAGCGCTCAGGCAAATAAAGCGCCAGGACTTCTCGCTGGATGTATACCGCCAACTAGAGAAATTAATTGCAAAAAAATGCTTATCTGAGTCACAGTAGTCTGTTTAGTTGTTTGTCCATAATGTAGAGCCAGTCTACTGCAGTCTTCGTTGACGAAGCGACATCAAAAGAGGCTTGAGGTTTAGATTGAAGGAATCGTATTTATAATTTCGCGCCAAAATAAATGCTTTGACGTGTGCTACTCCTTGAACTGTCCATATAAGAAACGCACATACTGACATACTATCGTTAATTTCCAAGCTACTGTTGACATATCCCCACTTATCGAAATGAGATTATAAGGTCAGGCATAGCAACCGGAAACCCTGCTGTTTTGGGAACTTTTCTTGCTTGCGGCTCGTTGTGCGGGTGAAGGAACGGCGATAAATAGCAGACAATCCGAGGTGACAACTCAGTCTCAGAAGTTATTCACATTTCACATCGCTAAAAACCAAGTCCGTATTTCTTCTTTGCTTCAAAAAAGACTAACGAAGATGTACATGTCACTACTGTATAAGGTACTCGTGTTTTCTCAAATTGTAAGAGTACAAAATAGTACAAAAAGAACTGCACAATATAATTCCCGTGTGAAAAGTATGAAGGTCAATCTCTTTGCCGTTGTCAGGTCAGTACTCAGTTCTAAACCTCGCAGAAATAAAAACTCTTACCTCAATGTGACAGTTGTTTGGAATAGCTTAATTCAGTTCATATGAACTCGAAGGAATACATTATGATGTATACAACTGAGTTCTTTTATGAGAACATAATAATTCGAGTGAATAAATCAACGGAACGCGTTGTCAAACGTTGTTGTCGTTCGGAATACTTTCCTACCTCCTTTGGTACTCCAGAGAAGTATAGCGAACTCAGAATCTGTAGTATAACCGTATTCTATCTTTCCAGTAAACCAAAACTTATAAACCTGTCGCCTGAATACATTCGTTGTCAACCACTACATCCCGGCGCCGCCGCCATGAGAAGCCATCGCCATCGCTCTCGCCGATTAATAAAAAGCGTATGAAATTGGACTTCAAACCAAAAATAACTACCTACAAATAGGAAACAACAATCAGTCTAAATAACTGAATAAGTATAATCTTCTAGAGTGCAAGGATTACAATGATATAATTCGATATATTAACACACTGAATTTGAATTTTCCTCGGGTCTCTTGAAAGCGTTGGTCAACGATTTCAATATCGAAGCCAAGATTCGCGCATGCGCGTGTCGTGACAGTGCCCCTTGTTTACATCTGGGATGGAACGACATGACATTTAAATCATTGACTGAAATGATTAATTGGTACTTATAGCCGTTCTTGTAAGTCATTGTTTCCTCCTTATAATAGACTTTATTACTCCGGCACTTCAGGAGGAAATTGGAGTTATAAAATGGGATTTTTGTCCTTGGACACAAACGGGTCGAATAGTTTCCGAGCGTGTATCGAATTAAATCCGAAGTATTGTTCGCTCTACGAACGGAGGCTATCGACGCCACAAGGGGAACCATGTTGTATGTATTCACCTCGAACAGTCCGGTTCATTACCATTTTTGATAATAGGTGTGACGTCACAAAATGGCGACCTATGCATTTTATATTGGTCCCTGCATATTGGGGTCTTTGTGAAGTTAATATAGTCCCTATCCATAATTATTTGGCAGCTTAGCCATCTACGTTAACAAAGGTTCGCATTGTTCTATTGATTCCCAAGGGATATAAGTTTGAGCTGAGAAATATTAATTTGTTGAGATCGTTGTGGCCGGCTTTGTACTGCTTGTTTGTCTGTATTCGTCTGAAATAATACAGAATTTGGGTATCTTCCGCAACTTTTAGATCGTTTTCGCCCATCAGACTGGAAAGAATTTGAGTTTATTTGTCATTTTGTGTTGGTTTTGTTTTGGTGCCAGGTGAAAAGTTGATGTGACCGACGGTTTGAATTCTGGGGTTTGTGTTTTGATCGGCGTCATGCCTCTACTATGGATTGCCATCGACGATTCTTAGAAAACCAATGTTTGTGCAGATTCTCTCCACAAGGAAGTCCATTCAAAGAGAAAGAACATGGAAGATATGCAAGTTATTATTTGCCAGTCAAGAGTTCTTCAGGTTATAGAAGTCGAGAGGAGCGACATATACCCCGAATTCCTTTGTGCATGAAACTTGCAAACTTAACAAGCGGTTCAGTCATCAATCCCGGGATGTCTTCTTCTCTGTATCAAAGAGTTCGTCCGTTCATGGAGAGGCAGTGAATATAATAAGCCATCGGACATATGATGGAGTAATCACAGACTAAATATTCGCCTGGTGTGTATTTGTTTCAACCAGTGTCACGAAATAAATATATAAATTGCGTTGTTATTGGCATTTTATGTTCTAATATTTTAGGGTCGAGCGCAGTCATATTTAATAGCCTGAAACAATCAGAGAAGCACTGTTTAATTTTATTTATTTATGGACAAGTAGCCGGCTATCATTGAACCATTCGTCACGGCCTCTGTAGTTGTTCTTATGGTGAAATTATATTTAGTTGATAGTTTGGTGGTTTTGTTTCGCGGGATGAATGACTTTGACCTCCTCGAGAAACCATGTTGAGTAACAACGTAGGGAGAGAAATACCGTTGATTGACAATTATCATGACAACTAGTTAATCTTCGTCTCTGATTGGTTGGACTGTGTTTACAAAATATTACCAAAAGTGGTAATGAACCGGACTGTCGAAGGAAAGACAAATACGCTCATATCACATACAAATTAACACACACTATATACACCTATTTCAAATAACGGTGTCGCGATCAAAGCAACAAGCGTCAAGCCAAGACCGAAGTGAATGCTGGTTTTGTGTTGGCAATTATTTAAATCACAATTGTTTCTATAAGGACTAATTACAAAATGTGAACATTTCCATAGAAAATAGGTCTGATTTAAATAATTTGACAACAGCACTGAAATGCATTCACTTCGGTCTTGGCTTGGCGCTTGTTGCTTTGAACGCGACAACGTTATTTGAAATAGGTGTATATATAACTTGTTACTCGGTCACTAACGGAGGAAGCCCGAGTTATAAAATGGTATTTCTTATTTTTCGTTGGCCACACACGGATCGAATAGTTTCCGAATGCCTATCGAACTAAATCTGAAAGTATGATTCGCTCAAACGGGTCAAATAGTTTCCGAGCGCGTATCGAATTAAATCCGAAGTATTGTTCCTATCGATCGACCGCATGAAGATTAAATACTTGTAATAATTGTACAAGAGGGAAGCCATGTTGTATCCAACTCGAAGGAAATAAATATACGCTTATCTCACACTCACCGATACAAACACACACGTTGTTCGTCGTTGTTAAGGGTTCCGAATGATTTTCGGACACATAGAAGGTATGAATTTTCCGAAATTAGGCAAAGAGGCAGCAGCTTCGTCGAGATTCGTCAGATCATAGTCCGAATCGTATGGATGTTAAAGTACGAAATTCGGGGATGATTTTCGAGTCCTTTTATTTGACCGTTTTCAGTTTCGATCAGTTCTTCTGCGTATGACTGGATATTCTTGAATAATCATTGTTTTACTTGTCCACAGCTATAGAGCGACGGATTTGATGTTCCAGTAAATTTTGTTTTGGTAGACCAGGTCGCCTGATCCGTGTCGCTCGGTCCTTTCTGATTGCTTGCTGACTGCGGTCACGTCGTGATTGCTTGTACTGACAGTCCCCTTCACAGTTCCCTGCGCCATCTTGAAAGGTAGCCGTGCCTTTGTATCGAAGCGAGACCAACGGCGACCTTGCAATGATAGAGACATGTGAATAATTGTCCAAGGTGTTAAAAAAAAGGCAGCATGGCCGAGCGGTCACGGCTGGTGTCTCTTAATGCGGTGACTCCTTGACAAAATAATATCAGACGATCCGCTTTCGCAATGGAGAAAACATGTCAAGAAAACGCAATTATTTGTAAACTGTGCTGACCATTCGTATTATGCGATGGAAAGCTTGATATGATATATCGGGTGCATTGTGGGTAATACTATTTAGAGTGAGTAAAATTTATTTTTTAAACCGAGGAAATAAAATTCATATATTCAAGCCACCGTGTAATGTTATTTTTATTATATGGATGAACTTTTAAGAACGTAACGGCAATGTTTTGATGTCTAGTTGTGCGTTTATTGCTGCCAGGTATTCCCTGAAGATTCTAAGATCATATTCGGTTTTCTTTGCTGTGTGTTCGTTGACATTTTCTACTGAAAACTTAACTAAATCAGCGTCGGAGACCTCGGCGAAAAGTCGAGAAGCCGCCATTGTTTGTAAGAACAAGCGACAAGAAGCAGAATCCAAAGGCGAGAAAAAGTGAACGCGAGCGTACATCCGGGATCTGTGGTACATAATTTTTAATATATTCACTAGTGAAAATATGAAAAATACGAGTGTTTTAGTTTCCAGTAAAACACTGACATACATATATATATATTTTTTTGTACTGGATATATTTATTGATTGATTTGATTTTTAAATCAAATTTAAAAATTTGTCAACACTTAAAAGTGTTCTCCCATGAAAATCCAATGACAAAATTATCACATTATTTATGTATTAAGATTTCATGTTTCACAAAAACATTACATGTACATTATTCGTTACAAACTAAGAGAAAAACGTTAACTTATCAATACAGCATGACGCATTCAATGTCAACGAAACGCATTTTGAATAATTTAATACAAATTAACCAAGCATCACAAAGATGAATAAAATAATGTCATAAATATAAGTGAATCATGACAAGATCAAATCAAATATGTATAACATCGACCCACCCTCCTCTCCACTATAATAATAATAATAGTAACAGTAATAATAATAATAATAATAATAATAATAATAATAATAAATTATAACTTTATTCCTCAAAACAAATTACAAATAAGAGATAGAAAAATAGATACAAATCCTTATTTACAAAATTACAAAATAATAATAATAAATAATAATAATAATAATAATAGTAATAATAATAAAGTATTTATTTAAAGAGGGTGACAAATAACAGACAGTACTAATAAACGTGTGGCCCTCAAATAAATGTAAATAAATATATATATATATATATATAAATAAATAAATGCCAACAAAATGGCCATAAAAATTGCAAAAAACGTTGCTGCGCTCGTGATGCCACTTGAGTTTTGAGCATTTTATGACGTCAAGTGTGTGTCAATAAGAGTACTGACATCTCAAAACCATCTGCAATTTGTTAATTTGACATGTATATTTCAAGCCGCTCTTAAACTAAGTTTCTGATCCTGCCCACTGACTGAAAGCACAAACAATATATGAACATAAATACGAAAACGACTCTAAACAAATGAATGTTTTCTGTTAACTGATTCCAAACGATCCCTTCAATCCCGACAGCATCAAGAGCAAGATTAATGACCATCCAACAAGCCCCATGCAACGACCGGGCTTTAAAAGTAGTTACAAGTTCCCCAAAAGAGCCCAGCTGCTTTACATATTTACACAAATCTTAATTTCACAACACAATCTACAAGTCATTGCAAATTATTATCAAGTTGAGTTAAGTACAAACATCTGGCAAAAGCCGAGTCTTTTAGATGACTTCATTGAAACGTATATCTGGTAAAATGAAGGCAAGATGTGCACTGAATTAATTATACACAGTACCCCTTACATGTATAGTACAACCGACTTTCTATCGATGTATCTAGGCCAGTACAACGGGCTAATATGTCACTTTGAATCTTTAGAATTAGTCTTGCTGGTCGAAGTAGTCTTGCTGGTCGAAGCAGTCTTACTGGTCGAAGCAGTCTTGTTGGTCGAAGTAGTCTTGTTGGTCGAAGTAGTCTTGCTGGTCGAAGTAGTCTTGCTGGTCGAAGCAGTCTTACTGGTCGAAGTAGTCTGGCTGGTCGAAGCAGTCTTGTTGGTCGAAGTAGTTTTGTTGGTCGAAGTAGTCTTGCTGGTCGAAGTACAGTAGTCTTGCTGGTCGAAGTACGTAGTGTTGCTGGGCAAAGTAGTATTGTTGGTCGAAGTAGTTTTGTTGGTCGAAGTAGTTTTGTTGGGCGAAGTAGTCTTGCTTGTCGAAGCAGTCTTACTGGTCGAAGTAACTTTTCGCTCGGTCTTTACTCTTTTTTTTTACTAATACAAACTCCTACATTTTCTCTACACATTTTATTGAACATGGTTTACTGCGGTTCTCAGTATTATGCGAACTCAGACATTCAAACTGTTGGCTGGAACTTGGTTTTTCGCTACCGTCAATCAAATTCAAAACTCAAACAAATTCAAAGCTAAATACATTCTTCGACCAAATGATCCATAATTTAGCTCAAAATCATATTTGGTTTCCATTTGGTGGGTCTTCTGACTTATATTTTTAAGTTTACTGATTTTTTATGTTGATTGACGGCAGCGAAAAACCAAGTTCCAGTCGACTGCTTGAATGTCTGAGTTCGCATAATACTGAGAATCGCAGTAAAAAAGGTAATTCTACGTTTTCTTGTTCAATTTAGAAACAAGTGAATAACAAATTCAATGAAATGTTCTCAAATTTTGCACCGTTATTTTGAGACGACATTATCGGAAAATAATGCAGTCTCTCTTTAGATCAAAATCTTAAGAGAATCGCGATGCAAAAATAGAATTTGTGTTTGTTCAAAATAAACTGTTTGTTTACATCTTGTTTATGTAGGACAAGGTCAACTCGTGACCATTTGACCATTTGTAATCGGATAGTTTAGCGTCGGTGCGTTGTGTGACGGACGTTGTTGTTACAGTAGTCTAAACAGTGAACGTATTAAGTAACGACTCGTATTACAACTGGTGCACCAAAGCGATAACAGCGGGTGCCAGCTTTCGCGGCAAAATACAAATACTCGAATGTGATTGGATGAGAGGCCATCTTCTTCCGATATTTCATGGTTTGCCGTAGATTCCAACAATGAGCGAACCATATTTGGTAGTACTTAGCATAATTCGCTATTACCCGAAGTTATACGGATTTTCATCGTGAGGAAGCTTGTGATACGAAGGTAAACGACTCCAAGTTGTTGAAATGTGAGACTCTTCAGAATGTTTATATCCAGCAAATACATTATTATTTACCCATGTTTCTTTGTAGTTACGTAACAGTTAGGTTTATTTAAGTTTCCATGGCATATTGTGTTGCTGTATGTTCGTGTTCTAAACATTTGGAGTGGGGATTCCGCGAAACTGCGTTCGACTTGAAAGGTCACGTCGAAAGAAAGGTCATTTGTGGAAGGATTCCAAATGCTGAGGTGTGAAGTACCAAACGGACCAATACAATTGGAGATTAGCTGAATAGATGTCATGGTTAGCGGAAATACAACACAGACCATGCAGTTGCTTATGATCAAAGAAATCTTTAATTTCTTCAAATTTCTTATATTTAATTCAAGTGAATTGTGTACATATCAAAACTAACCGGTTTGATTCGAATTAGTAGCATTCTCGGTCATTTAGGCTTATTTTGGCGACTCATTACAAACATTATCCAATTACAGTGTATGGTATGATCATTTTCTTCAGTATACAAACTTGCTCACGAGAGAAATCGCTGAAACTTCTACAATACAATTGTATGAATATTTGATGCTTTCTTGAAAAGTTTTATCGTTGGATATTATCTAACACTAGTAGTATCTAAATATATAGGTTTGAATTTGGCGCTACCACACCTTTTTTGAGCTTTATACCAATCAAATTCTTGTATTTAATTAAAAGCAAACAAGGTCTGATTAACGGCTCCAAATCGCTTTCAAGTCCAAATCCGCACCACCTCTTACGCGAGCCGCTACTTAAAAGTGAACTTCTGCTGGCCTATCTTACAAAGAACCCTATCTTGCTTCTTGTAAACGGAACAACTACCGTCTACTATTACATATTGGCGCCCGATAAGGGACTAAGGAAAGTATCAGTTGAAGAAGAGAAGTAATTTGGAGTAATTGCTGTTTTACTGTTGTCTCGAGTGATGGAATTTACAACCGAAGAGAAAATCACCGTAGAAGTTACGAGAGTCCAGGCGATTCTTACAGAGAGTCCAGATGGCCTGGGAGAAGATGAGCTGATGGAAGCTTACAAACGGATAAGCATAAATCTAATTTACAAGCGTTCAAAGAAGAATTTGCTAGTTTAGGGGCGTTCCTCAGGTATCGTGTAGCAGCAACCGTGAGTGATAATAAGTATCGCAAATCAGCGACCAAATCAACGAGCCAACCCATACATAACACGGGCTCCGCTGCCATGAACTCGGTACAACTAGTTTCACGTCCCCAGTTTTCACAATTCTTTGGCTTTGACGACACTGAAAAGGGTAAAGGGGTTCCATATCGAATTTGGCGTTATGAAGTCGACTCTGCTGTCCGCGGGGGGCTATATACCGATGGCCTGATTACAGAGCAAATCCGCCGGTCATTGCAAGGGGAAGCCAAGACCAAGTTAGTGGGGTTGGGGGCTGACTCACAGTCGGTTGAAATTCTGGAAAAGCTGGATCAGTTTTATAGCGATGTTGGTGCTGCTACGGGGGACGAAGTCCTTGTCGAGGCGTATAGATTTAGGCAGCGCGAAAATAAAGAAGTAGCTGCGTTTGCCTCGCGTTTAGACAATCATATCCGTATGGCGATGGCCAGGGGTACGGAAATGCTGCCGGATGAAACTGCTGTCGAAAGACAACTCAGAATGCTGTTTTGGGAGGGTATAAGGGACCCCATCAAAGACAAAGCCCGCCATAAGAAGGATGCGTGCAAAACATTTGCCGAATTAATTACAGCCGCGAGGTATGGAGAGAAGGCATTGTGTGTCCAAAACCCGAGGGGGGTCGCCCGATCTCACCAGGTATCATTCCCTGAAAGCCAGGAGTCACAGAAATCCAAAGTGAATTTGGCTGAACCCCAGACCCCGGCGTGGGTAGCGGAAGTGCGTTCGTTAGCTCAGGAAGTGCGCGGTTTCCTAAAGACCAATGGGGAGCAGAAACGACCAGCGCAAAACTCTGTGCCATCCCCAAACAGGGGGAGGGAGACGGTGTGTTACCGGTGTGGCCAAATAGGCCATGTGCAAATAGGATGTAGAAACACCCCGGATGCCAGCGCGGGATTTTCGGGAAACGAACAAAGGCCTTTGCCCAGGGGCAATCAGAGGTCTTGAACTTACCAAAGCTCCGCCCCGATCAATTGGCGACGGTCCTCAAGGAACTTGTCGGAGAGCCGAATGAATCTGTAGCTTTCTTAAATGGTCACGCTTGTTTGGCCCTTTTGGACACAGGCAGTCAAATCACATCTGTGTCCAAGGCTTTTTATGATAAACATCTCAGAGACTGCCAAATTCACTCGGTGAAAGATATCTTGTGTGTTGTGGGTGCAGCTGGACAAAATGTACCTTTCTTAGGGTATATTTCTATTAACGTTAGATTCCCTGGGGAGGAGGCTGGTGTCGACTCGCCACTAGACGCACTAGCCTTAGTTGTCCCTGACAATGAGTACAATCGAAGGGTTCCTCTCGTAGTCGGGACGAACATTGCAAAACAGTTTCAGCAAAGGTGTCAGACGGTTGGGGGTAAGAGGTTCCTACAGACCCTGCGGACTTCCTCTGCCTGGCGACGGGTTTACCAAGATATGCGAGACACGGAACGGTTAAATCGCACGCATGACGCAGGATTGAAGGTCCACTGCGTTTCTAGACACGCCATTACCGTCAACGCGCAAGAATCGGTTGTACTCAAATGTCTAGTCCATAACATCCCCTCCTGTCATACAAAGGATGTTCTTCTCGAGACGACCGGGCAGGGTGGATTAGCTGTAACCCCGGGACTGATTACCCTGTCGACGGACCGTACTAGTTGCAAAATTCCCGTGGAAATCACAAATAACAGTAATCAACCTGTAACACTGAACATAGTACTCAACGAGGCGCAGCAAACCTTTCCACAAATACTGAAAATAGCAACTCGTCACCTCTACAAGATCAAGACTTGATGTTAGTCAAAGCATTTGAGTCAACCGACGTTGACGCAAGTGTCACCGACGACGAGCAGCACTCGGCATCCCAAACCGAGTCTGAGGACGACGATTCGGAAGACGACGAATCTGAAGACGACGAGCAGCCAAGCGACGACGAGCAGCCCGCAAGCGACGACGAGCAGCCAAGCGACGACGAGCAGCCAATCAACGACGAGCAGCCAAGCGACGACGAGCAGCCAAGCGACGATGAGCAGCCAAGCGACGACGAGCAGCCAAGCGACGACGAGCAGCCAAGCGACGACGAGCAGCCAAGCGGCGATGAGCAGCCAAGCGGCGACGAGCAGCCAAGCGACGACGAGCAGCCAAGCGACGACGAGCAGCCAAGCGGCGACAAGCAGCCAAGCGGCGACAAGCAGCCAAGCGACGACGAGCAGCCAAGCGACGACGAGCAGCCAAGCGGCGACGAGCAACCAAGCGGCGACGAGCGGCCAAGCGACGACGAGCAGCCAAGCGGCGACGAGCAGCCAAGCGGCGACGAGCAGCCAAGCGGCGACGAGCAGCCAAGCGACGACGAGCAGCCAAGCGACGACGAGCAGCCAAGCGGCGACGAGCAACCAAGCGGCGACGAGCGGCCAAGCAACGAGCGGCCAAGCGACGAGCGGCCAAGCGACGAGCGGCCAAGGGACGAGCGGCCAAGCGACGAGCGGCCAAGCGACGAGCGGCCAAGCGACGAGCGGCCAAGCGACGAGCGGCCAAGCGACGAGCGGCCAAGCGACGAGCGGCCAAGCGACGAGCGGCCAAGCGACGAGCGGCCAAGCGACGAGCGGCCAAGCGACGAGCGGCCAAGCGACGAGCGGCCAAGCGACGAGCGGCCAAGCGACGAGCGGCCAAGCGACGAGCGGCCAAGCGACGAGCGGCCAAGCGACGAGCGGCCAAGCGACGAGCGGCCAAGCGACGAGCGGCCAAGCGACGAGCGGCCAAGCGACGAGCGGCCAAGCGACGAGCGGCCAAGCGACGAGCGGCCAAGCGACGAGCGGCCAAGCGACGAGCGGCCAAGCGACGAGCGACGAGCCAAGCGACGAGCGGCCAAGCGACGAGCGGCCAAGCGACGAGCAGTCAGATCTCGACGCGGACTCAGAACCGGTTCTGAGGACTCGCTCGGGCAGATTGTCCAATCCACCAATACGGCTTGGTTACCTACCAACCATCACACATAGATCCCAAGCACTACTGTCTCCATTGTGGACGTTATCCAAATTGTATTTCAAATCAAGTTCACGTGTCAAAAGGGTGATCAACAGAAGAAGAACACAGATATGGCCATAGTACTTAACAGACACTGTTAGAACAAATCTATTTTGTTTAATCATGTTTTTACCTTCGGGACGAAGTTTCTCCTTTGGGGGGAAAATAGAATTTGTGTTTGTTCAAAATAAACTGTTTGTTTACATCTTGTTTATGTAGGACAAGGTCAACTCGTGACCATTTGACCATTTGTAATCGGATAGCTTAGCGTCGGTGCGTTGTGTGACGGACGTTGTTGTTACAGTAGTCTAAACAGTGAACGTATTAAAAGTGAACTTCTGCTGGCCTATCTTACAAAGAACCCTATCTTGCTTCTTGTAAACGGAACAACTACCGTCTACTATTACATATACATCTGGGCTGAAACGACATGATATTTAAATCCTTGACTGAAATGATTCATTGGTACTTATAACCGTTCTTGTAAGCCATTGTTTCTTCATTATAATAGACTTTATTACTTGGGCACTTCCGGAGGAAGTTCCAGTTATAAAATGCATGCCTTGTTTTTGTTGGCCACAAACGGGTCGAATAGTTTCCGAGCGCGTATCGAATTAAATTCGAAAAATTATTGTTCGCTCTACGAACGCAGGCTATCGACGCCACAAGGGGAACCATGTTGTATGTATCCGAGGAAAGTGATTGTAATAGTTTCTCAATTAGATAAAATACAGTACCTAGTTTTCCACTCAACCAATAATAACCGTTAAACCGACCTCTATGTTTCCTTGACGACGAACTATTAAACATTGATATATTCATGTTTAGATGGAGGTGGTGGCGGCGGTGGTGGTGATGTTGCATGTGAGTTATGATTTCTAAACTTAAAAGTTTTATTATTATATCATTATTATTTAGTGTAATATAATATATATATTGCATGTACCTGTACAACATCTCCCTGACAATACCAAAGTAAGCCCCGGATGACCAGATAAATCTCATCCAAACGAATCGCTAGTATAAAAATTAAAGACAGATGCATGTATTGATAAATATTACTGGCTGCAATTTCAAGATGTTTGATAACTATTAATTCGATGTCATCTTGATTTGCAATACTAAATGAAAATAATAAATTGATCTTCTGAATCCATGTAGGGCGCCACCATCTTGAAGTGTGATGACGTAACATTGTCGCTCCACTATAGTTGCTCAGGGTCATTGCGATGTTTGTAATCACTAAAACGTGGTCATAAATTAAAAAGCTAGATGAATGAACATCAACAAAACACATATAACGTCAAAGATTGTGTAAATTTGAACGTGACTTCTCAAACTCATTAATAATTCATTAGCTCAATAACCAATCAGCTCTCGCGATGCGAGTCAGGTGGATGTATCTTGATACCGGAGGAAGAACTGATCAAGACACTGATCAAGACACTGACATTATTGTATATTTACCATTATGTTACTTACCTTTAACTTATACCCCGTTCACACCAAGGCTTAAACATGGTTTAAGGTGGTTTAACTAAACATGTTTAGAAAATTATCTGCAAACGCCATGCAACTTTTGGCACAAAACTGCTGGTAAACTGTCCTTTATGTTGCACAGTAGAAATTCCAGGTAGTTTGATCATTGTGAATTTAAATGCTCTTAGTTTTAATTTGACACGGTTTTCTTTGTTATTCATAGGGCTTTATCACCGGTACATCACTACAACATATCCCGGTGAATTCATAATGAGCACTGAAATGCTATTCTTCGTGCTATTCATATAGTATTCATGCTAAATAACACTCCAAAAAAATATCAGAAAATGCCTCAGATTGCATCGTGCGAAAACCTTATCAAATTTAAACTAAGTCAGATAAATACCTCGAACGTCGGCAATGTTCTCGGTATTTATCTCTTACTTAAATTATAGAAGCGAGAATAAACTCAGTTTAACTAAACAAGGTTAGGTGTGAACGGGGTATAAGTAGACTTAGTTTAAATTTGACATGGTTTTCTTTGTTATTCATATGGCTTTATCTCCGGTATTGACCGGTTGAACAATAGAATAGCTCATTATGAATTCACCGGGATGTATCCATATACAGCCCTGGGTTGTATATGGATACATCCCGGTGAATTCATAATGAGCACTCAGATTGCATCGTGCGAAAACCTTGTCAAATTTAAACTAAGTCAGATAAATACCTCGAACGTCGGCAATAAGCCTATAAATCCCTTGGGCCTACGGCCCTCGGGATTCATATGGCTTATTAGGGACCTTAAGATTCACTGGACGGCGGCTTCTAGGACGGCAACCGGAAGTGAGATAGCGAGGTTTGGTACTAATTTGCATATTTCCTTGCCGTCCACACCACGTCGACTAACAGTCGCGGCGGTGAAAGTACACGAAGTGGCGTTCTCTCGAAAACGTGAGTTTTAATTTGCTTGTTGTTCTTCGAAAAATAGGTTTTTGTACTAAAATGTCAGCATTTTACATTAGTTAACTATCAGTTAAGCAGTTTATTTAATAATATTTCTTTTCACTTCGTTTAGAGCGTTAAAAAATCGAAAAACTCAAGACTACATGACTTTCTCTTCAAGGAACGGGTAAGTTTGTCGCTTCTATGAAGTAACAGTGATTCATATGTTCCAATTCTTAGGCTTTAACTCGTTTTTCTCAAAGCCTTTTCTTCTTAAAAATAGAGATTATAGCTAAATGTCTAAAGTGGTTATAATTGTTTTTTTAATTCCTTCTAATATTGCTCTCTAGATCTCAGTCTGTCGTAATGGATTGGTCTGAAAACCACAACATTTTGCTCGCACGAGAAGTTCTGGTTAGCGAACCTTTTAGATTCAAGCCAAGAACTGTAGAGAGGGGAAAAGTTTGGCAAGAAATTACAGATAGACTAAACTCAAGTAAAGTCCACAAGTTTCGCGTAACTAAGAGGTCCACGAGAGAGCACTTCAACCTCTTGCTCGGCAAATACAAAGCTAAAAGACAAAGCGAAATAAAATTGAGTGGAGTGGACATTGAAGATTCTGAGCTTGACGACGCAATGGAAGAAATATGGGAAAAATGGGAAGCTGCAGAGGCACAACATGATATAGATAATTTGATGAACAAGAAGAAAGTAGAGGAGGACAGGGTAAATGGAGAGGAGGTGAGAAAGAAAGCCTGTGAAAAAGTTGGGAGAAACAAGTAAGAGAAAATCAGAGGAGGATTCTGAAACAAAACCAAAGAAGTCGAGGAGAGGTGGAAGCGATACCATTGATTTTCTGCGAGAGAAAGCGAAACTGGATCTTGCATTCAAGCAAGAAGAGCGAAAATGCAAACAACAGGAGCAAGAACGACAGTCACAGCTGTACGGACAAGTTCTGACCACACAGCAACAACAGCAACAACAGCAAACTCAAATGATGCATATGATGCAACAGCAAAGTCAAGCTATGTTGACTTTAATGGCCAAACTTGTGGACAAATAACTGGTAAAAATCAGAACACAGACTCAACTGAGTGAACATTCATTTGTCTTTGTTTCAGTTCAAAACTTTACTGATATATTATTAATTTATTGAGCATTGTTGGAATGTACAGATTTACGTTATGCATGCTACTTAGTACAACTATTGCTATCTGCCTTTAGTGTTGGCAATCAAGTTGTGAAGCATTTGTATTTGAAATTATGTTAACTGATGATTGTAGTTCACTTGCTAATATGCATGCATGGAATGTTATTAATGGAATTAATTAAACCAGTTATGTTATTTATTTTTGGTTTATATTCTGGTATCTACAGTATATCTCCACTCACTCTGAACTATAGCTTTCATACAAAGTATTCCTGTAGAGTAGGAGGCTGGAGATCAAAGTACTCTGATGTAAGATTTCCATAGAGACAGGTTAATGCATTCTGCAAAATAGCACAGACGATATAGGTTTTCCCTACACTACTTAATCCAATTTTGAGATTCTTCTTGAAATCGATAAACTTGAAGAAATTTACAATGTCACCAAACAGCCACTCAACACATGTCCTTACAGAACTCATAGATGTATTGAATGCTTGCATCTGGGGGGTGAGGGCCACATTCCTAAATGGGGCTTGAAGTTGGAGTCTCAGGGGGTATGCGGGGTCCCCATAGATACACATAGCCTGCCCAGCTGGGGAATAACCATATTGTTGTAGCTGTGGAAGTAAACCAGAATCGACCAACATGCTGGAATCGTGTTTCTTTCCCTCTGAAAGTAATCAAAACGGCATAATTTAATAGGGGTCTAACATGTTGTAGATATTTCAAACATTTTTATCAAAACCTCTCATATTAGTACTTACCAACAGGCCCATACATGTTGCCAATAATTCCATTTGGTAGGGCCAGAGACTGAAATTTAAGGGCATGTACCCTTTTGTGTCCATTGTAAACAAGTCTTTGATGGACGTCTGGTCTCGCGATTGGTCTAACAGTTCCATCGATGAAACCGAAGCAATTATCAAGTGCTGCTCCCTTTGCATAAACGGCACATTAGCATAGGTTTGCAGATGAGCCGGATCCAAAATGTCATGATTCCAATCCATTATTCTGTGACTGTGTTCATCGTAAATGAAGTCAAGGGCCTTGTTTGTGACCATACTTAGCACAGGGGTTGGTCTTGCAAATCGAGGTATCATGTCCGAGTATCTGCAAGGGTAGGAGAGTCTACGAAGCAGCATGCCTGAAAGTCCTTCCATGCCCTCACTAACGGAGCCCTGATCGCAAACAAATGAATCTGGAATTTGCAACATATCTGCCAAGAGTGGCAAGTCACGCTTTTTTACTCGAAACTCTGCTATGCATTCTGAATCGGCCATTTCTTCAAGATCGAATCTGCCATAATCATCGTATGGCAATTCCAGGTTTTTGGAATAACTAGCATCGTATAAAAGGACAAATTCCTCGTCTGAAATGATATCAGTCATGTAGCAATCGACTAAAACTTCTCGAGTCTTCTTGAAAGAGCACATATCAAAAACTTTAGAGTCGTTACGTTCACTGTCTTCGTCGTCACCTCAACACGTGGAACTTACGGTTTGTTTTTCCCGCGCGGTGACGGTGATCTCGACCCATGCCTCCACGGCTGAGCCTGCCGTCCTCGTGGTCGCCGTCCAGTGGATCTTAAGGTCCCTATTGCCTCCGTTCTCGGTATTTATCTCTTACTTACTACCTCTTACTTATCATGAAAAAAATCTAGTGATAAATCATCAACCAGAGTTGAATCAGTGACCCCTCGCACATTACGCTCACTACTTATCCATTAGACTACCTGACTGCTTGTTCGATTTTCAAGCTCTTTTTAACAAACATAATACTTGCGAGGTGACTCATTAGGCCAAGACACAAAAGCAATTATTATGTTCTTTTCTCAGGAGACTCAAGAACAATTCAGATAATTATTCATTATTAATGAGTTTGAGTCAAAAACTCGTGCTTCGTGTTTCATCAGGGGATTCAAAACACCTCGAAACAATAAAAGCACTCGGCCTACGGCCTCGTGCTTTCATTAGTTTCTCGGTGTTTTGAACCCCTGATAAAACACTCGCACTCGTTGTTGATATATTACTCCTCAAACTCATTAATAATTCATTAGCTTAACAACCAATCAGCTCTCACGATTCGAGTCAGGTGGATGTATCTTGATACCGGAGGAAGAACTGATCAAGACACTGATCAAGACACTGAAATTATTGTATATTTACCATTATGTTACTTACCTTTAAAGTGCTTATGAAGCTTATTCAATGACGTTATGATGTAAAGAGAGCTTATCACTCGCTTGCTAGCTCGACCACATTTACTAAATCAAAGATCGATATTCCTCTGTTAGGTTATGTTTTAAAATAATGTGATATGTTGCTTGTTATTTATGTAGCTTGCTCAGACAAGGACATCAAATGCTTGTTCTGGCTAGCATTCTGTACTTCCAATCAATACGTCAAAGAAAACTGTAGGAAGACTTGCAAATTATGTTAAGGTATGTTCAAGAAAGTTCACTTATACTATTATTCGAAATAGTCTTTTAGCAGGCGTTAACGCTTGGATAATAAAAATGATAATGATGATAATAATAATAATAGAAATAGAAAAATAAACGATACACGACGTTTCGATGTCACAGACATCATTATCAAGTGAAACTGATGTACAAGATGAATAAATTAAATTAAGTGAAAACCATAATAATAATAATAATAATAATAATACTGAATAATAATAATAATAATATAATTAAAATTCAAGAAAATAAAGCTTCATAATATACCTTTTTACCGATACGGCGGCCATCTTGAATTATGGGATGCCCAGGGTGCAAGCTAGTAACCATTTGGCTAAGAAAAACTACGAAAACCTAATTTAAAGCAATGAATTTGTACAAAATTATACAACAATACACAACACATGTAGATAGTAAGCCATACAACACTATGGTTAGAGTGAAATAAAAAAATAATATATTGACGCGACTCCACATGTACAGTTTTTGGGAGTTTTTGGGTCATTTTCACCCTGAGCCAAAACATTAGAATCCAAACTGGCCGCCGTATTGGTAAAAAGGTCTATTGCACCATCATTTCCCTGACGATGGGTCTGGAACCCGAAAGCTCGGAATAAATCCGTCAAAAAAAATAGCGTAGATGAAGCTTATTTTCTTGAATTTAAATAAATAAATAATAATAATATTGATAATGATATATATTTATATAGCGCTTATCCACTAATTGTCCACGGCGCTTTACAATTTTAAGGAGAGCGAAATTGATAACAAATAAATGAATCCTACGCACAAACAATCTTTAAAATAATATAATTTTAAGCATTATTATTCTATATTTAACAGGTAGCCAATTTCATGTAAAATTGGCGTGATATGATTGAATTTGCGCAGCCGAATTTTGAACGTATTGAAACCTATTAAGGTATCAGGGTACCCCAAAAAACCTTTCAAACCACCGGTTTTGATTTTTTTTGACAAACAAATCTAATTGAATATTATCTATCATCTCCAAAAAACAGAATCTAAAAATATATTTTTCCTAAAAAGTTAGAATCAAAAAACGGATTTTGGTTTCATTTGATGTAAAAAGATGTTGACAAGCAAGCTGTCAACAGTACTCACGCAACAGACTTTCAACAAAGATTCAGATGCGAAGAAAGTATCCAAAAATCGTAACTGCTCACTCAAAACATCCTTGAATAACGATGCCAAACCACTCACGGTCAAAATGCTCGTATTTTCCGCCAGCAGTAACTTTGTTTTCCTGCCACGTTGTGTTACGTACTGTAAGGCGATCTTCTTTTGACTGCCATTCATATGTCATCAGGTATTGGATCACATATTTGTGGTGGATTATGGACGCTTGTGTAAACAAAGGCGCCACTTGAGTTGAAAACTCTTTTGCCTTTATTTCGGAAACAAAATAGCTATGAATCAAGCGCACATTTTGAGTTCCGGGTCAAAGGGATTTTATCCAATTTAGCTGAAATTTGGTAGATACTTTGTCAAATAAATATTCTTCAAAAAGTGTCTCCGAATTTTAACATTCAATTTCCTTCGAAAGTTATAACTTGTTTTGTAAAGTGTTTTCCAGTTTTGTAGAGCTCGAAGTTTAGGACCGTATACAAACGCAACGGGTTAATTTATCGATAAACGGAGACACCTTTTTTGTAAGCTATATCTCATGAGCTTATAAAGGTATTAGTCGAGGATTTCCGATAAATTGCAGCTGTATGGGACCTCGGCGATGATAGTGATGTGAAAATCTGAACTTTTTTACCTATTTCAAATATACTGTTTTTGTTCTAAAAACTAATTGTTTTATTGAATACTGCATTTATTCAGCTTTCAGAAAATGTATACTTTATAGAGGTTTTAACGTAATGAGTACGCGCTAGAGCGTGTTGCGTGCATGATGGTCGTTTGGGGTACCCTGATACCTTAAAGTGCATATGAAGCGGGTATTTTTTCTTGCGGATAGGGAAAAACTGTGTCCTCGACCTTGAATACGGACCTCGGCGTACGTAGTTTCCCCCTGCCACCATCCCGTCAATATCTTTAGTTTTAGTTTCATGCTTTGTTCTTTGTATATCGTTTTTTCTTATTATTGTATCTAATTATTTCATGTTATGTTCTATTGTTGTAGTTGACAAAGTGATATTAAACATTAAACATTACGGCCTCTGTCCGTATGCTCAAGATTTTCCCTATCCGAGCCTCCTTACTCGTAAATAACCTTCACATCTCATTGATTCTCTTGTAGTTTATATGCCAAGGCTTGGAAACTGTTCTTTCTTATGCAGTTGAACTTATAGTTTTGATGAGATCTCTCTGTTATGAAATCAAGACTGATTGATCGTTGAAGGAAAATGATTAAAAATGTAATAAAATAAATATTAGTTCGTGGCTTTAATTAGTTGTAAGTTAAGAATAAAATTGAACCTGAATCCCTCCACCAAACTTGTATCAATGTGAGATTTTGATTGGTTGGGGTCACAGCCGACTCATAATAAAAACACATGTATGCTTCGTGGGTTTACTCCGGGTACTTCGGTTTAATGCCTCCCTTAGGTAAAAACGAACTAGTAGGGCCCCGTTTATGTGAGAGAGAGATAACCCTAGCAGTAGGAAGAATAGGGGGGATTAATGGGGAGAAAAGGAAGGGCCTGCAATCGACCCCCTTGTTTTTGCGACATTTACGTTCAGAATATGAACGTAAATTGCTGATTGGTCGAGAGCTACGAGACGTCAATCATATCGATTGCATCTGACAAGCTTGATAGAAACAAGCTCCACACATTGCTAGTCCAAGTGGCGGATTCAACATTGTTTTGAATTTATATATCGAAGAAACTCACTTTGTATTCTATCTCCGAACGAATACAAATCATTTTCAAACTATTTTACATGACACATGTAACAATAATTACAGGAACGGGGCATCTCGTTTATTGCTATATCAGTAAGGTTTACATATAGTGCGAAGAACGTAACAATAAATTTTTCGATGAAAGATAGCTAGAGATACCTTCGAATGGCATCAACTAGCGGACCTACTCATTATATACTCCTTATTCCCTTAGGTACACCAAACCAGTGTGACACTGACAACGCCTTGACACAACATACCGTGCTAATGTGCATTCCAAACCGTTAGAAAATACATTTGTATTCTATCTCCGAACGAATACAAATCATTTTCAAACTATTTTACATGACACATGTAACAATAATTACAGGAACGGGGCATCTCGTTTATTGCTATATCAGTAAGGTTTTCGTGATAAAGAAAGAGATACCCATGTTAATCTAATTGAAAATGCTCTTAGAAACAGACAGAAGCGAACTTATGTTATCCTTGATATATCCGTCTTTCGCTTTATCAGACTTCCATCTGCCATGACGTTTAAATAATCGATCAGGAACGCCTGCATTAGCGGCAGCTGTGGCTCCACCAGACCTGAAACTATGCAAACCAAAATTATGCGGTGAATATCCCAGTCTAATTAAATTAATTAAATTAAATGCACTTAACACTACTGTCCTGGTTCGAGAATAACTCAACCCTTGATCACAGAGAACATGTGACCCAGTAGAGACATATCGAAGATTACGAAAAAACGGCAACTCAGACGACAAATCAATACCAGCTTCTTGAACAAACCTGGTCAACAAGGAATGGGGACATGGCCCAAGATCGTTCTTTGCTAAAAGGACTTTAGAACCATCCCTATAGATATCTGTTTTGCTTTTAACGATCGTTAATTCAACATGACTGTCACCAATAAACCGAACATCGCAACAACGCAACCCAGCAAGCTCATTATAACGCAAAAAACCTGTATAGGCGGTTAAGCAAAGTACAGCCGTTCTCAAATCTAATAGAGTAGAACTGGGTTGGGCAAAACACTCGCAAATCCTAGAGATCATTTCGGGGGTAATCGGTTCTTTTTTACAAATAGGTTTGGATAGAGCACGCTTGGCAGACTCTAAAATATTAGAAACCAACCCAGCCTCACAAGGGGTTTTCAGACCGCAAGTTACGTGGGCCCACCGAATCCCATAAAAGGCAGATTCCAACACAGAATAGGAACTCCCACTTTGTATTAAAGATTCCAGATAGAGACATACAGTTAAACTATCGGTAGGCAAACTACTAAGTTCAAAAAATTGGCAAGTCCACAACTTAAACTTATTAAAAGCTCTGGAATATCTTTCTGTAGTCGAGGGGGCTTTGGCCGCGACAGATCGCTGTAGTAAAGATTCTGCCAAACATCTTAAACTGGGATCCACCAAATGGTTCATTTTCATATTCAAAACTTTGGTACCTTGTAAATATAAAGCAAATACAAATATAATAAGATACACAATTGAACCAAATTTTAAAGCAGTACTGTTTAATAACAATAAACCAAGCCCATCGGCTATAGCGCAACCACTGTTGCTAGTGACTAAACATATAACTACTAATAATGCCACCAAGCCCATCGGCTATAGCGCAACCACTGTTGCTAGTGACTAAACATATAACTACTAATAATGCCACCAAGCCCATCGGCTATAGCGCAACCACTGTTGCTAGTGACTAAACATATAACTACTGATAATGTCACCAAGCCCATCGGCTATAGCGCAACCATTGTTGCTAATGACTAAATATATAACTACTAATAATGTCACCTAGCCCATCGGCTATAGCGCAACCACTGTTGCTAGTGACTAAATATATAACTACTAATAATGTCACCTAGCCCATCGGCTATAGCGCAACCACTGTTGCTAGTGACTAAACATATAACTACTGATAATGTCACCTAGCCCATCGGCTATAGCGCAACCACTGTTGCTAAACCGGCGTTGCAGTATTACTGCTAACTAATTGTTGACTGTCAACCCATAGGCAAAAACACCATTAATTTAGCTACGTCATGAACCGTCAATCCTAAGAAAAAGAACAGCCGTATTGAAATTATAAGAACCAAAAAGCGACTCTTTATTAAACCCGTGAACAAAAACTTCGGCGCCTTGTTCGACCATGTAACAGTCGGCAACGAATGGTTTAAAAAACCCTACACCATCTACTAAGTAAGGCCAAAAGATGGACGAAGGCCAATAAGGAACTACAAGTACGCTTTGACAGTGACAAGCAAGCACATGCAAAATAACCCGAGGAATTAAACGAATAGGCGGAACAAGCCAGCAAAATTCACCTGCCCATTGAAATGACAGCGAATCGATACCTAACGACCCAGGGTTGTAAAACAGGGAATAAAAACGATCTACCTTTGTATTACTGGAACTAGCAAAACAATCTATCGTGAAAGAACCCCAACGAGCAGCTGCAAAGTCGAAATAGTGATCTTTGACTCGCCAATCTTCGTAATCAATAATACGGCTTAGCAAATCCGCTTGTTCGTTAGATGTCCTCGGTATCCAACTTACACAAATCTCAAGATTAATCTCCTTGGCAAAAAGGAAAATATCTAAAGCTAACTTCTGAAGATGAAGTTTATTGCTGCCTGACTGAACAATGTGCGAAACAGCCTGATTATCTGTGTACCACTTAACGGTCTTATTTCGAAGAAAGGAAGAAAAACTTTTTAAACCATAACAGATCGAATAAAGCTCTCTCCAGGTAGAGCTCTGACACATCTCAACGCTACTCCAATTCTTATGTGAAACAGGACTCCCGTTCATAGAAATGAAAGAAGCACAGCCAACATGGCTGGCGTCTGAAAAAACTATTATAGATGGAATGTGTACTACTTTGGTCAATGACCTGGAGTTAAGTTTTTCTAAATGTAAATCCCAGAAAACCAGCTCTGACTTAGAAGCAACATCTAAAGTCATAGGGGAGTCCCATCCGACGCGTTCTTCAACCAACTTATGTAGGGATTTGGACATAAGTTTGCAAACAGGACCGAACACTAAAGAATTAGAAATAATAAGCCCATTAACACGAGCAATTTCCCTAGCAGACAACCTCGAGCTCTTAGTAGCAATAGCAAGCTGAATAGCATGACGAACTTTGGCTATTTTGTCTAAAGGAATTGAAATGCACTGGGTCTCGAAATTCCATAAGTAGCCTAACCAGCGAAGCGAACGCACGGGAGTCCATTGAGACTTATCCTTGTTAGGAACAAACCCAGCCTTAATAAGATCGGACTCGATAGATTTGGAAATTTTTAGGCATGAATCAAATTCAGAACAAACACCGAAACCATCGTCAAGGTAAACAACCATTTTATACGCTTTACTGCGCCAATGCTTGACAAGCGGTCTCATGACTTTAGTGAAAATATAGGGACCTGTAGAAAGACCAAAGGGTAAAACTGTAAACTTAAAATATTTGAGAGTACCGGCAAAAGACCACGAAAAACCTAAAAACGACTGATCAGACTCAAACATTTCAATATGGTGATACCCTGATTTGATGTCAAACGAAAAAGCCCAGAAACACGTTTGTTGTAAGAGTACTGTAAGCATCGAACTAGCATCTTCAAACTTAATTTTTGACTTCTTAACAAAGAAGTTGACATGTCTCAGATCGAGAATCAGCCGTTTCTTCACACTGGACTGGATCGAAACCGATAATGGATTTACAACATAAGGAGGGCAAGGACACTCGATGACCGAACCTAGCTCAACCAGCTCTAAAATGGCCTTGGAAACAAAAACAGGAAACTGTAAGGCAGACTTATTATTAGGCAGAGAAATAGGAGGCGGCGTGTGGTAAAACGGAATCTTATAGCCTAACTCAATAGTGTCAAGTATATAACGCGGGGCCCCAATAGATTGCCAAAAGGGATAACTAACCCTTAACCTTCCTTTTACTATAACTGAATCTGAACCTTCTAAGTATTCTGCGTAACTAGTGTCCAGTACTGTATTATCAAGTTCATTGTCATTACAACTAACGTTCAATTCAAGATCATACTCATCTTCGTCCAATCTCTGAAGGGCAGCCACGTGTTTAGGATGTGGGATGGCTTGTGCTGGTGCTTGTGGAGACGCTTGCACGAAAGGGCCGGTTGAATGCACCAGACTGGAAACAGGAGTTAGCCCAGTGGCCACGTTGTCCACAGGAAAAACACTTATCACTTTGGTTTGCTTGACGTTGGACACGAAATGGCTGCTTGATAGACATAGAAGGATGAGGAACAGCATTAAAGGGCTGAGCCTGAAACGGCGCACGTTGAAAACGCGAGGCCTGACTCTGTAAAGCCGGCCGCCTCTGAGCTTGCTTCTTTGTCTTGATTTTGGATAAAGCTCGTTTTTCGGCAGAACGAAGCTTCTTCTCATCTTCAGAATCATCAGCCAGATCATCTGATTCGTACTCCTCGACAGCTGTCCACCCAGCCGGACTTTTATCAGCAAAACGTATTGACTTGACTCTCTTTTGAAGAAGAGACTTGGCACTCTCAAGAGAAGAATTAACTACGGAGAGGTTACCTTCCAGCAGGTTAGAAGAAGCTTGCTCAATCACACCAAGCAGGTTTACGTTGAACTCGTATTGAAGTCTGTTACCTTTATGCTTGAAAGAGCTGACGGCTTTAGTCTCGAGCTTTAGCTTCTTGATTTCAGACTGTGAAGCGCTTTCTTGTTGACTAAACTTACGCTTAAACTCTTCAAATTTTGAGTCAAGTTTAGAGTCTAATAGATTGGAAATCAAAGAGATGGTATCTTCATTAGACAAGCCTTCTGAATCACGAACAGCAGTTGTACCACGCGGACGTTCTTCGCTATCTGACATATTTTTCGATGAAAGATAGCTAGAGATACCTTCGAATGGCATCAACTAGCGGACCTACTCATTATATACTCCTTATTCCCTTAGGTACACCAAACCAGTGTGACACTGACAACGCCTTGACACAACATACCGTGCTAATGTGCATTCCAAACCGTTAGAAAATACATTTAATTTGGAATTCAAACCAGAGCAGCGAGTGGTAATTCAACAGCTGCACAACAGGAAAGATATGTTGGCGATTTTTGCCCACTGGCTTCGGTAAAAGTCTTATTTCGTTTACAGCTTCTCGTAATGAGTCTCTCGCAAAAGAGCTTGTGAAGAAGAAAACTGTCCAACAGTCTTGGTGATTACACCTTTAGTTAGCATCATGCAAGCCGATCAGATTCTTGAAATTGAATCGTTTCAACCGTTGTTGGTTGTGATTTGGCCACATCGGGAAAGATTTGTCACAAGTAGTCGGCTAGAATTTCTCTGGCACGCCCCCACATTCTAGTACATACAAACATGGACTCAAATTCAAGGTTTTTTGCAATTTTCCTCGTATAAATGCATATAACTAAAAAGTTAACGACGGATTTAGTTTTTTTGATCTTTCGTGGACCATATTATTTGGCTATAATTGAAATTCGATGCAAAAAAGTACCGTATTTTTTTAGTTGAATGGGTCTACCTTACAAGAGAATTGGCGTGACATGACCTCAAACTGGCCTGTCAGCCCACATAAATAGCTTGTATTGAAACTACACAGGCCTAGTCACGAAATTAACTACGGATTAGCATAGCCCGCGCTTTTATGGACATTTTGATACCAAATACATGTGTCAGGCTTCTCTGGTGTTGTTAGTATGACTGATGAATCTGAGGGAACTGATAGCGGGTGGAAATACTCAATGCAAAGCAGTAGTGAACCCTTTTTCCATGCACAATTAATGTATCAAGTAAGTGTTATATATGTCTATGTATTAATCACATCTAATCACGGCATGAAATTATAAAAGCAATAATCTATGACTGATTTGGGGATTTTGGAGGGGGAGGGGAGGGGGTCAAGCGAAAATATAAATTAAACTGAAGTACATATTGCATATTATATATATAATATTAATATACCGAAGTGAAAAACAATCAGAAACTGACAGGGAAAAAAGAAGAATAAGAATTCGAAGGGATTCGCAGGGGCTAGGGCCGAAAAGACCAAATGTTCCAATTTGTAGGCAAATCTTTTCTGATGCACTATTGAAGACCTCTGATCCTGCAACATATCAAGAAATCCCCCATTAAAGTGTGCTGTTGCTCGGCCAGCTTTCCTGTGTCCATATTTGGGCATTGTACTTACCATATTTGGAAACCCTGTAAATATTTTTCACTTAAAAGTACGATTTTTAACGAAAAATCCATCCAAACTTACAGCAAATCGAGTAAATGAATGTAAACATTGTCCTCCATTTTGTAACACGGCCAACAAGACTGGGAAACCTAACACAGGGTGACAGGTAAACTCGTGCCCAGTCCCCGTAGCTGGTCTACGTAAAAAGCACAGATTTCTTGATATGTATGTTAGAATCTCTGAAAAAAGTTATCTCACCAAAGTAGTTATTAATTGTATTAGGGCACTTTCCGGTTTAATCAACTTCTCCGCCATTTTTCAAAACTCCAGCGACTTTACCCTGGGTACCCCCCACGGGCCTGTATCATACGTTGGCTTCGGCTCTTCGTTGGATGTTCGGCTGCACCAACGAAATGCGCGCAGTGCACATCAGGCTCTACCACAGGAAACCCATAAAAAGACGCAAATGTCATTTTATTTGATTATTTAGTAGCCTATACTTGTGAAACATATAGAAATATCATGGTGTGTGAGAGCGTTGGCCCAAACGGAGAAAGATAACACATCTTTGATGGGATTCGACGCAATAGCCATTTTGATGACTGTCTTGCAAATACATAGATATCCGTGATAAACCTGCGTACAACCACGAACCTGGGATGCGATGACAAGGGTTCGACGTACATTTGAACCTCCAGTTGCGACCACTCTCGTAAGCGACCACCTCTCCTAAGCGACCAGTTTTCCAAAATACCAAAAGTTCAGTTCCAAGTAAAATCACTATATTTAGAACCTCTCGTAGGCGACCGCTTCTCAGTAAGCACCGTACCATGCATCAAGCTCGAAATTGTGGGTGGTCGCTTACGGCAGGTTCGACTGTATTTGTTTTTATTTAACTGTGTGCCCAAATAGTTTCTTCATATGTTTTTAAACGTTCCCCTTTCTTAATTTTGTTTTCCTTCTGGGGTTTTTATTTGCGTTTTTGAATATAAACTGAGTGATCCGTGATGGTTTTCAATATATTTTTGTTTGATTCTACTGACTAATCTAAAACTAAAACTAATCACTAACAAACATATCAGCCTCGTAGAACTTACAACCAAAGACACAAACGAATATTTCATTTTTTTAACGTTTTATTTTTCAGCAACGATCAATTAGTCTTGAATACATGGCAAATAAATCACATAAATGAACTTTATTCCACTGTAAGAAAGCAGAGTTCTCAATCCTTGGTAGAAACTATAAGAGAATCAATGAGATAATTAGCAGGTATGAGATATGGAATCAGATGGCACGTGGATCTCGGGTGCGAGAGTGTCGTCCAAGCCCTCAAAACTGCCATCGAACTCCTAAACACCTGCTAATTTAAATGCTTAATAAACAGGATTGTGTTAATTATAAAGTAATTGTCGATTGGTATTTATTACGCTTGACGAAACCTTACGAACTACATTATTAAGGGTTGCGTTTGTTCTTTTTTCGGATCCTGGATTCACCCCCGGCCCAGTTATGATAGATAATTAACATTATCATATGACCCGTACGGCCCTGCTCGCGCGCTGTTAATAAAACCATTGGGAAAACGTCACGTGGTAAGGGCCGGACGTGTTGACGTACCCGGTCCGGAAAAAGTCGTCCGGCCCTGCTCGATTTTTGTTAAGAGATTTGTTTTTGCTTTTTTGCAGCAAAATTTATTTTTTAAATGTGAACAACAAAAGTGAACAATTGTTTTGTTTTATTGGATGAATTTGTTTGATTGGTTCTTCTAGCGTAATCGCGCGTTTGTGTTCTTTTGAATGATGTTTAGTACCAAAATGGTCCATATGAAATGGTCATATGATAAAATGCTTATTGAATGAGTTAGGTCGGGACGGACGGGAAAATATTTGGCTCTCGGTCATTCTGTACGGACCTCGCTGTGCTCGGTCCATGACCTCGAGCCAAATATTTTCCCGTCCGGCCCTCCCACTCATTCAATAAGTACATATCATTAAAGCTATGGAGATTCTTTAACGTGGATCGTCACAATTTTACAAATAGCAACAGATGTTGGTCGTGTTAGGCCCAATTCAAACGTCGAACTGTAGCGATGACATTAAAACATAATAAATACTACTGACGCAACTCGTAAAAAATATACGCGTATTATCTATCAAACTATCAAACTATCAAATAAGCTGTATGTCTCCAGGATTTTCTGCTCAATGAGTTGCGAATTCCATAATCAATCGTTGAACTTCACCATTATTTCATCTTCACTATTATATAATTTGTAGAGAAGTTCAAATTCATATGTCAACAAGAAACTAATATTTATCTAAAATACAGAACATCCACAGAATCACGCTAGTTACCATACCAACCCGTGAAAATCGTATCTTGAATAATACAATAAGTCTTCGAACAACAGATCAATTGACAATATTCTAAGGTAATTCACAAGTACCAAATCTAATCAAATAAGAATAAACGCAGCTGACACGTTCTCAAGCAACAACAGCTTTCAAGTCTTGCGCAGTATATAGAGTAATGTCCTCATAAATACAACACGCAAGTCAGTATCACTTCAGAAGATAGTCGAATTGAGCCAGAGTAGAGTTTAGTTGTATAATGTTCACTTCAGTTGTATGACTCGCTACAGTTGAGCCATGACTTCAGTTGAGTTGACCGTTCACATCAGAACCAAATAGTTAACTCAGAACAACTACATGTAATTCAAGTCCAGAGAGCTTCCTTAATAAAGATCAAGTACCAACCATCAAAGACTACCAGTTCTACTATCCTTACATAATCATCAAGTCTATTGTACTCACCCTAACAAAGTTTGCAAGTTTTCCTGCAGTTTGCTCTGACGTAATTATGATAAGAACAGTATCGTGTCCATTTCGGGCAATTGAGGGTATTGTCCACACAAGCTATAAAAATATAATGTATTAATTTCCATTGTTTTGCACTGCGCAAGCTTTCTGCGCATAATAATTATCAATTGTTCAACCACTTATGACAAAGGAACTGCCCAAATTGACATATTTAGAATAATTAAATTATATTTATTTCCTTCAATTATTCGAAAACCCATTCGACACTGTTCTACACAAACTTTTCGTTACTCGCACCAGTCTCCCCGCGGAAAAGTACCAATAGTACGCGCCGAAACCGAAATTTTGCAAGATAACGAGAACGGTGACCCCCATTTTTATGGTATAAATATAATCACATGTATAGCTCTCTAGTATATAGCAAAGTATTACAAAAAGAGCGTGTGTCTGTAAGTATATATAACCTGACATCTGAGTCTGGGATTTCTCGATACTTACAGACTTACGCTCTTAAAGAATCTCATCAAGTGGGCAACAGATGAATATATTTGAGTTGGTAAAGTTGGTCGAGCAAGCGCACTTGCCTTGTCTCAATAGTTTTGTTTTTCTTGTGCGCAATCACAGGGATCAAGGATCACAATCACAATCACAATCACAATCACAATCACAATCACAATCACAATCACAATCACAATCACAATCACAATCACAATCACACATTTATTGTATTCTATTGTATTGTATTGTAGGGATCGCAATCACAGGGATCAGGAATCGCAATCAGATCAGAAATGATAGGAAAAACACATCCCGGCTTGTGCTTGTGATTTAGCTGCTCGTTTTAAGGCATCACGTGCTTGAATTTACGCTTGTGATTGCAGTGTTATATATTGCTTGGTTTCAATCAGCTGTTAAAAGTGCTTGAATCTCATTATCTGCCTTCAAATGACGGGCAAACACTGCCCTCCATGTGCTATCAAGCAGAGAGCATTCTATGACTGCTTCTATTGAAAACGTGCATTTCAGCTGATGAAATATTCCTCACGAGACGGGAAGTGAGAACATTTTCTTTAATAATTGTCCGCTTAGTTGCTTGTTTCTAGACTGTATTGATTGTAAATAGGATTTTTAGGTTTATATAGTTAGTACATATTTGTAAGAGCATCGAGACCTTGTGGGATGCTCCCAATATCTATTATTATTATTATTATTATTATTATTATTATTATTATTATTATTATTATTATTATTATTATTAAATGAAATCAAGCAATTGAAAGCAGGTTTAAGTCACTAATTACCGTTATGTTTCCCTTCTGACAGAGTCTCTGTCAGCAGACTCTGTCAGCAGGGAACCGTTATGTATAATTGTTAAAAAGCCGACCAAATTTTAGTGTTTTTTTTCCACCATCGATGATTTATTGTCAAACACGAACACCAACAAAAGTTCAAAAGTCATATATTTTTCTTTAACTTTTCACAAAATAGGTACCCTATGGGTACAAGTGTCTATTGCTAAAATATTTGTCTTCTTCTTTGTGACAGGGAATATAAATTATTATTCCATATGTTTTGGGGAATTAATTCGAGCGAAGCGATGGGCGCGTGACCTTTGGTTAATGCTTAACTTTTGAACGTGTCGAGCTTGAAATATTCCAGCGTCGCTGTTGTGTCGCAGTAAATCCCAGTAAATATAAGTAATATAGCCTCCTGAACGCGTCTGCTTTATGAGGCTATTGTAAATAGCACACGGAACTTAAACTTGTGTAAAACTGAAACTAATTGAGACAAAGCGCAGTTAGGAAGAATGATTAGCCTTCCAAATTATTATTGTGTAATGAAGAATCGGCGAGATATCTCTTCGGTCTGTCGTGAGTACAGTTTGCGTTCGGGACAACAGCCATTCTTGTTGATATCGTCATATAACTTGAAATAGAACTCGAAAACCTTTCATTCAACCAACGTTGAACAGGTTAGAGACAGATTGAAAGCCGTGGCAAGTCCTATTTGCAAGTTTAGTAAAACTGATGATTTGGCGAAATGTTCTGAAAACCCCGGGTTAATCCATGAGTAGGCCATGGCCATCGCCGATGAGTCGTATGCTACCGCTTCTTTCTCGAATTGGTTCCGAAGGAAAATGCATTCGCTTCTGGTTCTGATTGGTTCCGAAGACGAAGACATTCCATTGTTCTGATTTACTAAGCTGTGATTCGTTCAAAATGTTACTTACATCTTTTTTGGAAAACCATAACGATGGCTATAGTGTCTACTAGCGCATGCGCAGTAGACACAAAAATCAATAAACAATGCATATGCCCTATTAATATTTAAGGTGACTAGCAGCTATTTAATATTTTACATTGCAATGCGCATGCGCACTCACGAATACCGGTGACCTACACTGCACTACACTACACTTGCACTGCTGAAGTACATAACGTCAGGAGCCCATTACTAGGAGCCTTCCTCTCCTATAATAGGTTTGTACGACATCAAATGCACAAATTGGGCTAAAAATAGAACAATCATTAAAAATTCCGCGCGATTAACCAATCATGTCGCGTCCAATATAGCAGCCGGTCACGTTATATTGAAAATATTTGGCCGACTTAAATTTGTACAATATTTCTTCGCAATAATTAAATAAAACTCAAGTTTGCGGACCAACCTTGAATTAGAATAACTTATATAGTCGGTATGTAGTCTAGATTATTATTCCACTCGTGCGTCATTTTACCATATAAGGACAAGAGACCACGCACATTATGCCAGCGTATTGCACAGTAGCTCACCGCGCACGAAAAACATCACAAAAATACATCAAAAACTTCAGGAAACAAAGAAACAAAATCAATTGTGGAATAATAAACCCCTAATGTGATGGTTTGACAGATAATACTTGCGGACGTCGACATTTGATATACTCATTGCTCGTTACACAAATCGTAAAATATCCGCGCGTATGTATTATCTGTCAAACCATCAAATAAGCTGTATATATTTGCTGCAATTGTGGTTCCAATTTAGTTAAGGATATTTTCTGACGACAACTATGGTCAATAAGAGTACAGACAATGAACAAGTATCTGCGATTTGTTAAATATAAACTTACTTCCACCGCCGCCGCCGCCGCCGCCGCCGCCTAAAAATAAAAAAAATAGCATATCATTATATTCCTCGTCTATCATTATATTCCTCGTTGTTGGAATATGTAGATGATTTCTGGTTAATGGTATTTCAGTCTTTCAGTTTATTTACTCGGTAAAGCTAGCTATGTTACTAAACACCAAGAATATAAAATAAAACCAAAAGAAACTACAGTGATAAATAATAGAGTGGGAATCTGGGAATCTGATTAACTAACATTGGATATTATCTAATTGAGAAAATGACACAAGCAATGAGGGTTTATCATTTAATTTCAAATCTCATTGGACAAAAAATGATAATCATATCTGGAAAGAGCTCCTTGAAATTAGTAAAAATGTGAAGTTTGGAAAAGATCGCTTCACAAATTGCGAAGATGTGAATTTTCAAATTCCGAAATGTAATATGAAAACCTTTGGAAATTTACGCTGGTAGGGCTCTTGCCTACCAACAAAGGTTTTCATACAAAATTTCGATCTTTGAACTGATTCATATCTTCGCAATTTGTGAAGCGATCTTTTCCAAACCGTTCACATTTTTTACTAATTTCCGAGTTGCAACGAGCTCTTTCCAGCTATGATAATCATTTGTTTGTCCTATGTCTCCTATAAACCCACATTGTGAATCAAGGCCGGAAGGGAATTGGGAGAATAAAGACTTGGAGTTCGCTTAGAGACGACGCTTTCCATTCCATTGGCCACCCCTCTCCCCGTCATCCAGCACCGACGACATACGCTAGCAAATCACAGACTAAACATATTACAACCCTAGCTTCTAATATGATTCTATACATTTTTATGGCTAATGTAGCCATTTCGGAGTCGATGTTCGAAAGGAATTGTGGGGCTGTTTTGAGGGACGCTATTGCTGTCTATTTACTGTAAAACACGAGGAAATGACTAGGAAACATAATTATTGTGTGCCAAGCTAACTTACTTATAACTTTGGTACATCACTATTCAAACTTGTCGCCGTATTGAACATAAAGCGTCCCTCAAAACAGCCCCACAATGCCCCGCAAACATCAAGTCCGAAATGGCTAATACATGTTAATCATCATCACCATCATCAGTAGTTACCTCATATCGTTATTACTTATAGTAAATCTCATTTATTGTGTAGTTAGTGATATGATACAGCCATCGTTTCAAAGAGTATAATAACAAAAAGAAACCTACAATATTTTAGAGCGATTCTACAAAAATATAAAAGTTATAGCGAATTGAAATCACAAAGATTTGTATTGGAAATTGAGTTTGGACTGACTAGCCTCGTTTCCATGCAATTGCTAGAATTCAAATGGTTATGACTTTACGAGGGTTTCATTTAAATTGATGGACTTTTTATGTATTACAAGACTATGTACGGTCTTTCAAAAAATGATCGATATTTTATTTAATAAATTCGTATTTTTTCTCAGTTTATGTAAATTATCCCGCCATTATTGCATTCGGTCTATGATTGCCATTAAACATCACTGAGTAATTACTAACCTTTAAGGATCGGGATGATCCAGTTCATGTGTGCGCTAATTCTTGCAAACACGGAGAAAAAATTTGTATCGCACATTCGATGACCCCAGCTCACTGCTCCTCTAAGAACCCATTTGTTATTTTCTTTACAAACAAATGGACCACCACTGTCTCCTTGGCAACCACCAGGAGCATTCTGACCTTGGCCACCGGCGCAGATCATGGAGGTGGTGTCCACAGGGACTAGATGACTGTTTCTGGCCTTGCAGGTTTGGTCGTTAGCTACCGGGAGAATAGCTTGCTGAAGGATGTCGGCTGATTGTCCACCGCCCCTTGTACGCCCCCAACCTAAAATAAATATATTATTATTGACTTTCAAGCATTCTAAGGCCTAGGGCAAACGTCGAACCGAACCATGAACTTAATTCAGTCGGACCTATCTATTTTGTGGATATACTGCCATTAAACCTTTATTTTTATCATTTTAAATAGTCTCTATGCAGAAGCAACTGTATAAAAATATTGAGTATAAAGATGACATTCTATATTTTAATTTATAATATAGATTCGATAGTACACGCGCTCTGATTGGTTGAATTGCAAAAAAACATATGCTTTATTATCCCGGTAAGAACATAGATGTCGTCAGCATTTTTCTCTTTGGGAAAAATCTCAAAAATGGCTGCCAAAGAGCCAGATTTCCCTTCCTTTGATTTCGACTTTGATACACATCTTAATGCAAGTGATGAGGAGATGATAAATGCTTGTGTTGAAGTAGAAGAAATAGAGAAAAACAGTCTACAGTCGCTGGAGCCGTCTAAGAAAAAAGCCAGCTTTGCCGAAATAGCAGCTAGAGAGAGCGAATTAGACCACCTTGTTGAAAATGCACAGGCATAAAATACCAAAATATCAACAAAGTGGGCGGTTTCTGTATTCAGAGGTTAGTTTTAAGACCTATGTATATATTTTTTCATTCAAGAAAAAGAGGTCATATCATGTCAAAGCGATGTTGAAACAGTGTGTATTTTTACTTTGATTTGAAGCGAATGAAGATGATGTAAACAAACAATTGAAATAATTATATTAAGCTAGCGATAATAGTCTCTGAAACATAACTATGATTTTTTTGTTTGTTTATTAAAATAAAGCTCGTTTTCATCTTAAATTTTAGGATGGAGTTCAGAAAAAGGTATTTCAGTCCAAATAGAAAACATGACCTATGAGGAAATTGACAAAAATCTTCGTCAATTTTACGCCGAAGCTCGGAATAAAAGTGGAGAAACATATAGCAGAGCAAGTCTTTTGTCTTTAAGAAACAGCCTAGAAAGATTCCTAAACAGTCCTCCCGTAAACCGAGGAGTGAGTTTGAGTAAAGATCCACGCTTTGTTTTGTCAAATAAAATGCTTGATGCTCAAATAAAGCAGCAAAAGAAAGATGGCAAAGAAAACACCAGCCACAAGCCACCCATTGAAAAACATGACATAGAAAAGCTGAAAAATCATGAAGTAATCTTACCAACAAAGCCGCTGTCCCTTCTTAGAAATGTTTGGTTCCATGTGTCTCTCTTCTGGTGTAGACGTGGTAGAGAAGGTCAAAGAAGTCTCACAAAGAATAGTTTTCGCTTCGATAAAGATCCAGAGGGCCGCGAGTTTGTCACTATGAATCATGACGAAAGCACCAAAAACCATCCTGGCGGGTTAGCTGACACTCCAAGCTACGAAAAGTTTGGCAGAATGTACAAAACCAACAGCACCACCGATGGTTTTTCTTCCTTGAAGATTTATCTTGAGAAGATAAACCCACACTGCCAAGCTCTTTTTCAATATCCCAAACGAAATTGGCGTGCGACCGACACAATTTGGTACGAAAACCGGCCTCTTGGAATAAATAAGCTGGCAAAGATGATGAAAGATATCAGTGAAGAGGCGGGTCTTTCAAAAGTATATACCAACCATTGTGTCCGAGCTACAGCAATTACACTTTGGGCGGACGCTGGGCTCTCAGATCGGCAGATTATGTCGATTTCTGGACATCGCAGCGAGTCAAGTTTGAAAAGCTACCACGCTCGACCGTCTTCGAGTCAGCTTCGCCAATGCAGCGATGTCCTGGTTTCTGCCTTGGGAGATGACAACCCTCAAGAAGCAACACAAGTCATGCAGCCTCTCAGCATTTATAATCGTCCACCAGGAATGCAATTTACAGCCACCATGTCACATCAGGATAAAACATCACTCAACAACATGTTCACTGGCTGCACAATGAGCGATGTGCACATCACGTTCAACTAACTTTAGTCAAAAGTTTTCTCTCTCAGCTAAAGGCTGTTTTCAATATACATTTGAGATATTTTTTGTATGAACAGAACGCAGTTTGCATGATCTAGAACGCTCACGGTTACTCTTTGCATATTAAAGTTTGAAGAAAATCCAAAATCGCCTTACGGCTCGTGATTTTATAGCTTTTGGCGTGTTCTCCCAACATCCCGCGTGCTTATATTTCGCCAGTAATGCATGGAAATATATCCTTTATTGCTTAAATACATGTTTCGGCGTGACTCACGCCATCTTCAGTACAATTTACAAGGAATATAGAATATATTTATATATAATGTTTACACGTGGAATGTGTTAATAATAGTAAATAATTTAATAAAGTTTATCCATGGGAAGGAGATTAAACAATTTTATAAAATAACTATGATATAACGCGCGCTCTGATTGGCTAAAAAGCTATGTGATATAAGAGCACAGAAACATGGTTCATGACCTTGAACAACCTTGAAGCGATGCAGTGGTTTGATCGACCACAAATATATATTTTTCTGTTGTCAAACATGTTTTATTTACTAAATATAAGCCATAGAATTACAGTTTTTCTTGTTTATTTAAGTTCAAATTCTATCTAGATGTGATTTTGATGATTGTAAACCGACAATTTGCAAGAATTGAGCTTCAATTTCAAACACACCAAGAAACTCGACGAATCGTCCAATTATTTTTGTCCACAATAACGAAGAAAACTAAATCTAACTGCTCAGTTTTCTCAATAACATAGTAACCGTTCTGTAAGTTCTATAGTTACACATATTTTCTCATGTGTATGACTGAAAATATCAAGAAAAGATACCCGTATTTATACTCACAAAACAGTGAAAACAGAGCGATTCTTGTAGCTACACGGCGGGTTCGCCAGAACATTCATATCTCTAGTAAAATATGTCAAAGAGAAAAAAATATCTTCAAATGTCTCAGAAACATCCATCGTTTATACATTCTTGTCGAGAAAAGCGATGAAAATATTCAAAAATACGACAAAAACTGTGGATATTTGGCTACCTGACTTCATGCTCATTCAGATTCATCTAGTTGTCAAATATTTCAGAAAGTTTGACGATTCGTCCTCATTGAATCAGCTCAGCTTTTCTCACTTTTCTTCGTGTTTTGTGTTCACAGGATACACAAACGAAGGGCAACAAACATTCTTCGGTAATTTTCTGACAGAAAAGAGCATTCTTCAAAACGTTTTTCCTGTCAAAACACTATTTATAGGCACTGATAAAAGTTGTAGAGTCGCTACTGTCGCTTTGCCATTCTGATTTCTTTCGTGAGATTTGATTGGATGATGCACGATTTCTCGCTTTTCAGGAGAATTGCAAATTTGATCAATCAAAATGCGCGTAAATAAAGGATTTTTTAAGAAAGAAATCCTTGTAATTATTTTATAAAAGCATTAATGCACGCTTGCCGTGTCTTTGTTCTCTGTTAAAAACACTATCTAAGAAGGTAAAGCAATTCTTAGAACAGGCTTGACGGTATGTGGTAGAAGCTTGAATATGTTGAAAAATATGAAGATTTATCACTAGAAAGATGTGTATGCATGCGTCGCCGATATAACAAGCATTACAACTTGCACAAGTAAATTTGTAGACAACACGCGAGCGTAACTCTCTGCCCATGAAGTATTTCACACTAAAGAAATTACCTGTTTTAAAATTTAGCATACACTAGTTTGATGTCAAAAATACAGTATTGATTGACTAGCTTACTAAGCTTGCTTTGAGCTATTTTAGAAAACTGCCTAATGAAAGGTAACTTATAATAGTGATGTTTGATGTCATGGTCAGTGTTCGCAATAGATTGATTATCTGGACAATATAACTTATAATTGTGAATTCACAATTATATTTCTAAGTTATATTGTCCAGATAATCAATCTAATGTGAAAGTGGGAAAACCCCTCCGGCTTTAATCCAACAAGTGATTCATGCCAAATTAACTCTAACTGTTTAATCTCCTTCCCATGGGTAAACTTTATGAAAGTATTCACTATTATATATATAAGCGAGAACACACTAAACGGGACCACGTGAGCCAAACTGACCAATCAGATTACACCTGAAAATAATCACATTCCAACAAAAGTCGTCTGGGCCAATCAGCATTATAGTCATACTGATGATTGGCGCAGATTACTTTTGTTGGAATGTGATTATTTTCAGTTGTAATCTGATTGGTCAGTTTTGTTCATGGGGTCCCGGTTAGTGTGTCCTCACTAACACATTCCACGTGTAAAAATTATATTTATATAAATATCTTCTATATTCCTTGAAAATTATACTGAAGATTGCGTGAGTCACGCTGAAACACGTATATTAAAATAAAGAATGTCGTTTTATACTCAATATTTTTAAATAGGGTCATTTATTGATCAAATGAGTGAATGAGTAATTGAGTGATTGAGTGATCAGTTGAGTGAGTGAGTGAGTGGGTGAGTGAGTGAGTGAGTGAGTGAGTGAGTGAGTGAGTGAGTGAGTGAGTGATTTTAATTTGCTGAGGAGGGTAATTTTTATTAGCATCAACCATCCAGTGGTCTATCGCAAATCCTGTAATCTGATTGGTTCGCTAAAAGTGGTCCATCAGCTCATAGACCCCGTAGATGTAAACAAACAAAATGACGGCTTCGTCGTTGCGTTTTGCTAATATTTTGGTGGAGTTTCTCGACGAATTATTGTCTGTTGCTTGTTTCTGTCATTTTCTACTGATCTGCTGGATGGTTAATGCTACGTTAAATAGGATCGGCGCGACTTAAGTTCGACGTTTGCATTATATTTAAGCCGCCGCCAGTGCAACACAACCGCTTAAGTGTAAAATAAAATAAAAGCTGGAGTTTAGTGAAACGAGATGGGACTGGGACGAGTTTCCTTTTATAAAGACACATGGGATTGCTCCATGGGATTGTTAATCTGATAACGACCGTCCATCTGAAAAGCGATGTCACTGACTTTGGTCTTTTTTTTTAAGTAGTTTTTTTTAAGTAGTTTTCGGCAGAACTTTAAATACCCTGAATATCAACATTAGAGACACGTATACCAATTATATACGTTATAAACAATCTGAAATTGTATAATTCAAGGCATAAAATTGTATTGTATTGTATTGTACCGACGAAATACGGGGTTATTCCCCCTCCCCCTCCCCCAGTATGACTAATGAAGCATTACCTGTAATGTAGCACTTGGTTCCTGCTGGAATACGGCTTCCTAAGCTCGGAAGACAAACAGGGCTGACTTGAGGGCTGAGTCTAACGGGAGTTGACAGCTTCAGGAGAGTGATGTCATTTCTTAAATGGCGCATGCTAAATCCTCGGTGTTTATGTAGTTGGAAAACGCGATGGGTTCGTTGGAAGGAGGTCGAACCCGACTTGCGGTGAACACCTTAAAGAAGTGGTAATTTAGATTCCTTAGCATGCTAGCGACAGTTTTAATTTTCTTTAAAACTCGTTTAATTTTCTTTTGTTTTCTGCTACTCTTCATTCATCCATCTATTCATTCATTCGTTTAACCATCCATCTATTCGTTCCTTCGCCCATTCATTCATTATCTATATCCCTAGCTATTTTGTTGGTTCTGTCTTTCTTTTTACCTGCTTCTTTTTACCTGTTTCAAACGGGTTTCAATTAATACTTTATCTCTGATACTTACCAACTACAACAGTGTAAGCACTTGCAGTTGGATTTCTATCCACACAATGAGCTGCTGTTACAACCCAGTAAGGGCTGATCAACGAACCACCACAGATATGACGACCGTTCACACGAAGTGAGATCTGCCAAGGCCATGAATGAGCGACAGCATTTTGTCCATTTACAACACGGCTACCAAACGGACGAACCCCACAAGCTGCAAACAAAATTCAAAGTACTAAATAAGTATATATTCATACTCTAAGGATAATTAGTTACGAAATTTAAACTACGAGCAATGTGCAGGTTCTTATCAGCCATTTTGGATGACATTTTATTCGTTTTATTTTATTCGTCTAACTAAAAATATTTAAAAAAACTAATTTTCAACTAACATTACAAACCTTGGGAATTCTTAGGAAATGTCCGAAACTTTGGAAAATAAAAGTTACCAACGAATTGTGTTTTCCCAGTGCTCTAAAGTTGTTCAGACTTCGAGAACGTTGACTACCGTAAACACCGATATGAAATTACGACTGCAATAGAAAGTATCCACTTGATACAGGTTTGGCTGTACCTGCATATATATATATATATGTGCTGAGGTCAATAGTTCAATTGATACTAACCTTGAATGTAAGATGGAGCAACGGCGCACAACAGTGCGAATCCTAAAAGTAACATCATCTTGACTGATTGATAGTCTGTGATATCTCTATGTCATTTATGTCATTTATACCATCCATACAGCCATGCCTGTGCAAATAGCAATTAGAGGAAGACCTCTACATCAAAGCCTGCTTACATAAAGCTGGGAAGATGTTGTAGAAATTAAAAAACTGCAAATTCGAATAGAAAGTCTTGACAAACAGCGGGAAATTGATGTTGAATCAGCTTCGATCTCCACCGTGCTTTCTCTGATTTGCACAGTCCAAAACTACTTGATACGTCAATCACAATCATTGTTCTAGTAACTGGCCTATTTTAAAGTGAAAGTCCAGTAAAACACTGAGTCCAGTTACAGAAGTTAATTTGTACGTTTGCTTCTTATTAAATTAAAATATGTGTTTAAGACCATCGATATTTGACGGCGGATTCCATTCAGTATAGAAGCAATACGGGAAAGTGCATCAATGAAGAAGTTCAGCGCCTTTAATTTGGAACTGGGTGCCATTTTCCATTAACGTTAAGTAGTAAAGCCTTAGGATAGGAAGGTCGTAGGGATGAATCTCGATCAAATAAGAATATCAAATTCATATACAGTCAATGTCATTAACGTTGTCCAGCTAAAAAGAGATTAACGCTACAATAAATGTCACGTGTCTCAGCATATATCCGTTTTGCGCGCGCGATATGAGCAATAATTATTATTGTGTAAGTAGAGCCGATATACTTGATACTTTGAATTATATCAGCTCCACGTGCACAATATTGCTTGTTTCGTGCGCGCAAAACGAATACGATGAGACACGTGACATTTTTTGTAGTGTTAACCTCTTTTTAGCTGGATAACGTTAATTAGATTGTCTGTAATAATGATATGTTAATAATGATAGTCGATCATTCAAACCAAACAATATGAAAGAAAGTTGACGCTCAAGGGGTAATCAGTACTCGATTACGAAATGTTTATCGGGGATTCAAAGGAACTAAAAAGCTCTATTGAGCTTGTAATTTCAAAACTCATAGGACAAAAAAAATATTATCATAGCTGGAAAGAGCTCGTTGAAATTAGTAAAAATGAGAAGATTGGAAAAGATCGCTTCACCAATTGCGAAGATTTGAATTTTTAAAAATCGAAAATCTGTATGAAAACCTTTGGAAATTTACGCTTGGAGGCAACTCTTGCCTGAAGAGGGGCGCTTAAGGACGTTCGCGCGCATTGTTCACGCGCATCTTTTCTGCGCAAAAAATCAAGGTTCGAATCATCTCGGTCCAGTCCTCTATCCCCACGTCCAAGATGGCAGCTAGTCACGCATGTTACGTAGACGATTTTCATCGGCTATATCTCGAGAACGATACCGGTGACCCCCATTTTTTATTTTGTGATTTTACAAAGAATCATAAAAGCTCCCCATGTACCAAATTTAAAGAAAAAAACATGGTTAGATTTTGATAAAAATACGAATTAAGATGAAAACTTCAACCTACCGTCACGCGATAGAGTCGTCGATGGTTACGTGGTGACTGTAAATATGTGCCAAAAACTACAGGTTGTTTCTATATATTCACAAATCTTTGTACAAAATTTTGTTCTATAAACTCTTAGATAGCCATTTGAGGAAAATTTTAGCAATCCGTTTAGTTTTTCTACAAAAAATATACCTGTCATTCTCGACTTTCCGTGGATTTAACGCACGTAATTTTCGATCAGAAAAAGGGTATACTTTGAAGAAATCTGGCTCCATTGCGATGTCGGTGACCCCTATTTTTTATTTGCTCATTTAGCTTCTATAATGATCTTATTTCACCATACGAAGTTTCAGGAAAAAAACATGGATAGTTTTTTTGCCCGCGAACGTCCTTAATAGAGATGGGTGCGTATTTAATTCCCTATACCAAACACTCAGATTCCCTTATAAATACCGTAAATAGTTATACCGTATTTCGTATACTTTATTATCAACTTAAAAGGTATGTTACTGAGATAATCGATGAAATTAAGCCGTATAGTAGTAACTAGTATGTGACTCATACATCGTAAAGACAAGAAACCAGTATTTCAGGGACGCTATTTCAGATATCAATGTCAACTTAGAGGGAGGCGATTATTTGAGGGATTATCAGTGTATATCATATGCCTTGAACGCTTGCAACCGTGAAACGTCATCAACCCAAATGCATTGCAAAATATCATTACCTTTGCCTTTTTCTCGTTAACCGTCATTTGCCATTTTGTACAAATTTTTGCTACAGAGTTGATACAATTTTGTAGACCTTCTCTTGAATTTGATAATAAAACTAAATCATATGCATATAAAAGTGACGTAAGCTTAGTTCCATTTGGTAGAATAATAGGATCTGTTCGGCAGGTTTTATGAAGTAACACTGATAGGTCATTTAGATGCAAATTAAATAGCAGTGGCTGACTTAAAGATAGATAGATAGATAGATAGATAGACAGACAGACAGACAGACAGACAGACAGACAGACAGACAGACAGACAGACAGACAGACAGACAGACAGACAGACAGACAGACAGACAGACAGACAGACAGACAGACAGACAGACAGACAGACAGACAGACAGACAGACAGACAGACAGACAGACAGACAGACAGACAGACAGACAGACAGACAGACAGACAGACAGACAGACAGACAGACAGACAGACAGACAGACAGACAGACAGACAGACAGACAGACAGACAGACAGACAGACAGACAGACAGACAGACAGACAGACAGACAGACAGACAGACAGACAGACAGACAGACAGACAGACAGACAGACAGACAGACAGACAGACAGACAGACAGACAGACAGACAGACAGACAGACAGACAGACAGACAGACAGACAGACAGACAGACAGACAGACAGACAGACAGACAGACAGACAGACAGACAGACAGACAGACAGACAGACAGACAGACAGACAGACAGACAGACAGACAGACAGACAGACAGACAGACAGACAGACAGACAGACAGACAGACAGACAGACAGACAGACAGACAGACAGACAGACAGACAGACAGACAGACAGACAGACAGACAGACAGACAGACAGACAGACAGACAGACAGACAGACAGACAGACAGACAGACAGACAGACAGACAGACAGACAGACAGACAGACAGACAGACAGACAGACAGACAGACAGACAGACAGACAGACAGACAGACAGACAGACAGACAGACAGACAGACAGACAGACAGACAGACAGACAGACAGACAGACAGACAGACAGACAGACAGACAGACAGACAGACAGACAGACAGACAGACAGACAGACAGACAGACAGACAGACAGACAGACAGACTGATAGATAGATAGATAGATAGATAGATAGATAGATAGATAGATAGATAGATAGATAGATAGATAGATAGATAGATAGATAGATAGATAGATAGATAGATAGATAGATAGATAGATAGATAGACTAATCGGGCTTTCAGGAACCGCTCCCACAGGCAGCCAACCATTGTTTCTGAGGCTATCTATAATTATTAAAAATATATATTTGCATGCGCGCGTCTTTTTTTGATGTGTTTCCTGTGGTAGAGAGCGCGCGCGCGCGATACGTATTATATTGAGTTCCCTGTCCATAGAAATGTAATGTTGGGATCCCTGCGTACTTCCTGCGGGACGCGCCCGCAGCTAGCAATGTGTATATTGAAACAAGGTGTGAAACTCGGTCACGTGACAAATACGTTTTTGCTCCTAATCTTTGTCAATATGACGTGAAAATACCATTTTTCTTCGAATAACTAAAATTGATCGTATTCTCTAAATACTTCATAAGTGTCAATCGTATAACTTCACCGTACGCTGAGAAAATTTAATTTTGACATTTTACGCCTCATGGACCGATGTGCGATGCATGCAGCTGGTGCACTTTTCCGTGAAACATTCGGGATTTTGCCTTCGAGAGGACAGCGGTCAGCGCTCGTCAAATCTGAACTGTGCTCTTTTTGGCAAGTTTCAATATTGATATGTTCACTATCTGCAATATACTTTATGATTTGTTTTCTGTTTTGATTTTTATAAAGTGTTTGTTTTCTGTTTTGATTTTTATCGATTAAAATGCTTTAAAATTGAGGCAATGTGTTTTTTTAATGCTGAATAGTCTCAATATTTAGTACTGCACAACACATTTTTGCTATCGGTACTCGTAAACAAAATGTCAAATAACGTATTTATTTCAACAATCAGTTAAAGGGGAACTGAAGGCAAAATTTATTTTCTCAAAAAAGTTAGATATGTCTTATATTAGCATTACTTGAGTATTAATTTTTGCAAATCTTTCTTAGATATCAACATAATTTACGTTCAATATGATATATCATCCGCCATTTTGCCGTTTTACCGTCGGCTCAGATCTTTTTGTTTGTGACGTCGTTCATGGGGAATAGCAAAATCCGCTCACAACATTCTCTCGGGTACAAGAAAATACAATGCACTTATAATTACTCTATATTGTGATTGCCCTTTCCCTTGGGATAGGTGACGTCAGACATGGGGAATAATTACTGAAGTGAGCCGCGCTCAATTCAGCGGTAATCCATGTCTTTTTACAATTAAAACTCAAGTTTCTTTTCCATAAAAATAAAAACAATTGGAAATTATTTCAGAAAATGAATGTACACAACATTCTCTTTGTTTTTATCTATAGATACATTTAGGCTTCAGTTCTCCTTTAAAATAAGTTTACTAGCTTTTTACACACTGTTTTGCCGTTCTTTCTGTGTAATTTATTCACTACATGTATATTGATTAGTAATACCATGGGTAATATGAAATTAAGCTTAAATAAACTGCATGCATGTCACCACAAATTCACAATCGACAAGCGGAGTTCGTACAATTTGTAAGCACTCGGAAGCGATACTTACATTCTTAGGAAAACCGTATTTAATTACTCTGTGTTTATCTCAGTTGGTAGCTAGTACTATATTATTCCTGCTGTCATTGTTGTTGGTTAAGATATGGGAGCAACCCTCCGCTGTAGCCAGGGGCGAAGCGGAGAGTCGTTGTGGTAAGGTGAAGTTTTTTCGTTCGTGTAGCAGCCACCGAACACAGATCGTAAGGGCAGGGCGGGTGGGTTTCGAAGCTTGTTATGTTGGTTTCGTGTTTGCCGCCTAAGTGACCGTGCTTACTCAAGGAGTGGTTTATATATCAGCGTCTATTCCCTTGGGACTTTATAATGACTTGCATGCATAATTTAGTATATGCAAATGAGTTTGAATAGCACAGTCATAATTTATGAAAAATAATTTGCTGAGGAATATCAAGCAGCCCTTCTGCCCTCGGTATAGGCAAGTCCTTTTATTAGAGAACATTTAGAACAAATACTACGTTAATACTTCGACAAAACTACTTTTAGTTGAGCTTTACTTTTCAACAAAACTTTCCGGCGTGTGTTGAGTCCAACAATCAACAAGCAATTATCCATTCAAAATGAAAAAGGACTACTTTAAAATCGTCCAATTTCTTCTAAAGTTACTTAAAATTGATGTGAATTGTGAACTTCTAAACTTACCATGGATAAGGAATAGAATCAGTCCAAACGGTTAAACCGAAAAAAATCAGTTTTTGATAACATGAACTTCTCTTCGATGTCCTACCATTTTGAAAAACTTCAGCTACTTTACCCTGGGTACCCCCCACGGGCCTGTAGTGTACGGCGGCTTCGGAAAGTAAAATCCGAATATTTCACGGAAAAGTGCAAGCTGCATGCACCGCACATCGGTCCATGATACGCCATCAGTTTCACACCTTGTTTCAATATACACATTGCTGCGGGCGCTTCCCGCAGGAAGTACACAGGGATCCCAACATTACATTTCTATGCACAGGGAACCCGATATAATACGTATCGCGCGCGCGCTCTCTACCACAGGAAACCCATCAAAAAAAGACGCGCGCATGCAAATATATGTTTTTAATAATTATAAATAGCTTCAAAAACAATGGTTGGGCTGCCTGTGCCGCGCGCTGTTTTTATTTCACAAACACATTCCTCATCTTACTCATGTTTCCTGAATACGGTATCTTCAGAATATCATAAGACAAACTTTTTCCTTTTTTCCGTGCATTTGCTTGTTGTTGTCTTATATAAACTTATTTTCGAATCTTTATACTGTCTTGTACAGCTTTAATATCAACAGTGATTTATAATATTTAATTCATACTAATAGTTACTCAGCTAGATTAGGTTATTCTGAGTAACTTTTACCTATTATCAGTTCTTCTTTTTTCTAAGTTTGTATTTTTTTTTTCATTTTATGGTAATAAAGTGGTTGTTGTTGTTGTTGCCATTAATTACTATTGAGTATTTGAAGTTCGAATCGATATGATCTAATTGCACGTCACGGGCTGTGAAATCCCACGACGTCCTCATTGACGGCCTTGATTTTTTCAATTGTTTTATTCACATATATACTACAAAGGTTACTTGGGTTTAGAATCAGGCTTAATAATAGCTAAAATCAAATAATTAGGATTATGCAAATTACTATATATTGATATATCAATCCAAATGGTCTTGAGAGCAGAAGCTTCGTCAATAATTTGATAAAGATTACGACAATTTTTAATTTAAACATATATCAATATATTGATATTTTAAATAATTTTTGCAAATCGCTGTAGATAGACACCTTTATTTCAACACAAATAAAACAGCAGGGTAGTCCAGTCAGTGGCTAGCAGCCTCTGATATCAAAAGGAGCCTTGCGACACATATACAATAAATAGATCGAAAAACATAGTTTTGTTTGATTCCAATAATCTAAAACTAAAACTGAACTAATCACTAACAAATAAAGTAGCCTCGGAGAACTTACAACCAAGGAGGATGCGCTACCTATCCCACTAATGCTTTGCGAGCGCGCTTTAGGGCGAACTGATTAACTCGATGATCAAAACAGAGTCGAGGCGGATTTGATACTCATGTTTGTTTGGAGTTTTCGAGGAGATTTCTGTTCTAATGGCCACAAAAAGGTAAGAAAATGGTTTTCTAATACTTACTTTATGTTCACTATCAATATTAGCTTCAGAGTTGCTTTTGTAAATTTTATTTTTATTTTTAAAATTTATCGACATTTTATGAATTTTTTGAGCGCTTCGAAAATGCTCAAGTAGCTATCAGAAAACATCAAAAGTCCTTGTTGAAAATGAAATCATTTGAGAAAATACCCCGTTTTCCTTAAATATGAGTAGATGTTGGTGCTTATTCTTGCGAAGGTCCCCTAAGGTCCCCTCGTTTAAGACCTGAACAGAAGCCATGAATATTGCCTTTTTACGGTCGATCGATTCTTAACAATAACAAATCTATATGGCGTACGTTCGTACACACACATGTACTACGGGAAAATATCGACTGATATTATTGTCTTAGAGGTTCCTAAACATTAGAAATATGTTATTTCTGTTATACTTCTTTAGATAACTTTAGAAACACCACGATTACTCCCGTGAAAGGCATAAAACGCTGCAGAAACCTACAGGAAACATTCCCCACGACAGAAGATCTCTTGCAGCAGAAGCTATTTGAGTCTTTTTTAACCTTTTATTTTGCCAATTTATTTTTGTTACAAGATATATAAGCTTATACGGTATTAAATATATATATTTGCCACAGATATATAAAAATACACTAATTGCAAACACTAATAATAGAAAACAAAATACTGTAAAAATTATTTATTTATTTAATTCAATATGCAATTACAAAATTCAACAGTATACGCTGTGATCTATCTAGCTCTTGAAATGGCACTTGGCCTTGGTCTTAAATTCCACAAGATTAGAAATATGCCTTATTGCTAAGGGAAGCTGATTGAATATGCGAGCTCCATTTATACACTAGTCTCAGTGGCGAGTGCAGTAACTTATCACTGTTTATTAATAATAGTACCCTATCACTATTTAGTACTAAATTATGTTGCACAGTGTCTGTACTGTAATGTGAGAGTACTACTATTGTACGATTAGCAGTACATTCATTATATATTTTTAAATACCCAAAGCTTATTGACCAGTATCTAGTACAAGCTGGGTGAGCATTGTTTTTTTTAATTTTGATGTATTTGCCATTACAGCATCTTTGGAAACCCAGGGGTATATTGCTCCCAGAAGAATATACCCCTGAGTTTCCAAGGATGCCATCACAGAACTTTGATATATTTTGTTTCAGAGAGTTTCCTAAACACCTCAATACCAACCTTCCATTTTATTATTGGACAACCAATGAACACTACAGAGAAGATCCACTTGACAACTTTGATGCCAGACATGATGATGATGATGGTGCAGGTGGACAGGCCCACAGAAATACCTTGTTTCTTCACAGGGTACGACGAAACCAGAGACCAAGTCTGGTCCAATTTGTGACTGGTAGAGCATTTCTACCAGCCAAGAATGCCAGAACTATTAGACAGGAACATCACCATCCTGGGGCTGGTGAAACATCTCCATCTGGTTTCATGTTCCCCATTGAGAAAAGTAATCAGTAAATAGACTGCCATCAATTATTGAATAAACAATTTATTGAAACCATAACAGCTATATTTATTTAATACATGTATATAGTAGTGAATTAATACATAAGTTAGTTTTCATGTGATGTCACAAACTGGCATCTTGTATAGATTAAAATAAATAAATAATGTTTAACATTTGATAAAAGTAAATTATGCTATGTGAAAAGGTCTAAATGTATAAATGATTGATCAACTGCACACTTTGAATCAGTTCATTGCCTAGCATTGCACTTTTCCATTTCTGTAATTTTTGCCTTGGAATAAAACCAACATGTTGTCATGGGCACTTATCATCAATGAAAGATTCTACAATACCGTAATACTGTAGCAATTTTTATCCTTACCATCTCTCAGTGCATTCTAGCCTGATTTTCAGACGGCACGGGTCAACCGCTGAGCAATCTTCATGATAACTACTGGGCTTTTTAATGCAAAATGTTCACTAAATAGCTGCCTTGCTTGTTGTTCGTGTTCAATATTATCATCATCACTTGTAATCATTATCATCCTCTAAATATATTAGGGCCTCAATTCATGAATCATCATCTACGTCTCTAGCATGAGATCATTATTCTAGCTAGTGGTTGTTGTACTTGGTTGGTCTGGGTGTTCAGTATTACAATTCCAGCAGGATTAGACCTGGTACATGTCTAACCTCATCATCTTCACCTTTGTAATCAAGGCTTCACATTAGGAGATAGAACACTGTCTTGGGAGGACATCGAAATCAAAGATTGTTGCCTTCAGAGTTCTGTCCTTGTTCCACCTATACCAAAACCATAGAGCAATTTATTAAGCTTATTGGTATATTATTTGACTAACACTGGCACTGCAGTGAGTACCAGTACTATATAAAGCTTATGTATCCGTATTTTCAATATTCATTCATGGAGAAAAACATAAAAGGAAAACAAAGTAAGATTAAGTAAGACCAGAAGGTTTTAAGCTTTGGACTAAATCTAAATCTAAAGAATAGTTGAGAGTGACAGAATGATTATGGACACTTACATGTGTAAGTTATACTCGACATTACTAGGGGCGACTTTTTCAACATATTGACTTCAAAACAAGAAAAGGCCGACGTTATGACTTCAATTTACGCATAAAATATAACTTACCGTTATTTCACAGCTGCTTAGGATTTCCAAAAGAACAGAAGACTTGTGATCCTTCAAAATATCCCGCAAAATCGACTGATCGTAGCCGTAGGTGAAGAAACAAATCCTGCTTTCCGTCATTTTCTCAGGGAAACTTATACGTTCCAGTACGATATTCACCTCTAAACACGGACAGCTTTCAAGAGAAACGTTTTCTGTGTATTCTACGTCGACAGAATGAAGAAATATATGTTTTTTCCCTTGAAAACACCGTCTCTCAGAGCTCCTACAAGAGAAACGTTTTCTGTGTATTCTACGTCGACAGAATGAAGAAATATATGTTTTTTCCCTTGAAAACACCGTCTCTCAGAGCTCCTACCTACAAGAAATCAACGACCGAATGACAAGGTCACGTGACGCGAAAAATTGATAATATAGTTCATTCGCAAAGGATTATGTGATAGGTAGCGCATCCTCCTTGCTTACAACCAAAGACACAAACGAATTATGCTTTTTTAACGTTTTATTTTCCATCAACGATCAATTAGTCATGAATACATGACAAAGAGATCACATAAATGAACTACATTCCACTGTAAGAAAGCAGAGTTCTCAAGCCTTGGTGGAAACTATAAGAGAATCAAAGACATAAGCAGGTATGAGATATGGAATCAGTCGGCCGGCGCGCGGATCCAGTCAGGGGTGCGGGAATGTCGTCCAAGCCCTCTAAACTGCGATCGAACTCCTAAACACCAAATTTAGATACTTTTAAAATAAAGAGGATTGTGTTAGTTCCTTTTTTGGATCCTGGATTTAACCCTAGATGGATAATTTATATCATTAAAGCAATATACATTCTTTAACGTGGATCGTCACGCCTTTACAAATTGCAACAGATGTTGGTAGTGTTAGGCCCGATTCAAACGTCGAACTGTAGCAATGACATTAAAGTACTATATAATGAGATGGTCTTTTTGGTGTAATTAGGATCAGCACCTGCAAAGATCGACGTATAGCTCAATATGGTTCTCTATGTTATTCCTTCCCCACTGCACTCTTATACGTCTTTGTATTTTACATCCTATTTTTATAAGTTATTTGTTTTCTTCTTCTTTGTATGCAGTTATTAACTAATAGATTAAATTAAGTCAAATTAAGGAACTATTTAACAATTGTGTACATAATATGATTGCTGTAAATTTGTAATAAATAAAAGGCTTAGAGCTAAGCCTTTTATTTATTACATATTTAACAATTAGACTGCGAGTTTTAGTTTTCAATGAGTCAATAGTTAACGAGTCACGTAGCGTCGAGTTGACTATTGCTTGGTTTCACTAAATCAGCTGTTGAATCTCATTATTTGCTTCAAATGACGGGTAAACACTGCCCTCCATGTGCTACCAAGCCGAGAGTAGTCTATTGAAAAGGTACAATTCAGCTGATGAAAATTCCTCACAAGACGTCTAATGAAATCAAGCAATTTGAACTCTTCTAATACTCATTAATAATTCATGAGCAATTGGTCCAATCAGGGTTGTCCAATCGGTCACATGCATGCCTACAGCTCGGATCTTTATATGCCCCAAAAACACGGTCTCTATAAAATTCACACAAAAAACGAGAACGAGTAGTCTAATTGTTTTAGTAGAAACCAACTAGCATACTACCTTCGAATTTATATATCAACATTTATTGATTTTTCGCTTTGTTTTTGTTCAAAACGCCGGTTTTTTCGCTACTCACTATCTATCACGCAATAGAGAGTGAGTACGTTAGCCAATCAGATTGCAGGATTCGTGATACTATGCTAATTAGTTTCTACTAAGGATAATTAGACGGTCTTGTTTGAGGTCATTAGGAAGGACACATGTAAAGATACCCAATACACACAAACAATAATCTATGTTACACACTGCAGCTAATTTTTGAGAAGACAGAACTAACTTTCATTCATTTTGTGCCACACAATGTAACTAGTTGTAACTAGGAATTCGCGGAGAAGCTGGCAAGCTTGCAACTGAAGTTCAAAGCATTCGACAAATAACTAAAACTTTTACAACTCAAAGAAATAGAGTCACGCGCCAATCGCTCAACTTGTTTCTTAAAGTGCCCCTAATAAATAATACAATATTTTGTGAATCAGTTCTCCCTGATGTGTATAATATGATGGTTTAATATTTCTAAATTTGAACCTTGCGTTTATGAGTTATAGAGGTTTGACATCTCAATATGCAAATTTGATGACGTCTACCCAGGCTTTTGCCATAACTTATTTAGACTTTTTCAAGAAGAACTTAAAATTTTTAAATGGGGAAAAAGTTATAACGTCATTTATAGAGACTGTGGAAATATTCTGTAAGTCTTCAAATGTCACTAATTAAAATTAACACAAGGGCGTTTTTGTATAATAAATGAAGCCTGGGTAGACGTCATCAAATTTGCATATTGAGATTTCGAACCTCTATAACTCCTAAACGCAAGGTTCAAATTTAGAAATATTAAACCATCATATTATACACATCAGGAAGAACTGATTCACAAAATATTGTATTATTTATTAGGGGCACTTTAACTACTGCAGTAAAAACTGTATTGCGCTGGATCCATACAAGTCATATACATTTCTGAAAAGCCCCTCAGGGGAGTTGGGATAACAAAGTATACCCAATATACACCTGTTTTCAAAAACGTTGTCCTTTTACAAAATACAAAATAGTTAAATAGTTAAAAAGAATTGATTAGAGAAACAATGAGCCAGAGTTCAGCTTGAGTGCATTTCTTTTGTTTCTTTAATTAATTCCTTTTTTGCTATTTTACTATTTTGTATTTTGTAAAAGGGCAACGTTTTTGAAAACAGGTGTATAATAAACTCCAAATTGTTATAACTAATTGAATCAATCAAAACACTCGAACTCAGTCTTCCAACATTTTCCACAGACTGACAACTGGAAATTCAACGATTAAATAATTAAATCAAGTAATTATTTGCTGCTTGGTGGAGACATCATGAGGCAAGTCATGTCTTCAACCAAAACACTTTTATTGTCAAAACCAAGCTTTCCGACACATGGTCCATCTTCAGGGTCTAAAATTGTTTCGACGAATTGCTACAATTTTAGACCATCAGATGAACCATGTGTCCGAAATCTTAGTTTTGAAAATAAAAGTGTTTTGGTTGAAGAAATTAAATAATTATATACAATGCAAGAGACCATACGCTCTCTTGTTATATAATAATATACAGCTATTTAAGAAAATGTTGGTGAAGGTTTTTTCGCATATTGTGTGTTGCATCTTGCATACCAAGCCCGAAATGCAGTATGGGCGATGTGAATGGAGTCAGCGAAAGGTCACAACAATACGGATATGTATACAATGCGATAATATTATCCAATAGGAGTTCGTGTAAGTAAGAGCATCATTGCGAACCAATCAGAATCTATTATATATAATCGCGTAAGTCGCAGGGGGTCCAGAACACGGTTATTGGCGCTGATTCGCAGACGGACTTGACAGAGAAAAGTCCGGATGTGACGCAGGCTATATATGTCGTAGTCGCCAGGATTTTAAATCTGCTCAATGAGTTGCGAATTCCATATTCAAACCTTGAACTTCACCATTATTTCATCTTCACTATTGTACTTACTTAGACTCGTTTTCATATGAGTGGGAAACCTACGGTACAGAGTTACGGTCACGGTACGGAATCGAACACATTGTATTCAACCAATCACAGCGCGCGAAATCATTTTTCAACCAATCAGAATGCTTGGATACCGCACGATGATGGCGCGATACGGTCACTGCACTGCACGAACCGCACCGTAACTACTTCCCACTCATACGAAAACGACTCTATCATCAAGTTTATTGTACTCACTCTAACAAAGTCTGCAAGTTCTCTTGCAGTTTGCTCTGACGTAATTATGATAGGAACAGTATCGTGTCCATTTCGGGCAATTGAGGTTATTGTCCACACAAACTATAAAAATATAAAGTAACATTTAAGAGCGTGCGTCTGTAAGTATCTATTACCTAAAATCTGAGTCTGGGATTTCTCGATACGTACAGACATACGTCCTTAATTAATATCGTCAAGTGTGCAACATATGTATATCTTTGAGTTGGTAAAGTTGGTTGAGCAAGCGCACTTAGCTTGCCTCCGGTCTCGATAGGGATCAGGGATCGCAATCACAGGGATCAGTGATCGCAATCACAGGGATCAGGAATCGCAATCACAGGGATCAGGGATCGCAATCAGATCACAGGCCGGGATCATGGATCGCAATCACAGGGATCAGGGATCGCAATCAGATCACAGGGATCAGGGATCGCATTCAGATCACAGGGATCAGGGATCGCAATCACAGCGATCAGGGATCGCAATCAGATCACATGAATCAGGGATCGCAATCACAGTATGTATATATTTGCTGTATATATTTGCTGCGATTGTGGTTCCAATTTAGTTAAGGATATTTTCTGACGACAACTATGGTCAATAAGAGTACAGACAATGAACAAGTATCTGCGATTTGTTAAATATAAACTTACTTCCACCGCCGCCACCGCCACCGCCACCGCCGCCTAAAAATTAAAAAAATAGCAAATCATTATATTCGTCGTCTATCGTTATATTCCTCGTTGTTGGAATGTGTAGATGATTTCTGGTTAATGGTCTTTCAGTCGTTCAGTTTATTTACTCGGTACAGCTATGTTACTAAACACCAAGAATATAAAATAAAACCAAAATAAACTACAGTGATAAATAATAGAGTGAGAATCTGATTAACTAACATTAGAAATTATCTAATTGAGAAAATGACTGAAGCAATGAGGGTTTATCATTTAATTTCAAAACTCGTAGGACAAAAATGATTATCATAGCTGGAAAGAGCTCGTTGGAGTTAGTAAAAATGTGAGTTTGGGAAAGATCGCTTCACAAATTGCGAAGATGTGAATTTGGAAATTTACGCTGGTAGGCAACTTTTGCCTCCAACCAAAGGTTTTCATACAAAATTTAATTTCGATTTTTGAAAATTCAAATCTTCGCAATTTGTGAAGCGATCTTTTCCAAACCGTTCACATTTTTTGCTAATTATTGTGAATCAAGGCCGGAGGGGAATTGGGAGAATAAAGACTTGGAGCTAGTTCGCTTAGAGACAACGCTTTACATTCCATTGCCCAGCCCCTCTCCCGTCATCCAGTACCGACGAAATACGCTAGCAAATCAAAGACTAAACATATTACAACCCTTCTTTATGATTCGTTACACATTTTTATTTGCTGCCATACACGTTAATCATCATCAGTAGTTACCTAATATCGTTATTAGTCGGGTTTCATGTGGAAGACCCGGCTCTAAAAATGAGATTCGGTCGTATTCTTCTTTGGCTTCAAATCGCAAACTGGGTTCTACAGCGAATGCGCCCTGTGCCCATCGCACAGAAATTTGTGTCACATCCGGGATTGTATCCTAATTATATGCTAGACCCATTCCCATTACGGCACTCGGTCACTCGATCTTCGTAAAATTTACAGTAAAATCGAAGAAAGTCAATGTTTAGGCTGTCATTTACAAATGAACAAGTGATCTTCGATAAATTGTAACAACGGAATACAAAATACGTGTGACTGATGTTTACTTGCCAAGTTATCGATTGTAAATATCCTTTCGTCTTCTAGCGACTTTTTCAGGGTGAATGTCAGGTCTCCGTAGTGTTCGTATGTATGGGATTTCATCATGCCAGCAGTTCGATCGATTCCTGTTGCTCAGCCTTGCGAAATACAACAATTGTAACACTTGAATTTTGGTGCTCCGACATAGCTCTATTGCTTCCAATATCAAGCTTTCTTCCATACCAATGTTCACTAGCGACTTTTCGTGAAGTTCTGTTTTATACCATCGAAGCGAAGCAGTCGAAAATGTCAAATTACGAGACGATTTTTAGCTTCAAAACACTTCCATCTGCTGCCATTTTCCTTTCACCTTGCAGCCTAGCCTCCATTGCTATAGCTACAGAAATTTAAGCACCAGTTTCTTTTTTAACACCGACAAAATAAGCCGCGAAGTAAGGGAATTTTAACATTGGAGCGAGCGTTTGGCCGGGCGGGAACTGAGTTCGAGTTTAAGAGAATAACCCGCGAATTTCACTATAAGCCCCTAATAAAAGCTTTTCTCACCAAATTATCGATACATTTTCTACTTTAGGGATACACTCTGACATTTAAATAAGGATCGTTTATCGCTCCTTCAAATGCAACATATTTTAAGGATATGACCGATTTGTATGTGTAATTATGTGCGATGCGGCCGCTCAGATAATTACCGAAGGCTCTGATCAACATGAGCCATTCTTCACAAACAAATATTGCTCAAAACAAATCAAATATCGCTCAAATGACTTCACATGTTGAGTTAAATGATGAAATAATGGGGATCAAAGCAAAATGCGAGAAGTTAGAAGATTAATATGCCATCAGTATCGCACATTAGTATCGCACAACTGACACAAGATTGACATCTAAATGAAGTCAATGTCTTCTATACTTTGTACCGCTGTAATTGTGTGTTGTGGTAAGCTTATAACACTGATAGATCTTTATTTTGCTGAATTTTGAAATTTTTGTAAGTAAATCACTGATTTGAATGCCCAGAATCGGCTGGAAATATTGTGCATGATTGTTCGAATCACTATATTGGATCACGCTGCGATGTCTAGTTTATTTATATTTGTATTTGGTATGGATATATTTATGGCACCAAATAAACTATTGTCATTGTCATTTCTATGATTCGCTGAGTTTGTGAAATCGATTTTACAAAGAAAGCATGTTCTACCGAGTCATCCATAATCACCGAAGGCTCTAAACAACATGGTTTCTTCACAAACCTTGTCAGTAGCAGTTGGAGGAAGGTCACAGCTAGTATTTCGTATTGTTTTCAAAATAACCACAATAATTCATAGAGATATGGATTTATCAATCCATTACCGTAGTACTGCAAAGGGTTTAGAGATCTTCAGAACTTAGAACGAATCGAAGTGAGTTGATGATACACGCATGCAGTGAAGAGAACAGTTGTGAGGTTCTCGGACACCGAGCCGAGGTACCTAAACCCATATTTACACTTCATCCAAACACTGTTTAATCACTCTGCGATGTCTAGTTTATGCATACGCTATTTGTATTTGTATGGGTATATTTATGGTACCAAATAAACTATGTCATTGTCATTCATGATTCGCTAAGTTTGCGAAATCAGTACTGAAATTGCAAGGAAAGGATCTTCTACCGAGTCACGCAACGATCGTACTAAGATATAATTATATATTTAGTTCAAATATAGGCTACATGTCAGTTAGAAGCCCGACTTCACGCTGGAAGAGCGTCTAGTTATCATAGTAAATTTCATTTATTGTGTAGTTAGTGATATGATACAAAGAGTATAATAACAAAAAGAAAATTACAAACTTTTAATTAGAGCGATTCTACAAAAATGTAAAAATTTATAGCGAATTGAAATCACAAAGATTTGTATGGGAAATTTTGGACTGACTAGCCTCGTTTCCAAGTCAATTGCTAGAATTCAAATGGTTATAACTTTACGAGGGTTTCATTTAAATTGATGGCCTTTTTATGTATTACTAGACTATGTATGGTCTTTCAAAAAAGCATATTTTATTTTATAAATTCGTATTTTTTCTCAGTTTATGCAAATTATTCCGCCATTATTGCATTCGGTCTATGATTGTCATTAAACATCACTGAGTAATTACTAACCTTTAAGGATCGGGATGATCCAGTTCATGTGTGCGCTAATTCTTGCAAACACGGTGAAATATCTTGTATCGCACATTCGATGACCCCAGCTCACTGCTCCTCTTAGAACCCATTTGTTATTTTCTCTACAAACAAATGGACCACCACTGTCTCCTTGGCAACCACCAGGAGCATTCTGACCTTGGCCACCGGCGCAGATCATGGAGTTGGTGTCCACAGGGATTATATGACTGTTACGACTCCTGCAGGTTTGGTCGTTAGCTACTGGGAGAATAGCTTGCTGAAGGATGTCGGCTGATTGTCCACCGCCCCTTGTACGCCCCCAACCTAAAATAAATATAATATTATTGACTTGCAAGCATTTTAAGGCCTAGGGCAAACGTCGAACCGAACCTTGAACTTAATTCAGTCGGACCTATTTATATTGTGGATATACTGCCATTAATCCTTTATTTTATTTTATTTTAAATATACTCTTTGTAGAAATAACTGTACAAACATATTGAGTATAAATAAATATGGCATTCTTTATGGTTTCAGCGTGAATCACGCCATCTTCAGTATCACTTACAAGGAATATATAATATATTTATATAGAATGTTTACACGTGAAATGTATACTGAATATCTTCTATATTCCTTGTAAATGATACTGAAGATGGTGTGAGTTATGCTGAAACATGTCTATTAAAATAAAGAATGTCATATTTATTCTCAATATTTTTAAATATGCTCATTTATTGATTGAGTGATTGAGTGATTGAGTAATTGAGTGATTGTTTGATTGAGTGAGTGAGTGAGTGAGTGAGTGAGTGAGTGAGTGAGTGAGTGAGTGAGTGAGTGAGTGAGTGAGTGAGTGAGTGAGTGAGTGAGTGAGTGAGTGAGTGAGTGAGTGAGTGAGTGAGTGAGTGAGTGAGTGAGTGAGTGAGTGAGTGATTTTAATTTGCCGAAGAGGCTAATTTTTATTAGCATAAACCATCCGAATTATTGTCTGTTTCTCTCATTTTCTACTGATCTACAATACAATAATCTGCAGCTGGATGGTTTATGCTAAAACAATTATACGCTAAATAGGATCGGCGCGACTTAAGATCGACGTTTGCATTATATATAATTAAGCAACTAGTAAGGGGATCATGTTGGTCAGTAAAAAGCAAATTAATTATCTTTCCACCATCATAGCCGCCGCCAGTGCAACACATCCGGTTGAGTGTAAAATAAAATAAAAGCTGGAGTTTAGTGAAACGAGATGGGACTGGAACGAGTTTCCTTAATGAAAGACACATGGGATTGCTACATGGGATTGTTAATCTGATAACGACCGTCCATCTGAACAGCGATGTCACTGACATTGGTCCTTTTTTTAAAGTAGTTGGGTATTTCGGCAGAATTTAAATACCCTGAATATCAACATTAGAGACACATATAACAATATTCCAGTTTCGAGTTGGTAGATACCGCTGTACTCCTTGACAAAAGACGCACTTGCTCAGCCTTAGCCTCAATGCAGTCTAAATTATTCACAAATACCAACGAGAACGCAAACAAATGTTCACATTGGACAATAGAAACCATTTTACTTGCACGGGTTATTCTCTGGATTGAGGCTAAGGCTGAGCAAACGCGTATTTTGTCAAGGAGTACAGCGATGCGTAAACAACTCGAAACTGGAGTATTAGCCACTTTTGGAAACGAGTAAAGGACTGGAAACGAGTTTTTATAATTAATCTAATTAAGAAATGAACCCCGTCACAAGAAAGAGCATATCATAATTAGTAAGTTTAAGGAGTTTGATAGGGTTTGGACAAGTAGCAAATGAACTGCGCGCAGAAATGTAAAAAATGCAAAAAAATCGCCGAAAAATATGTATGGTTACTGGGGACACTGATCCCCTGTAACATACATTTCTTTGTCAATTTTGAGATGTTTGGAAAGCTGTTACTCGTTAATCAATATCTTTCTAAACCTAACAAAACTTTGTAAACTTACTAATTCTGAAATGCTCTTTCTTGTGATGGAGTTCATGATCATTTCTTAATTAGATTAATTCTAAAAACTCGTTCCCAGTCCTTTACTCGTTTCCAAAGTGGCTAATTATACTTTGTAACAAACCGCCTCACAATTTGTAAAATTTAAATAACTTGTGTTATTTAGCTCGATTAGCTTTTTTGAAGGAATGGTCAACGCTCAGCTTGCGTCCATCGAGTTATGGATGCACGCGGGAGGCTGCTAAGCACGAGAGAAGCGTAAGAGCTTCTTGAGTGCTTAGCAGCCGACCAAGTGCATCCATAACTCGATGGACGCACAGCTGAAGCGTTGACCATTTCTTTTATAACATAGTTACTGCAAATTAAAATAAAACAATTTTATTTTCCAATTGATTTCAGAGCGCGCGCTATGCCGATGACGTGAGCGTGCGTCCATTGAGTTATGGATGCACGCTCGCGCACGCTAATTAGCCAATCAGAGCGCGCGTTATATCAATGCTATGTTATAATTCACGTTTTAAGCAATCTGAAATTGTATACTTCAAGGTATAAATAAAAAAATATGGTATTGTATTGTACCGACGAAATACGGTGTTATTCCCCCTCCCCCTCCCCCAGTATGACTAATGAAATATTACCTGTAATGTAGCACCTGGTCCCTGCTGGAATGCGGCTTCCCGAGCTAGGAAGACAAACAGGGCTGACTTGAGGGCTGAGTCTAACGGGAGTTGCCAGCTTCAGGAGAGTGATGTCATTTCTAAAGTGGCGCATGCTAAAATCTCGGTGTTTATGTAGTTGGGAAACGCGATGGCTTCGTTGGAAGAAGGTCGAACCCGACTTGCGATGAGCACCTTAAAGAAGTGGTAATTTAGATTCGTTAGCATGCAAGCTAATTTTCTTAATTTTTTTAATTTTCTTCAAAACTCGTTTACTTTTGTGTTTTTTTTCTGCTACTCTTCATTCATCCATCTATTCATTCATTCGTTTAACAATCCATCTATTCGTTCCTTCGCTCAATCATTCATTATCTATTATTTTCCATATTTTGATGGTTCTGTATCCGTTTTCTTTCCTTCTCTCTTGCCTTGCCATTTCTTTTCTTGTACAATCATGTTTCTAATGGTTTCATTTAAACACGAAACCGCGCTATAAAAGGAACTGGACCGCCTTCATTTCACACCTTTCCAGCTCAGTTGAATCAATTTGAAATGGTGGAGTAACATCTTCGTTTTCATGTCGTATTGAACGACTCAAAGTTCATAATTATTATTCAACTGGACTTCGATAAAACTGAGCTAAATATCAATATTTTCAAAACTGATCATTCAAAACTAATAACAAGATTTTGAAAATGAGTTCTTGATGTTATTAAAAGAACGAAGAAAGTCAACAATTTGAAATTCAATTTTTTGAATTTAAATTTCGCGCCCATTAATGTTACGATGCAGAGCTCTTGACAGTACGATGTATGACTGACAACTGAAGGTGTTAGTTGCCTGGCACAGGCCCTTTTATAGCGCGGTTTCGTGTTGAATAATACTTTCTCTCTGATACTTACCAACTACAACAGTGTAAGCACTTGCAGTTGGATTTCTGTCCACACAATGAGCTGCTGTTACAACCCAGTAAGGGCTGATCAACGAACCACCACAGATATGACGACCGTTCACACGAAGTGAGATCTGCCAAGGCCATGAATTAGCGACAGCATTTTGTCCTTGTACAACACGGCTACCAAACGGACGGACCCCACAAGCTGCAAGCAAAATTCAAAGTACTAAATAAGTATATACTCATACTCTAAGGATAATTAGTTACGACATTTAAACTACGAGCAATGTGCAGGTTCTTATCCGCCATTTTGGATGACGTCATAGTTTAGTTTATTCGCCTATCTAAAATGATTAAAAAAAAAGAATCTCCAACTAATTTTCAAACCTTGGGAATTCTTAGAAAATGTCCGAAACTTTGGGAAAGAAAAGTTGCCAACGAATTGCTAAGCTTTGAAGAGCACGTGTGCTCTAAAGTTTTCCAGATTTCGAGAAAGTTGACTGCCCTAAAGAACGGATATGAAATCACAGCTACAATAGAGAGTGTCCATTTGATACAGGTTTGGCTTTACCTACAGATATCTATCTGTCTGTGCTGAGGTCAATAGTTCAATTGATACTAACCTTGAATGTAAGATGGAGCAACGGTGCACAACAGTACGAATCCTAAAAGTAACATCATCTTGACTGATTGATAGTCTGTGATATCTCTATGTCATTTATACCATCCATACAGCCATGCCTGTGCAAACAGCATTTAGAGGAAGACCTCCACATCATGGCCTGATTAAATAAAGCTGGGAAGATGTTGTAGAAATGTAACTACTGCAAATTGGAATAGAAAGGATTGACAAACAGCGGGAAATTGATGTTGAATCAGCTTTGATCTCCACCATGCTTTCTATTTGCACAGTCCAAAACTACTTGATACGTCAATCACAATCATTGTTCTAGTAACTGGCCTATTTTAAAGTGAAAGTCCAGTATTAAAGACAGTCCAGTTAGTTAAATTGTACGTTTGCTTCTTATTAAAATAAAAAATATATTTGAGACCTTCGATATTTGACGGCGGATCTTGTGCATCGATGTGCGTGCTCTTGCGAGTTTTCAGTGCCTCGTTATGCTGCTCGATAAATTTCAAAACAGGCTGTGAAAAACCAAACCAAGAAACTTGATATAACTTGGAATACAACCGGGCACAAGCTTAAACTTTGCTTACCGTAAATATTCTATTAAGCGCCCGGGGCAATTATATTATATTAAATTTCGGAGGTCTTGGGGGACGGGGGATCTGAAGAGGGTGGCTTAATAGAGGAGGGCGCTTATTTAATTTCCTAATCCAAACACTCGGCTTCCCTTATAAATACCGTATTTCGTAAACTAAGCTATAAGTTATCAACATAGTACGGAGAAATGAAGCCAATATAATACGTAACAAATTATCTGATTGATAACATGACCTAAGAAAATCCTACAATTCGATTGGCTGAGAGGATTAGTATTTCAGCGTAATAGTGGTATTTCAATCTCTCAGGAGTGGTATTTCAAAATCACCATGGTAACCATTGTTTGAGCACCAAGCATGACATTCAAATCCAACATGGCGGATAAACCCGACAGAGTTTTTCTCGCTAAAAATGCTGAAATATACCTAGAAACAAATCTCAAGAACAACAAATTGAAAAAGTACATCAACATGGATATATTGCCGACAAATCAGGAAGGTTTTCTTTGGCTGAGACTGCAAAAATCAGCGAGAAACGATCGACTGTTGATCGTGCTAAAGGTTTTCCTGTTTTAGATTGAGAAGTGAAATAATTATTGCTGAAAAAGGTAAAAATAAAGCTTTAGAAACCACTTGTTTCTGTTTTCTTCATTTGTTATCTAATTTATGAACGTTTTTCTATGAGAATAATTTACTTGAGAGCATTTTCCATTAGTTCATGGTAAAACTACAAACAACTGATCGAAATTGCAGTATTTTCTTAGGTCATGTTATAAACATTTAATAGCATGTTTTGTACGTGATATTTGGGATAAATACCACTCGTGATATTTCAAAATTGTCACAAATTTCTCTCGCCGGAGGCTCGTGAAATTTTGTTAACAATTTTGAAATATCACTCGTGGTATTTATCCCAAATATCACTACAAACCATGATAGTACCTATACAAATACCGTATTTCGTATGCTTTATAATCAACTTGAAAGGTATGTCACTGATATAATCGATGAAATTAAACCGTACGTAGTAAGTAGTATGTGTCTCATACATCGTAAATACAAGAAACCAGTATTTCAGAAACGCTATTTCAGATATCAGGGAGGCGCTTATTTGAGGTATTGTATGTATACAAACAACCGTAAAATATCATCAACCCAGAATGCATTGGAAACCTTACAAGATGGCGGGCCCCCCGAAATTCAAAGCTCAAAATGGTTCGTACTCGCACGCGATTTTAAACTAAAATAACTAAAACTATTTTGGACTTTATTTCTTCAAATTTCAATCAAACATTTTCAAGTTGTTTTATCAATCGAGGTTCCCTTTAACAGTAGAATATTTACGGTATACAAACGTTGCTCCTCTCAGATTGGGGAATACTTACAGGATTAAGGGAAAGTCAAAGTGTCATAAAGATACTCATGAAGTTATATTTAGTCCGAGAAATGAACGTGAAAGAGAGATCATGTCTGACTTTGATGGGATTGGAGCCCACGAGCCTGCTACGTGCGCGTTCCCTAATACTTATATGGTAATTAATTCGTAGACTTTATACTACTACCTGTGTATGACGCTATTTTTGTAATTTGCATAAACTTGCGCATCCAAAGGTAAAGTAAAGATAAAAGCACACAAGGTTTAGTACTACCCCAAATATGCATAAGACCATTATCAAAGTATAAGCGTTCGAAAGGTGCAAAATACATGCATGAAAACGAGGCGATTTCTGTTACAAATATTTGTAATTTCAAATGTATAACTTTTCAAGATTTCGTAGTACAGTACTAAAATTTGGTGTATCTATTTTTGAAAGCACTCTCTTTAAGCCTATGGTGAGATATCGCTATAACATAATACCAACGTCAAAGTAAATTATATTTTATAATTCTACCATTCAGGGTGTATTCGCAGACAAAATGTGAATTCAATGGTTTCAATTTTCAAAATGTGAATTTCTTGTCTTATTTATTATGAATCAAACTAAACTCTGAGCAGCTTTATTCTGAACGATCACAGGCCTATCATTAACGGCATTAAGGAAATTAGATGAAATTGCATTAATAGGAGAGTACGATACTAGACATGCAGTGTAAAACATATATCAACGAAACGTGATTAAATTGAAACACAGTTTATACTTCAAATGTAGTAAGTACCCTCACTTTTTTTCCAAAATGCAATAACTTCGAATTTGATGTAACAAAACATCGGGAAAGATTTGTCACAAGTAGTCAGCTAGAATTTCTCTGGCACGCCCCCACATTCTAGTACATACAAACATGGGCTCAAATTCAAGGTTTTTTGCAATTTTCCTCGTATAAATGCATATAGCTAAAAAGTTAACGACGGATTTAGTTTTTTTGATCTTTCGTGGACCATATTATTTGGTTATAATTGAAATTCGATGCAAAAAAGTACCGTTTTTTTTTAGTTGAATGGGTCTACCTTACAAGAGAATTGGCGTGACATGACCTCAAACTGGCCTGTCAGCCCACAAAAATAGCTTTTATTGAAACTACACAGGCCTAGTCACGAAATTAACTACGGATTAGCATAGCCCGCGCTTTTATGGACATTTTGATACCAAATACATGTTAGTCCGTAAAATTTTCGCACCGTATTTCGGCCAGTTTTTATAGAGTCCCATACAGAGTATATACACAACAGCCTCGAAGCTCTTCCTAGTATTTATATCTATTGATCATTGTATTATTTTGACTCGATGTAAACTCCTGGGCATTCAAAAATATGATGTGTCAGGCTTCTCTGGTGTTGTTAGTATGACTATTGATAACAGCTTGTGCCTTCGCCGTTGCACAAACAAAACTGATGAATATGAGGGAACTGATAGCGGGTGAAAATACTCAATGCAAAGCAGTGGTGAACCCTTTTTCCATGCACAATTAATGTAACAAGTAAGTGTTATATATGTCGATGTATTAATCAGATCTAATCACGGCATGAAATTATAAAAGCAATAATCTATGACTGATTTGGGGATTTCGTGGAGGGGGAGGGGAGGTGGTCAAGCGAAAATATAAATTAAACTGAAGTACATATTGCATATTATATATATAATATTAATATACCGAAGTGAAAAACAATCAGAAACTGACAGGAAAAAAAGAAGAATAAGAATTCGAAGGGATTCGTAGGGGCTAGGACCGAAAAGACCAAATGTTCCAATTTGTAGGCAAATGTTTTCCGATGTAATAATAGAGTCGTTTTCGTATGAGTGGGAAGTAGCTACGGTACGGTTCGTGCCGTGCAGTGACGGTATCGCGCCATCATCGTGCGGTATCCAAGCATTCTGATTGGTTGAGAAATGATTTTGCGCGCTGTGGTTGGTTGAATACAATGCCTTCGATTCCTTACCGTGACCGCAACTCCGTACCGTAGGTTTCCCACTCATACGAAAACGACTCTAATACCTTTACTACCTTGGTTTCTTGAAAACGCAAACAAGTCTCAATTACAATTATATTTAAATATATATATACAGATTAAATAAGTAAGCCAAAAAGCTGTAAAATACAACTAATACAACTAATAAAAATATGGTATAAAGTTTAATAAGAATAATATTATTATTATATTATTATTTATACAGCGATTTGCAAAAATTATGTAAAAGCAAATATATCAATATATCGGGTGCATTGTGGGTAATTTTCATCATAAAATTGCTGAATAAGCCCTCTCAAGTTCAATTTTTTCAATTGTTTTTTACACATACATACTACAAATGTTAATTGGGTTTAGATTCAGGTTTAATAATAGCTAAAATCAAAGAATTAGGATTATGCAAATTACTATATATTGATATATCGATATATTAGGATTTTATATAATTTTTGCAAATCGCTGTATATAAAGTTTAATAAGAATAATATAATATAAATAAGAATAAGAATAAGAACGTTTTAAACATTATTTCAAAGTTAAATGATCGAAACACGAGATAAATTATTGTGAACTATTGAATTAAAAGTGTTTCTCCATTGACAAATATTGCAAGCAGCTGTCAGTCACAATGTTGTACAGCTATGCAGATGTGTTTACACAATGGTATTGTTTATACAGCATGGCTAAATAGAGGCGCAGGTTTCTTATGAACTATTTTTCTGTGAATCTAAAGCTACGTCCTAACTCCCACCATAAATAATAATAATAATAATAATAATAATAATAATAATAATAATAATAATAATAATAATAATAATAATAATAATAATAATAATAATAATAATAATAATAATAATAATAATAATAATAATAATAATAATAATAATAATAATAATAATAATAATAATAATAATGAAGAACAGTTATTAGATGCCATGCCTGGTAATATATGAATTGAGGGTATTTAACTTCGTCAGGCAAAGGGAATAGACGACAAACGCGTATTCAGACGTTTCGCCGGTGAAGGCTTCATCAGTAGTATATTTTAAACTGAGAATCACTGTCTTAAATGACTTACATTTGAATTCTGAAATACCCAATGGTATTTAGTTGATTAAACAATGCTTTATAATTACAATAGTAGTGTCCTGGGAATAGTAATGACAATATAGTTATATGCAGAGAAACCTGCCTACACAGCCATTCATGATTACTATTGTAATTATAAAGCATTGTTTAATCAACTAAATACCATTGGGTATTTCAGAATTCAAATGTAAGTCATTTAAGAGAGTGATTCTCAGTTTAAAATATACTACTGATGAAGCCTTCACCGGCGAAACGTCTGAATACGCGTTTGTCGGGTCTATTCCCTTTGCCTGACGAAATTAAATACCCTCAATTCAATAATAATAATAATAATAATAATAATAATAATAATAATAATAAAAAAAACAATAATAATAACAATAATATTAATAATAATAATAATAATAATAATAATAATAATAAACAATAATAATAATAAAAATAAAAATAATAATAGATAATAATAATAATGTATTGACTTATATATCGCAAGTTTCATAATATAGTTGAACCTCCCGTAAGCGACCACCCTCAGGACCAGGAAAAGTGGTCGCTTACGAGAGTAACCACCACAGGAAGCCCAAATTTTAGTAATATGATATCTGGTCTCTTGGGAAAGGGAATATCAATACAACAACAGATTTTATCACTGCACTTTTTATTAATATGGGTTTGTAGTGCTCCAACCTCAAAACCTTTAACCTTTTCAGCGAACATGAACATGAACTACAACAGATAAATGGGGCTTGATGTAGTGTCAAATAATATTTACAGTTTATGGCTTGAAAAACCTATGAATCGAGGATTGGCCTGGGTAAGCGATTTCAGTCGATTGTACATCTAAGAGTACGTCACTAACACGGGAGACTGCAGAGGATAATGGTTCATTTCCATGCCAGTCTGCAAACCCTGCCTGCCAACTGATTGGCAAGCTCAATTGCTTCTCTAACGGAGCTGATGCTTGGAGCCTTCAAAGGTTGGTCAACATAGTACCCAGAAATCAGAGACATACCTGGTCGCGCAGCTCATTATTCATAAGCTTTTCGTACATTTACATATCAAAGAGAAATGGTAGAAATGTATGGCAAAACATAGAAAATCAGAAATATCTGAAGAACTAAACTTCGGATGCAAACTCCCGATAGCTAATTCACAAGTTTAATGTTTTGGGTGCTCGAATCGAGTACACTTCTTACAATCAAGCGAAAATAAAGTATGACAAAATCGATTTCAAAAATCGCTCTCTCAACAACATCTCACCTCTGTCATTTACTGTAAAAGGCCGCCAAATTGAGTAAATTCCTAAAAGTTGGAGTCCGGTAGCAGCTTCGTCGAGCGTGGTACACACTTTCCCGATAGCCAGTTCGAAAGGACGTCATCTAAACTCACAGAATATCACACTTGTTTGGCCATAAATTCCACTTCTAATATGACAAAGTCCAGCCAAAGATAAGCTAAATTCCACTTTCGCCGATACAGAAGCATACTGAGAAAATATACTGTTTTCACCGTTGTTTTTCACTCGGTAAACGCTTCTGTCAAGATTATTTGGATCGCCATGTTTACATAAGTAGCCTGGCCTGTTAGATTACACAGGAAACCCAGAGATAGTTAGCTGAGTTAGGCTCAAAAAGCGGAGAAATAGGAGAGACGATGGAGGGGAGGGCGTTCAACTTTGGGCTTCCTGTGGTAAATACCATCTTCGTATCTTTTTGCTAAATTTGCAATTATTTTAAATTGTAGAGGCTGTATGATCAAGATCGCTTCACACTATTAGTTTGTGATTCAGATTTCACATAGCTTACATGAATTTGAGCATAATCTTTTGATTCTGGGTAACTCCGCTGACACAAATAATCGTAGACGCAAAATGTCTCTGATTTCTGGCAATGAATGCAAAATCATGATCATCACTGTCGCTCTCTACGACATCGCCCTGTCGATGATATTCTATCAGCTTCATCAAACTGCACTAGCAGAAGCTGTTAAATCATCTAGCTGGCACAGTAATCTTGGCTGCAAGTTCCTCTAGGTCGAGTAGCTTGGTCAGGGGCGAGGATTTCAAGTCTTGGATACATGAAATGATGTTTAAGAATACTAAAGTAAAGTAAAAAAGTAAAGGACTTTATTTAACGTCGGTAACTCGTAATCGGTGCAGCAAGAATCAAAACTCTACTGGTATACGTTACATACCAGATACAGACTGTCTTACTTGTCTTACAGCAAGAATCGTTCTCGTTCTCTATGAGTTCAAATAGTCAACTCGACGCTACGCGCCTCGTTGACTATTGACTCATAGAAAATTGACTCATAGTCTAATTGTTAAATTAAATATCGATTGGAATAAAGCCAATGCTAATATATATATATTTTCGATCTGTTTATTGTATATTGTATATGTATCGCAGGATTCCATTTGATATTAGAGGCTGCTAGCCACTGACTGGACTGCCCTGCTGGTTTATTTGAGTTTAAATAAAGGTGTCTATCTATCATTGTATAATCAGCTTATTGCAACGTAGTTGTTAATTAAATATTACTCTGAGAAGGTCGCTTACCAGAGGTAAAATAACAATGAAAAATCCAACTCCCAAGTCCAAAAGGTGTTCGCGGCGGTCGCTTACGAGAGGTGGGCGCTTACGAGAGGTGTCAAATGCAGTGATTTGACTGCGAGACAAAACGGGATTTTGGTAAGTGGTCGCTTAAGGGAGGTGGTCGCCTACGTTCGAGAGGTTCAATTGTATATAACTAATAAAATGCCTTGTTGGTAGTATATAGCGTTCAAACGGAACCAACATTGTCGAACAATACCGTTTAAAGATCACAAAGCAAAAGAAATCTTGGCTCAATTAATATACAACACCCAAAAGTGTGTGCCAACACTCCCAATATTGTTGGCAGTTGTTGTTGTTTTTTTGTTTTGTTTTTGTTTTTGTTTTCTATTGATACGTTCTTTATTTGCATTTACCAGAGCTGTTGGCAGTTCGTTGTTGGCGGGTTACGCTATCCAATCACAAAACTAAAGACATGTTGAGACTTCAGTGTTGGTTCGAAACACCCAACATGGCGTCCAAAGGCTCACAACAATATTGAATGTTCTAGTGTTAAGCTGGCTTCATCAACCTTCTTTTATTAGTGTTAGCTTTTAGACTAAGCGTCCATCATCAGGACATGAAAGCTTCACACCAATAAAATAAGTTTGATGAAGCAAGTTTAACACAGAAGGGGAGCGTTTGGTACGGTCGTTATAATGACGCAAATATATAATATATAATATATTAGTTATGCACTGAGGAGTGCAGGTCAACTCGACCTGTACGTAACAGATTTGTATGTTCAACTAGAGTCAAAAGTATAACCGTGTCCATTTATTATTTAATATATATATATATATATATCAGCAATTTCGGTTACATATCTCCCCCCCCCCCCCCCCCCCCCCCCCCCCCCCCTCCCCTCCCTCCCCTCCAATGCAGAGGACAAGGCGTTGTTTGGAATTGATAATGCTCATGCACGATTCCCTGGTTTGCAGAAGTTCTCTATTCACAGGGAGAAAAGGAGAGCGCCGTAATGAGCGAGAGAGAAGGTAAGGGAACCTCTAGTTTGGATAAATCTCACTTCCATGCCATTTGACAACTGTCGCTTGTCAAAATAAGGATTAATATTTTGACCAGTAAACGGCTGCTTATCACGTGGTGATCACGCTGGTATATGATAAGAGTTGACCTAAGATCTAAGATCTTGCTAAATTAGTCAGTAAGGGATGGAGTGAACATAATTATATCGTGACACGTGACACGCGACACGACAGTTTTGTCGTTTATATGTATTTGATACATATGCACCCAAATTGATGTTCTTTATAATGCAAATGTGCGTTTGCACCTCTAAGGTTTTTCTAATTAAAAGTGGCTTATTATGTTTATTCCCTGGGCATTTCGCTCCTCACCGAGCACTAAACGCAATACCTGAAAAGGAGCGAATAAACACTGGTAGATATTAATATTTCCTCAGAATAGATCACTCATTTTTACCCTAAAATTTGATATCTGATCCCAAATGGTTTTCAATTTTGATCCCTGATCTCGACAGACGTCACCGATCCCAACGAAAAAAAAATCGATCCCTGGTTTGGGTCTTATGATCCCGATCGATCCAGGGTCTGTAATCCCGGCCCGATCCCAAGTATGTGATTACTCGTCACGTGGTACTGACGAGTAATGTGGGCGTTGTCATCCTTCGCCAAGTAAAACCATTACAAATAAAAACTCTATTTGAAAAAAAAGATAAAGTAATATCCAGATATGAAATGTCTAAATGTTTTCGATCGCTTGATCAACATCCTCAGTGATACTACTAGAGTTATGGTCGGTGAATTGTAGGCGCTCGAATTCCACTTGGGAAGATTCGCAAAAGTTCGCTGCCGTGTTCAACAAATTAAAATGTGTTCAAACTAGACAACATTATATATAACATGTGACAACACAATCTATTGAGTCATTAGTTTTGTTCTTTACTTTCGTTTTTGCTATATCATGTAAACACAGAGCAAATTGATAGACTTAGGACTCTTAGGGATCACTAGTCATGTCTGTACCCAGACAGTATGTCAAGCTAGTTTCACGACACAATGCCACTTCAAAGTCTTCATGTTTACAAACATGTAAACCTGTACAAACGTCTACGATAGTCTGTGGATGGCATTATCACGAAGCAATAGAAGCAAGGAATACTCAGGCTAGAATCTGTGTCAATATAACGGTAGATATAAGGAAGCCAATTCCTTGATCCAGTAACTATTTCAACGATTTATTATGATGATCTTTGGTCTTGTCTTACTGTGCTTTGGTCCGTCGCTCCTTGAAGGTAATATCAACGAAGGTAGAAAGAAAAAAGATAACGAAATAGTCAGAGTACAGAACAGAACAGCACAACAGAGTTCAATAGAGAAGAGTAGATAAGAACGTGGAGACGAGAAGACAATACAATAAATAAAACAGAACAGAAGAGATATGAAAAGCAAAGAGAATAAAACAGGCAGAAAACAGAGAAAACCTAACCATCAAATGTAGCTTTTACAAATGTTCATTATTTATATATTTCGATTTTAATTCCAAACAATATCATATCAGCCTGTGGCCAGAGGCCTTACAGTGCTCGTGTGGTCAATGGTCAAAACGCTCAACCGAATTCGTGGCCTTGGCAGATTTCTCTTCGCGTCAATGGCCGCCACATCTGCGGCGGATCTCTGATCAAACCTGACTGGGTGTTAACAGCAGCACACTGTGTAGAGAGTAATCAACGTCCTAATGGCTACACTGTGGTAGTCGGTAAGTAAACACCAACTTGCATAAAAGTTGTCGGGACAAAAAACTGATGAATCATTGAGACCGCAAGGATATCTGGGAGAGAGGCAAAGTTGATCAATTTAAAAAGGACGAATTAAATATTGAAGACAACAATTTTGTATCTTCAACCTTAGTTTTAATAAAATATTATCTTGATTTTTTTATCAAAGAACTGTTTAAGGTAAATATCCTACATGTCTGGATAGCTTTTGATTTTCCAAAACAAATTGGTTGAATTCCCAGAATTCCTTTTGGTCGTATACCCTTCATGTCTTTCAACCCGAAAACGTTTAGGCAATTAGTGGTATACACCTATTTCTAAAAAGGTTGTCGAGAACATCAGTCCATAGGCGATAGGTTATTGGTCGTTCCAAGACCGAACTGCATTATGGTAACAGCTCGAATGTCGTGGATGCCAGAGAAAATTCGATTCAAAATTCGTCTTGTCCTGTTTGAAATCAAATAGTTACGATATCATACATGTTTTCATACAGGAAGTGCAATTTTTGGCTATTCAAGCTGTTTCCATGATGCAGTTTGGTCTTGGAACGACGTATAACCTATTGCCTATGGACTGATGTTATTGACAAACTTTTTTGAAATATGTGTATACGCGAGGGTGTGCTTTATATATATTTTTTCAACGTAGTTCATCATTTCTAACTATAAAACAATAGCGAATTGTGTAAATCGCGTTTACGACACTAATTGGTTGCTTACAGGTTAAACAACATTTTACATCAGTTTTCGGAATGATTTTTGTACTGAATCTGTAAGTATCTATAAGAATCTAGCAGTATCAGGCCAAATTAATCTGTAATCCCAATAAAATTCGAATTGATATTGTGTATTCACTCGTATTTCCTTTTTCTCAGGCGTTTGTGACCATTTGCAAAACCCACAGCACTATCTTTATACCTTAATTCGTTACTTCCACATGCATCACCCATAATGCACTTTGTTTGCCACCGAAATTTTGCATAAACTATTCAATTTCTCTTGGGAACATGCAGTCTTCCCAAGATATTTTGGTTGATGTGGAAGTGGCGAATACACCTTTCCCGCATATTCGCTTCGATGACCACGAACAATGGTTTCAGTTCGAGATTGGAGTAGAAAAAATACAGTAAATGCATGGCAATGTCTACCCCAGTCTCAACCTGGTGCCATTGTTTGTGGGAATTGGGCAGAATGCGGGAAATCCCTGTGTGTTGAATAATATATAAATATTTAGTTAAGTATCACTCCCCGTCAATATTTACGGTTATTTTATTATGTTTCATGTATATCAGGGGCCCATCACATGCGCGGCCAGACACAATTTCAACAAACCTTCCGTGTAACACGGTTACATATGCACAGCGGCTTCAGCATGAGACATTTCAGGAATGACGTCGCTCTTCTCAAGTTGGAGAGGCCGGCTCGACTAAGTCAAGGTGTCAGCCTTGTGTGTACTCCTCCTGCAAACTCAAGAATTACACCAGGATCACGCTGCTACATTACTGGTGAGCTTAGTATTCCATACCTGTCAAACCATCCGAATTATTGTTCAGTTTTTGGACCAATATATATAGGTTATTATAGTTAGAGTTGTGTAATACGGCTGGATATTTTTACGAGTCTTGCCGTATTTTGACGAGCCGTAGGCGAGGCAAAATACAAATAGACGAGTAAAAATGTCCAGCCGTATTACACAACTCTAACTGTAATAAATTGTTTATTATACGACAACAAAATAACCCCCCCAAAAAAGTCCTTTTTTCTTTCTTTGCTTATCAGTGTTAGCGTACAAATGCTGTTTTTGTGATTTGTTTGTGAAATGCGCGCGCTATCACACAATCGATACGCAATCGAGCGCGCGCTCGAGATATTTTTCGCTGGCTTTTTTCACCAAAAAGATTGGATTTTCTTCATATTTTCTATACAGATGTCATTCAAAAGTAGTTGTTTGTTTCCCTATTCCCTTTAGAAATACCTTTCTGTCGTTGTATAGTGTTTTTTTCTTTTTGCAATGAAAATCAAAACTGGTACAAAATATGTTGTGTTCAAAACCGGTTTTACCAGGTTACGCCGGGTAATACGACAATCTACAGTGGGTAATACGCTCGGATATTTGGAGGATTTTGTGCCCTTTTATGGTAAATTTACGTCACAGTCGTATAATAAACTAGAGTATTGTAATTGTGAAGTGTTTCAAGATCCAGAATTTATATAGCACACAAAAGCTAGACGTGGTCTCTCAAAAATGAACAAACTGGATAAAGCTAGAAGAACTATTCTAGTTTGACTTATAATCTACATTTTGGAACAAGAAATGATCAACAATTCAACATTAAAACATCAGTCGGCCATATTCGATGTCTTCCAACATGGCCCGGCGCCATGTTTTCGAATTCAGGATGATGGCCATACTGGATAACAAACCGCATAATAACTACAAGAAGTTATATTTAATTGATGTCGTCCGACATGGCCTCCATGGCTTGGATTTCAATCATTACTTGGGATTGTGGCCATCGATATTGGATCACGTTGCACAACAAACAAAACTGAGAAGCTGGTAGTATTCTAGTGACCTCAGTCAAAATATATTTGTGTATCGTTTTCCAAGTAAAAAAGTCAATGTTATTGAATCATTAGTATAGTCAAGTGAATACCTCTTTTTCTTGTCTACTACTTGAACACCCTGAACGAAATTATAACGTTTTAAAAGCCGTTCATTTCCGAAAGTATAACACAATTATGGCTGCTTAAAATATTGTACCTTTTTTGGCAACTTCTTTAGGATGGGGACGTACGCGTGGTGGAGGCAATTCTGCTCAAATTCTGCAACAAGCTGATCTTCCTGTCGCCAGTGACTCCCAATGCCAGCGGGTTAACGGCAATCTGATGCGCATCGATCCTTTCTCGATGATCTGCGCAGGTGGTCAAGGCAAGGGTGGTTGCCAAGGAGACAGCGGTGGACCATTCGTGTGTAACGAGGGTGGTCGATGGGTGCTTCGCGGTGCTGTCAGCTGGGGGCATAGAATGTGCCGTACTGATCACTTGACTGTGTTTGCACGTGTAAGCAGCTTCATCGGTTGGATAAACCAGCGCGTTTATTAGGTAAGAACCAAATCCTAGTAAACCAGTATCCAAAGGTAGTACATCAAACTAGTAAACTTTGCTGTTCTCTTATATATTTCCTATTGAATAAACTAGACCATCGCCTAAAGCTCTTGGGGGTAAAATGGAAAGGGATGACCATCCCCGTAAAACCAAGAAAATACCCTAAAATTAGTTAAGCGCGCCAGTTCACATGCGGTTCATTTTCTTGTGCTCGTGCTTGTAATCATGTGCAGTGTAAAGTGGGTGTAAGGCTGCGGGTTTCTATACAGGACCGAATTCGAGACTACTACAAATTCACCGTCACCTACTAATTTGCATAGCTAGTACTGTAGTATACGAGATTATGTAACAAAGCTGTATAGATCAGTGTAAACAATCGCTGGCTTGAATCGAATGATAAAAGTCCAGGAATCTCATTATCTGGCCCCATATGGTAGCAAAACACTGCCCACCGTGTTCTATCAAGCCCGGTTGTTCGAAAGCGGGTTAACGCTAACCCGGGGTTAAATTCGCTAACCCTAATAGCCATATTTAACCCTGGGTTAGCGCTAACCCGATTTCGAACAACCGTGTCCAGAGCGACTTCTATTAGCCACTTTAGAAACGAGTGGAGGACTGGGAACGAGTTTTAAGAATTATATATTTAAAAAATGAACCCAATCACAAGAAACAGCATCAAAATTAGTAAGTTTTAGGAGTTTTATAGGGTTTGGACAGGCAGCAACTGAACAGTAGACATTTAAAAACTGCACAAATTACAAAGAAGTGTATGGTTACTCGATCGCAAGAGGGAGGGGACGTCTCTATTGTTTTCGGCTGTGCGATCTGGTACAATGTTGTTGTAATTTGTGTAGCAACCGCGGGACCCGACGTCGATTCACTGACTTTCTGCAGTAAAACGTGTTTGACTAGATAGCAAAAACACGAAGAAAATAATAATAAGGACCCTTTTGAGATCATTTTAACAGTATGTGTGTGTCATGTGTATCATACCTAACAGCTCTGTGTCATCTTTCTGCTGTCTGTATTTTAATTTTCTTTTCAATCCTCTGTTCGCGGGATTCCGCCATTTTGAAGCGGGACGAAAGTTTGTCTCTTCAAAAAGTCGCCTTTTCGAGCCTAAGGCGAGAGATTGTAAATAAGATACAACATTGTCACGAATATTGTAAATTACTTATGATATTGTTTAATCATTGTTTGAACCAGGTAGGCGTTTCAACCAGAATTGTAGTCAATATCTGATTGAGATGAAAAGAATATAATAATTAAATAACTGTTCTTTTAGCATTCAATTCTCATTCCGATTGCTTGACCGCACTAGCTAAACAATGAAGACAGTTTCGCATTATAGCTTAGTTAAGATGTCGATTGTTTAATAAATGTTTTATTCCTTTTCATACTTGATAGTTTTTGAATAGAGTTGATTGCTCATTAAGACATAACAAAGAACAAATACGGCAAATACAGTCAATTGCAAAAATTCTGGCCGCCACGATATATCAATATATCAATATATCGGGTGCATTATGGGTAATTAAATAATACTATTTTAAGTTTCCTAACTTATTAAATGAAGCAAAATGTACAAACAACAAACGTAAAACTAAAATAAACATTATACTAAATATTTATACCAACTTTGCTGGCGTTAACCCGCTTTAAGGATAAATTTCGATTATTTAATTACCCATAATGCACCTGATATATTGATATACTGATATTTCGTAGCGGCCATAATTTTTGCAATTGACTGTATGTAATATTAATGCTTTTTCATTTAGAATATCATTTACACTTTTGTTTGAATTTGGTTTTCAAAGGGCGCTTTAATTGTGAATGCGAACGGAGTTTTGATTCTTTTCAATCAAATCAAGAACAGTTCTCACAGAAGGTCATAGAGCTAAGACGGGCATTTGAGACGATGGCTGACAATTTTCGTAAACTGCCAAAAGTGCATCACAAGAAAGTCAGTTGTTGAGGGAATGTGCCCAAACTAGCACCGAAGTGGAGTGTAAAGACGGATTTCTGAAGTCTGGCAGATATCTCGTAAAAACAAGGTAGCAAGGAAAGAGTCTATTGACTTTCGTTTGACACATAAATTCCGTATGAAGTTCTAGTTCGACTAACATTACTTTACCATCTTCTAATTCGAGGTTCTTGAAAAGAATAACGTAGCAAGTAACGCAATATTTAGCGAGAACTGTGCGAAGTCCTTATTTTGAAGTAATCTCGTGTCTTTCAAAGTTTGTTATAATTTATTTGAGATTGTGAAAGTATTGCCGCACAAAGCTAGAAATCCAATGATTGTATCATTAGTAAGTAAGCTAAAACTGTGAAGGTGCTAAGCTCCAATGAAGGGAGTTACATTAAAGAAACTGCGGAACAAAAACTAAACGTGTACTGATTTTTCTTAATTAGCTTTTAGGATAATGTATTGTTCAGTCTCATATAATGCATTGATCGATACAGAATACCTATAGAGCTTATTAGTATTCTGTATCTGATACAGAATACTAATAAGGTCTATTAGTATTCTGTATCAGATACAGAATACTAATAAGCTTTATTACTATTCTGTATCATACTTATGAACAATTGCAGTAATTAATCAACCCCACCTATTCCCTGCCAACTATTCAAACCCTCCCCGTGCTTTTAGTTTCTTGGAAATTGTATGGGAGTTACAAGGTAGCCACGTGACCAGAATGCTGAGCACAGATGAATAATGAATTATTAATGAATATTATAAGATTATGTAAATCAATCTGCCCATGGGTGGGTGGGCGGGAAAACTGTGATAGTTCTGCTCGTAACGTAAGCGAATAGAAAAGTGACTAAATCGATTTATAAAATAATTTAGATATAACGCGCGCTCTGATTGGTTAATTACCATGTTGATATGAGGCTATGTAAACATGGTTCATGACCTTGAACAACCTTGAAGCGATTCAGTGGATTTGATTGTAAAAATAACTGACCACAAATGTATTTTTTTCTGTTGTCAAACATGTTTTATTTACTAAACAAAAGCCATAGAATTACATTTTTTCTTGTTTAGTTAAGTTCAAATTCTATCTAGATGTGATTTTGATGATTTTAAACCGAAAATTAAGTAATTTTGCAAGAATTGAGCTTCAAGTTCATTCAAACTCGGCCGGCAAGAAACTCGACGAATCGTCCACTTATTTCTGTCCACAATAACGAAGAAAACTAAATATAACGGCTCAGTTTTCTCAATCACATACTAACCATTTTGTAAGTTATATTTACGACTGAAAATATCAAGAAAAGATAGCCGTATTTACTCACAAAACAGTAAAAACAGAGCGATTCTTGTAGCTACACGGCGGGTTCGCCAGAACATTCATATCTCTAGTAAAATATGTCAAAGAGAAAAAATATCTTGAAATGTCTCAGAAACGTCCATCGTTTATACATTCTTGTCGAGAAAAGCGACGAAAAGATTCAAAAATACGACAAATACTGTGGATATTTGGCTACCTGAATTCGTGCTCCATTCATCAAGTTGTCAAATATTTCAGAAAGTTTGACGACTCTTCGTCATTGATCGTGATTCGGCTCAGCTTTTCTCACTTTTCTTCGGTATCGTGTTCACAGGATACAAAAACAAAGTGTAACAAGCATTCTTCTGTAATTTTCTGACAGAAAATAGCATTCTTCAAATCGTTTTTCGTGTCAAAACAGTAAATGGCACATATAAAAGTTGTCGAGTCGCTTTGCCATTTTGATTTCTTTCGTGAGATTTGATTGGATGATAGGCGATTTCTGACGCTTTTCAGGAGAATTGAAATTTTGATCACTAAAATCTCGCGTAAATAAAGGAGTTTTCCGAAAGAAATCCTTGCAGTTATTTTATAAAACAAATAGAAAACGTTTTCCCGTGTTTACATAGCCTGATAAAATACTGCGCGTGTTGTAAAACTGATAAAGGCACGTGCCTGACTATGACGCACAGCGCGTGCAAATTACTCAATACCTTAGTACAAACTTGTACTGCTTGTACCCCCCGCGTCCGCTGATCCCGAGAGTCTAGATTTATATTAATGGTATTAATATTCATTATACGACTTGTTGTGAATATATACGACTTGTTCGAGAAATATATGACTTGTTGTGAATATATACGACTTGTTCGAGAAATATACGACTTGTGAAATATACGACTTGTTAGCCCGCGGTGAATCGGTCAGCAGATTGTGGCGAGGGGCCGGTAGGTACTTCATATAACGTTATTGAAGTGGACCAAAGACACTTTCTAATACATACACGTACATATCATTTACTTCCCATACCCCATACCCCATAAGTCGTATATTTCTCGAACAAGTCGTATATTTCTCGAACAAGTCGTAATATTCACAACAAGTCGTATATATTCACAACAAGTCGTATATTTCTCGAACAAGTCGTATATATTCACAACAAGTCGTATATTTCTCGAACAAGTCGTATATATTCACAACAAGTCGTATAAATTCACAACAAATCGTATATGATTCAACAGAAGTATTATTGTCCAGACTGGCGCGCCATACGCATTAGTACATGATTAGCCTCGAGTCAGTGTACATTATTCATGAATATCAAGAAGTACACGAAAAAATGTTGACATTAACCAATAGAAACATTTTTGAATTGCACGGACTGTTTTCTGAATCGAGGCAAGGCCTGTACAAACGCGTCTTTTGTCAACAACGCGAAACTGGAGTATAGTCTCACAGTTCCCTATGCCATCTTGAAAGGTAGCCGTGCATTTGCATCGAAGCGAGACCAACGGTGACCTTCCAATCATGGAGACCTTTTTAACACCTTGGACAATTAATTATTCACATGTCTCTATCATTGCAAGGTCACCGTTGGTCTCGCTTCAATGCAAAGGCATGGCTACCTTTCAAGATGGCGCAGTGAACTGGGACTATCCAGTTGATAAAAGTTCCATATTATCAAATTACGTCTGCTAAGACTAAACGACCGAATGTTCTACCGCAACCTGAAAGTGGATTTTATTTCATTGCAGATCGTTGCAGCGCGGATCATCACGTCATGGAACAAAAGTGGATTAAGTAGAGTAGCTGATCACTGTAAAACAGCGAATAGAAATAAATCGTAGCTCGAACATCATGATCAATGTCTGGAATGTGGTCGCTCGGTATTACGTTAGTGGAACTAATTTAGCTCGAATTTCGCCGACATCATTTTGTTACATTTGGCTCAGTTCATTGTTGATAATATTTTAAAACAGAAAACTATCAAGCAAAGCGAATTCTATTGAAATCATCTTTCTTTTTTTTTAATTCCAGGAAACGGAAAAAGTCATTTTAATCCGAGTCTGTACAATCATAGTTTTATTACCTTTATTTGAAACTGTTTTCGTTTAAACAATTTAGGGTGTTAGATTGGAGGTAGCTCTAGGTTTTCTCGTAGAAAGGAGTCAAGAAATGTCAAGGAAAACTAGACTTTCCGATCTACTACCAGCTGATGATCCACAAGATAAATCCAACATTTAAAAACACTCAATCAGACTCCCAATACGGGAATCCGGTCATCTCGCACACCGCCATCTCGCCCCAAATTATTAAATGATTCATCTCGCCCCAATATTAATGCTTGTCTACCATCTCGCTCCAATGAATCGTATACTTACCTATAAGTGTTACTTATGTACTATCTTAGCATGATTGAAGTAAAGTCAACAAATTCAGGAAATTTCACTTTAAACCCCAAGAAAGACCTAAAATATATATAGTAATAACTATTTTGTATGTGTCAAATCCCGAGGAGGCATCATTATAGTCCCCCAAAAGCATCGATCTGAAAGTAAAAAAATGAAAGATACCTTATCAGTAACGTCAGTAGCTCGTAATAGTAAACATATACTTGTAAACTTGAGGCCAACAGTGCGCACCTTACTACTCGGCCCTCTCCCATCACTGCTCCGTTTTACGCAAGAGCAAGTAGTATCGGGTAATTCCCGCAAGTAGTATCGGGCAATTCCCGCAAGTAGTATCGGGTAATTCCCGCAAGTAGTATCGGGTAATTCCCGCAAGTAGTAACGGGTAATTCCCGCAAGTAGTATCGGGTAATACCCGCAAGTAGTATCGGGTAATTCCCGCAAGTAGTATCGGGCAATTCCCGCAAGTAGTATCGGGCAATTCCCGCAAGTAGTATCGGGTAATTCCCGCAAGTAGTATCGGGTAATTCCCGCAAGTAGTATCGGGTAATTCCCGCAATTAGTATCGGGTAATTCCCGCAAGTAGTATCGGGTAATTCCCGCAATTAGTTTCGGGTAATTCCCGCAACTGGTATCAGGTAATTACCGCAAGTAGTATCGGGTAATTCCCGCAAGTAGTATCGGGTAATTCCCGCAAGTAGTATCGGGTAATTCCCGCAATTAGTATCGGGTAATTCCCGCAAGTAGTATCGGGTAATTCCCGCAATTAGTTTCGGGTAATTCCCGCAACTGGTATCAGGTAATTACCGCAAGTAGTATCGGGTAATTCCCGCAAGTAGTATCGGGTAATTCCCGCAAGTAGTATCGGGTAATTCCCGCAATTAGTATCGGGTAATTCCCGCAAGTAGTATCGGGTAATTCCCGCAATTAGTTTCGGGTAATTCCCGCAACTGGTATCAGGTAATTACCGCAAGTAGTATCGGGTAATTCCCGCAAGTAGTATCGGGTAATTCCCGCAAGTAGTATCGGGTAATTCCCGCAATTAGTATCGGGTAATTCCCGCAAGTAGTATCGGGTAATTCCCGCAATTAGTTTCGGGTAATTCCCGCAACTGGTATCAGGTAATTACCGCAAGTAGTATCGGGTAATTCCCGCAAGTAGTATCGGGTAATTCCCGCAAGTAGTATCGGGTAATTCCCGCAATTAGTATCGGGTAATTCCCGCAAGTAGTATCGGGTAATTCCCGCAATTAGTTTCGGGTAATTCCCGCAACTGGTATCAGGTAATTACCGCAAGTAGTATCGGGTAATTCCCGCAAGTAGTATCGGGTAATTCCCGCAAGTAGTATCGGGTAATTCCCGCAATTAGTATCGGGTAATTCCCGCAAGTAGTATCGGGTAATTCCCGCAATTAGTTTCGGGTAATTCCCGCAACTGGTATCAGGTAATTACCGCAAGTAGTATCGGGTAATTCCCGCAAGTAGTATCGGGTAATTCCCGCAAGTAGTATCGGGTAATTCCCGCAAGTAGTATCGGGTAATTCCCGCAAGTAGTATCGGGTAATTCCCGCAAGTAGTATCGGGTAATACCCGCAAGTAGTATCGGGTAATTCCCGCAAGTAGTATCGGGCAATTCCCGCAAGTAGTATCGGGCAATTCCCGCAAGTAGTATCGGGTAATTCCCGCAAGTAGTATCGGGTAATTCCCGCAAGTAGTATCGGGTAATTCCCGCAATTAGTATCGGGTAATTCCCGCAAGTAGTATCGGGTAATTCCCGCAATTAGTTTCGGGTAATTCCCGCAACTGGTATCAGGTAATTACCGCAAGTAGTATCGGGTAATTCCCGCAAGTAGTATCGGGTAATTCCCGCAAGTAGTATCGGGTAATTCCCGCAATTAGTATCGGGTAATTCCCGCAAGTAGTATCGGGTAATTCCCGCAATTAGTTTCGGGTAATTCCCGCAACTGGTATCAGGTAATTACCGCAAGTAGTATCGGGTAATTCCCGCAAGTAGTATCGGGTAATTCCCGCAAGTAGTATCGGGTAATTCCCGCAATTAGTATCGGGTAATTCCCGCAAGTAGTATCGGGTAATTCCCGCAATTAGTTTCGGGTAATTCCCGCAACTGGTATCAGGTAATTACCGCAAGTAGTATCGGGTAATTCCCGCAAGTAGTATCGGGTAATTCCCGCAAGTAGTATCGGGTAATTCCCGCAATTAGTATCGGGTAATTCCCGCAAGTAGTATCGGGTAATTCCCGCAATTAGTTTCGGGTAATTCCCGCAACTGGTATCAGGTAATTACCGCAAGTAGTATCGGGTAATTCCCGCAAGTAGTATCGGGTAATTCCCGCAAGTAGTATCGGGTAATTCCCGCAAGTAGTATCGGGTAATTCCCGCAAGTAGTATTGGGTAATCATGACCATAAAAGGAATGGAAAAGACTTCTGGGTAATTGTGCAAAGTGGCGTGTTGGACTTCGTGTGAGATATAAAGTAAGAAAGTCGTGAGCCTAAATTTATTTGTTTTCTAGATCTGTTCATTTTGTGTGATTTCCAGAACTCATGGGACTTAATTGAAGGATATATACAGTATATTGCATTTAAATACTACCGAGAGACTGATAAAGGAGCCCAAACTTTTTGTTGTTCAAAAACTTATGCGGACGGATCAACATTCGATAAATTGATCATCACACAAATCAATTTCCAGCTGTGATATTTTAATACTGTACAAGACAAAAGAAAGACAAGCGAAGACAATATTTTTGTGTGAAAGCAAAGGATTTAGATTTGGTATAAAACTGATACGCAAGCTTTATGACAATGCTTAGAATGACTTGTAATTGCATCACATGATACTTGGAAAAAGTTCATAAATATATCGTTCTTACATATTGTTGTTACATATTATCTAGAACTGTAGTCTGGCTATATATTAGATGGGGCAGATATAGTAATAGCAATGTCGACTAATATATTGAATATTACTTGCATAGCGCCAAAATTCATAAGCAATGTCCAAGGGGGCGTTATAAGTTTAATTGATGCAAATATATGATTATCAGTGTAAACTTCACTGGACGATAACAAGCAAACAAATCAGTGCCCAAGCGATGACGATCAGAAAATAAATACATCCATTGCACTAGCTATATATATGAATATTGAAATATCACTGTATAACCAGCATGACTTTGATTTATTGTTCTACAATATAACTGAATAGTCCCTTTCACAGTTCCTTGCGCCATCTTGCTTGAAAGGTAGCGGCCTTTGTATCGACGCGAGACCAAAGGTGACATTATAATTGCAATGATAGAGACATTTTTTTAAACCTTTGATAATCACTCACATGTCTCTATCATTGCAAGGTCACCGCCAGTCTCGCTTCGATGCAAAGGCACGGCTACCTTTCAAGATGGCGCAGGGAACTGTGAAGGGGACTATTGCACTGTTATTTTCAAGGAGTTAGTTCAACTCCAAAAAGGGAGTTAAAAAAAAAGGTACAGAATGACTCTCTTTTCTGGAGTTGATTTAACTCTGTCATATTTTACTCTTTATAGGAGTAAAATTTACTCTAGTGTTAGAGTTATATTTACTCTTTTTAAGAAGTCGTAACAACCCTGGTAGGAGTTAAACTTACTCTACCGTTGGAGTTACAATTACTCTTTTCAGGAGTAAAACTTACTCTAGTGTTGGAGTTACAATTACTCTTTTCAGGAGTAAAACTTACTCTAGTGTTGGAGTTACAATTACTCTTTTCTGGAGTAAAACTTACTCTAGTGTTGGAGTTACAATTACTCTTTTCAGGAGTAAAACTTACTCTAGTGTTGGAGTTACAATTACTCTTTTCAGGAGTAAAACTTACTCTAGTGTTGGAGTTACAATTACTCTTTTCAGGAGTTAAACTTACTCTAGTGTTGGAGTTACAATTACTCTTTTCAGGAGTTAAACTTACTCTAGTGTTGGAGTTACAATTACTCTTTTCAGGAGTAAAACTTACTCTAGTGTTGGAGTTACAATTACTCTTTTCAGGAGTAAAACTTACTCTAGTGTTGGAGTTACAATTACTCTTTTCAGGAGTTAAACTTACTCTAGTGTTGGAGTTACAATTACTCTTTTCAGGAGTAAAACTTACTCTAGTGTTGGAGTTACAATTACTATTTTCAGGAGTTAAACTGTAAAAATGGATTGGTTAAATCTACCCCAAAAAGGTTAATAAGTGGATCTGAGGTAACCATTTTAGAATTGGTTCTTTTAACCATTTATTAATTGGTAATTTCGACCACCAATATGGTGGTAACATGAACCATTGCCTTTTGGTTATAACAACCAATTAATGGTAGTTTTAACCACACTCTCTTATGTTATTTCAACCAATTTAGAACTGTACCTTGGATGGATCTGAGGTAATCGATTTAAAATGGTTAAACTGTGTTATTTCAACCAATGTTTATTGGTTGAAACACATTGGTAGAATCAACCATTTCTCAAAGTGGTCATTTTAACACAAATTAACACCCCAAACCAAACAGGCTATTTGATTTTTTATATTGAAAACAAAACAAATTGACATACTTTCAAATGGAATGGATTTTCTGCTGAAATATTTATTTGAAAAGTGGGTAGAATTTATAACCATTTTCCCAAATGGTCATTTTAACAAAATTACAAAGGTAAAAGTCACAAAACAAAATATATATTTTTGCTGAAATATTCATTTAAAAATGAGTTATACTGATACAAGCTACATGTACATGTACAGAATGTATAGGCGGCTACACTAAAGACCATTGATTGATTGATCGATTGGTACCGGACACTGTGACTTGAACTGGGATAACTGCTCTCTGCCATCAACTGGAAACAATGTAATAACAAAATCTAATGTTGGTTTGTAGGTTGGATAATTCATGACAAAACTTTTTGTATCTTCAACTGGAGTTTTATTTCAAAACTGCCAAGCTTTCGGGCTAAGCGCCCATCTTCAGGGCTAAATACATAACATCTAATTACAACGGCTATAAGTATACGAACACAAACAAACAAACGCCACCAAACAAGCAAGCTCGTGCGCAACAAACTGAACAGTCTCGCACAAAGCAAACAAAATCGAACAACGCCAGATATAAAGATGAAAAAGGTGCGCGAGGAATAGAAAATGAAGTATTAACGTAAGAATTGAAAATAATAAATAGAAAGGTAGCCAAAAAAACGAAACCAGAGCGCGATGAACTATAAAAACAGAATAAAATTGAGTAAACGAATGATTGAATAAAAGAATGAACGAATGAATGAACGAGTGAATGAACGAATGGATGAACAAATAAATGAATGATAGAATGAACGAATGGATGAACGAATGAATGAATGAACGAAATAATGAATGAACGAATGGATGAAAGAATAAATGAAAAAATGAATGAAAGAATGAATGAACGAAAGAATGAGTAAATGAACCTACATGCCACTAACAAGCAATAATTGCGCAATCTATTTATTTATTTATTATTATTTTATTATTATTATTCATCCTTCCATTCATTTACTCATTCTTTCGTTCATTCATTATTTCATTTATTCTTTCATCCATTAGTACATTCATTATTTCGTTCATTCTTTCATTCGTTCATCCATTCGTTCATTCTTTTATTCAATCATTCGGTTACTCAATTATATTCTGTTTTTATAGTTCATCGCGCTCTGGTTTCGTTTTTTTTGGCTACCTTTCTATTTATTATTTTCAATTCTTACGTTAATACTTCATTTTCTATCCTCGCGCACCTTTTTCATTCTTTCTATCTGGCATTGTTCGATTTTGTTTGCTTTGTGCGAGACTGTTCAGTTTGTTGCGCACGGGCTTGCTTGTTTGGTGGCGTTTGTTTGTTTGTGTTCGTATACTTATAGCCGTTGTAATTATATTTTATGCATTTAGCCCTGAATATGGGCGCTTAGCCCGAAAGCTTGGCAGTTTTGAAATAAAACTCAGGTTGAAGATACAAAAAGTTTTGTAATGTAATAACAGCTGCATGAAGAATTACAAAAATAGTTTTCTGCAGAGCCAGTGGAACAACATGTTACTAATCCAAATTCAACTTTAGTTCAAAGCAATCAACCTACATATAAACAATTCCAATTAATCAGATGTGAGCACCAAGCAAGGCTGTCCATAAGACAACCTCAGCCAGGCATATACCAGAAGGCAAGGGTCACTTGCCTTGATATAACGACGGCTCCTGATCGACAAGAATGTCATATATTGCGAGTGAAAACAAATTAATGGCCAAATCACTGATTCATATTGTAAGAATAACTTCCATGTTTTTACACTGGCTTCGCAGGAATATAATGTATAATGTACATGTATTAGCATCATCAAGTTTTGTTACAGAGGTTGTTTTAGGTATAAGGTAAAGAATGAATCAAGGTTTCGTTTATATAAGCTTAGCTTAGTTAACTTATCAGATTTCACGAGTGATCACGAGGAATAGTAGACTGCAAAACAGCTCCTAATTCTTCGCTAAACACCGTGGACAACAGTCGAAGTTCGTTCGAATCGTTGGGGCCACATGAGAATGCATATGATTCGTTTTCTCGCGGCCCCAACGACTCGATCAAACTTCAACTCTTCTCGAAGGTCTACACGAGTAGTCAACTGATCTTACCTCGCAAACGATGTGTAATTCCTTGTTCCTCGCTTCAGGTTTTGGCCGTAATGATCCTAACACATACATGAACTGTTCCACAACAATTCCAGGACATTTCATAGTAGAAATGGTCGATTATTTTACTAAACAAAGTCTCTTATTCTGTCTTGCAACGTTCAACGTGAAACAGAACGGCGGTATGAATGTTTGCCCGCCTAAAATTCAAATTAGACATTGCTAGCCAATCACAGTGAAGCTCTAACGACAGCTTTCCAAATAAGGTTAATCCTTTAATCCTTTAATCCTTTTAAGATCAATACGATTCATTTGGCCGAGTAACACGAGTTTTAAAATGATAATATTATTGTTCGCATGAGGGAAAGTTGATCAAGTGCTAGAAGTTCTACAAATTAAGTGTGGAAATACAAAGAGTCTTATAGAAGGCATTGACAAGGACATGGAGTTGTCGATGATCGAAGTTTGAAGAATTGTTTTCGCTTTTCCTTTTCAAATTATAATACAATTAGAACCATCTAGAAAGACATCGCGTGTTTCATGCTTTACTAATCACGTCACAAACATGACGTGTCGATTTCAAGTATTTACCTCTTCAAACCTGCTGGTAAGCTTAGATTTGGCGCTATAAGTTTAATTCAGTGGTGTAAGTTGATCTGTGTACACTTGAAGGCGACAACAAACAAGCAAAAACCCAACAGATCAGAAAGACAAACACACCTAGTCCATATCGCTATTATATTTGGATATTCTATTAAGTTCACTTCATTCAATGACAAAGTCAGTATGTGTCGTCTCTTTCGTTCTTTCTATAATCAAATTAAAGTTAAATCACAATCGACGAGAATCGAAAAATCAGTGGCGTTAATTAGCTGTAGGTGAAAATACTTAGCTTGCAAATATACCTTATTCATTGCCCATCCCTTATGCAAGGCCTTCTCAATATATAAAATGGCGGCCGTAATAAGAAGCCATCGATCTCGCCGCTTAAAAACGTATAACATTGGAATTATCACCAAAAATACTATTCAGTTTGATACAACAAATATTTGTTATACATAATTTTCAGTTTGTTTGGTGGATTATTTTTTATATTTTTAAATGAGGAGAGAAGAGAAGAGAGGAGCTGCATGAGGTAAATGTGTAGGTTTTTATTGATTTGAATATATGTCCCAGATTCTCTGATACAGAAAGTGTAATGATGTCATTTCAAGTTGTGATCACCAACCAAATCATGTAAACGTGACTGGCGCCATGACCTACCAGCTTGGCTTTCAATTGGTTGTGCTCAGCTCATGATCACCAACCCAATCATGTAAACGTGACTGGCGCCATGACCTACCAGCTTGGCTTTCAATTGGTTGTGCTCAGCTCATGATCACCAACCCAATCATGTAAACGTGACTGGCGCCATGACCTACCAGCTTGGCTTTCAATTGGTTGTACATGATCAGAAACCGAATCATGTGCAATTTGACTGACCCTCAGTTGCATGAATATTTCATTGGATTTAGCAGTACAATTGGGATCTGATAGATTCTAGGTGGGAAATAATATAATTAGGAACTACCACAGTCTATATAAAGAGACGCATTTTATTAGTATTAGTATTAGTATTAGTATTAGTATTAGTATTAGTATTAGTATTATTATTATTATTATTATTAATATTATTATTACTATTATCACTTTAGATTAATCCATTCCTCTCACTGAAATGGGCAATATTGTCCATCCTTAAAGGAAGGTCAAATCCATTGAGGGCGTAGCCCAGCATGTGATGGCGTTAATTACTAAGTTACGAGAGAAACACTGAACACTGCATCTCTCCCGCTAATATATCCTCTGGTGCAGAAAGTGTCATTGTCATTTCTGTCGACGCGTCATTCCAATATATTTGAGGAAAGTGATAAACAGCGTCTACTCGCCGATTCTGAACATAGTCGGCTTCAGTCAGATTCAATAAATAAAAGTCTAACTTGTCATTCATCATCTCTATTAACTTCACATCACGCCTAAGCAAAATATATTCTTGACAACGGCCAATATTCTAGTTGCTCGGTCTTCTGGTGATGCCTATGATCAGCAACCAAATCATGTCAAATAGGTGAATAATACTTGCATACATTCAAATAGGTTTAGCGCCAACTTTTAAAGTCGCAAATGAACAGTTTCTTTATTTCTAGTAATAAAGAATACCAAGATTAAGGCAACCTATGCATTTTTTCGTACAGACATTCATTACCTAATATTTCACTAATTGTGTTAGTGATCATATGCATATGCATAGTTTGAAACAATTAAAATATTCATTCGCTTTTGTGAGTACTCCATTCACAATATATTCGAATTCTGATGGTTCGTTATAGATACACAAACATTATGCCAACAGCACCCGAGAGTTAGATACAACTGATAGAGAATTGCTGCACCGCAGAGGATTTCTTAGCCTGAGACTGATGCATCAGTAAATCGGCACTGTGTCTATCTCACTCATAACTTAGTAATTAACGCTATCACACGTTGGCAACGCCCTGGTACATATATTGTTTATACATGACATGAGAAGGTGGAACAGAACATGTATTTATGTATAACACCGATAACTTTGATTTATTGAATCTTACTGGAGACTAGTAGACGTCAATTCATCGCTTCTTAAATGATTTGGTTAATTTGCTGAATGCACTTGAACTTAGACTAATTCAACAATATGAACGTTCTGCACAAGCGGCTCTTTCAAGGTTACTATGTACATAGCATTTTTAATAATAATAATAATAATAATAATAATAATAATAATAACACTTTATTTAACAAGGAATTTACAGATAAAGCTATGTATTTTCCAATCTGATCCTCCTAATGATTATTCATTAGACAGAGTACCCAATTAGTTTGTCTAAAGCTAATAAACACATCGACACTTGAATAAAGTTAGTATTATTATTATTGTTATTATTATTATTATTATTATTATTATTATTATTATTATTATTATTATTATTATTATTATTATTATTATTATTATTATGTTATTATTATTACTATTATCACTTGAGATTTATCCATTCCGCTCACTGAGATGGGCAAATTTATCGATCCTTAAAAGAAGGTCAAGTCCATTGAGGGCGTAGCTCAGCATGTGATAGCATTAATTACTAAGTGAAGAGTGAAACACTGAACACTGCATCTCTCACGCTAACAGATCCTCTGGTGCAGAAAGTGTAATTGTCATTTTTGTCATTCCAAGATGCAGAATTAAAGTGATGAACATCGTCTACTCGTCGATTCTGAACATAGCCGGCTTCAGTCTGATGCAATAAATCAACGTCAAACTAGTTATACATGATCTCTGGTATCTTCACATCACGCCTAAGCAAAATATATTCCATCGACCAATATCAGTCTTCAAGTGATCCCCATGATCAGCAACCGAATCATATCTCAAATAGGTGAATAAGCTAACTGTTACAGTGAGGACACACTAACCGGGACCCCTTGAGCAAAACCGACCAATCAGATTACAGCTGAAAATAATCACATTCCAACAAAAGTCATCTGCGCCAATCATCATTATGACTATAATGCTGATTGACACAGACAACTTTTGTTGGAATGTGATTATTTTCAGGTGTAATCTGATTGGTCAGTTTTGCTCAAGTGGTCCCGGTTAGTGTGTCCTCACTGTAATGAATTTGATTAGAGACAACAAAATTAGAGACTGCACACGGTGAGTTTGTCATGCATTGAACCAAGTAAAGTATAACATTCTAACATACCATCATTGATAAGTGACTAAATTTACTAACAGTAAAGTATAATCGCCGCGTTTTTACCGTTCTAATCAGTAATCACTTATCATACTGCTTTATAACTATGCTAATGACTACTTACTAGCCAACAATATCCCTCTCTTCAAAGCCATGTCCACATGAATGATTTTGCCGGATATTTGAATATTGGAACAATAGATTCTGGAGAAGCATAACCACAACAGTATATATAAAGAGGCACGCATTAGCAGTAGCTTTAGATCGTTGCTATATCTTCAGTGGTTGAGCATCCAGCAGACGAAGTAAAACAGCTAACGTTTATCAGCGTATTTGAATGGTGAGAACCAAATCATGTAGTATATTTTAAACTGTTAAAGATGCAATGCAATTGCCCACATATTTTCAGTCCCCATATATATTTATTTCTTTTAACTCAGTTATTTAATTAATGACAAATATATTAACTGACCAGAAACTTTAAAAATTGTGAAGTTACAGTTAGGCTCAGTATCCAGCCGCTGGGGTTTCGTGCGCCCGCGATACTCTCCCCCTCACGGCTGGGCGCACGAGCTTGTCCTTTGTTTTTGTCAACCAATCAGAAATCTGCCCCCCAGTTTTTAGGGGGCATAAATTAAAAATGGCGTGATGGAGAGTTTTGATGCTTGTGAATATGCCCTTGGCTTGAGAAGTTTCATTTAGAGAGTTTTAAAGAAAAACAGCGTTTAGCTTTGAAATAAATTGTTCTGGGAAAGGATGTCTTCGTTGTTCTTCCTACTGGCTCTGGAAAATCTCTAATTTTTCAAGCTGCTCCACTCATATTTGACCTCGTGATATCGCCGCTAGTGTCTCTCATGAAATACCAAGTTAACTTCCTTTCATCAAAGGGCATTACAGTTGATTTCACACAACTTTGGCCGCTCCGATTGCGAAGTTCAATAACGATCTTTGCCGACTTCACTGAGAACTGGCTTGGTTCAGTGAACCGTGAGTAATATTTATGTCTCGAATTCAAATATTTGCTAGAATTGCATCTCAAACGAAATGTTTCAAAAAGTGTATTTCAAACTGCATTATGGAGATAAAGTCCTTTTATTGCGATGTCGTTCATTCTCAAAATCGACTTTCAACTATAGTTTTGATGAGTTTTTGAAACCATCGTGTTATCAGCTTCAAACATCTACTCTGGTCAATTTCACTTTGAGAAGTTCGTTAGCAAAGTTGGGAATTGCGAACGAACTTCGCAATCGATCGCAGCGGCCAAAGTTGTGTGAAATCCACTGTAAAGCGGCTTTCGTTGGCGAAGAGCAAGAAGATGAGTCTATGAAATGTGGCGTGTTGTGCAAGATTGAAGACACATTTCCTCCCAAAGACATCCGTTTCCTTTTATTTTCTTCCTGTTTTTGGCAAATGATACAACCACTCTGGTTATTTAGGACAAACAAATCGAGCGCGAATAAAGTTTGAGTAAATTGGATTTTCAACCGAATAGAATTTCACTTCCGTTTCCGTTTTTATATTTATTTATGCTAATTCTTAAATACGTCACGGACACGCTTTCGAGCCTGTGCGCCCAGCCGTGAGGGGAAGAGTATCGCGGGCGCACGAAACCCCAGCGGCTGGATACTGAGCCTAAGTTACAGTCAGGTAACATAATAACAAGAATATAGGTGTTGTATCTGACTTGAAGTTTATAATTATTATTGAAAATTATTTTGCAATAATAATTATAAACTTCAAGTCAGAGACAACACCTATATTCTTGTGACCAGAAACTGTTCACCCGCAAAATGATAGTTTCGGGTATTCGAAACCTACTTTCACAGTCGCCTACCTGCAGTATGTTTGATCTGTTAATAATTATAATTTATTTTTTGTAATTTCATGATCAGATCAAAATGAAGGGTTTTGGACTGCTTTGTCTTGTCGTGATATTAGTGGTCTTGGTGGAGGTGTCGGAGAGTCGTTCAAAGTATCCAAAGTTCAGGACGATGAACGACAAGAAATCTCTCAACTATCCAAAGGAGATGGACGACAAGAAATCTCTCAACTATCCAAAGGAGATGAACGACAAGAAATCTCTCAACTATCCAAAGGAGATGCCGAACGACAAGAAATCTCTCAACTATCCAAAGGAAATGAACGACAAGAAATCTCTCAACTATCCAAAGGAGATGGACGACAAGAAATCTCTCAACTATCCAAAGGAGATGAACGACAAGAAATCTCTCAACTATCCAAAGGAGATGCCGAACGACAAGAAATCTCTCAACTATCCAAAGGAAATGAACGACAAGAAATCTCTCAACTATCCAAAGGAGATGAATGACAAGAAATCTCTCAACTATCCAAAGGAGATGCCGAACGACAAGAAATCTCTCAACTTTCCAAAGGAGATGAATGACAAGAAATATCTCAACTATCCAAAGGAAATGAACGGCAAGAAATCGCTCAACTATCCAAAGGAGATGAACGACAAGAAAGCTCTCAACTATCCAAAGGAGATGAACGACAAGAAATATATCAACTATCCAAAGGAGATGAACGACAAGAAATATCTCAACTTTCCAAAGGAGATGAATGACAAGAAATCTCTCAACTATCCAAAGGAAATGAACGACAAGAAATCGCTCAACTATCCAAAGGAGATGAACGACAAGAAAGCTCTCAACTATCCAAAGGATATGAACGACAAGAAAGCTCTCAACTATCCAAAGGAGATGAACGACAAGAAATCTCTCAACTATCCAAAGGAGATGAATGACAAGAAATCTCTCAACTATCCAAAGGAGATGAATGACAAGAAATCTCTCAACTATCCAAAGGAGATGAACGACAAGAAAGCTCTCAACTATCCAAAGGAGATGAATGACAAGAAATCTCTCAACTATCCAAAGGAGATGAATGACAAGAAATATCTCAACTATCCAAAGGAGATGAACGACTAGAAAGCTCTCAACTATCATGACGAACTTTATAGTGCTTTGAATCGCACAGCATGAGCACAGCATGAAAGGTGTCCGTATGTCAGCAGGATATATATTATACAGATAGTATTACAAGGATGTACTATTTATTTTTAGCTGTTCAGGGAATAAAATTAATCTGATGTTTTCAAGCGGCAACACTATACTGAAATATTTTTAACTTACGAGTATACTGTGTACGTACGGGTAACTGAATATGTAAAAATATTTACAACTTGATCTCACTATAATTGTGATTTTGTAAACTCGATCGTAATATACCGGCGAACCATAGCAGTAATATTTACAACTTGGTCTAACTTGTTACTGTTAATTGCCGCCCAATGAAACACCAGGAGAAATCTCTCACAGAGTTACAACCTTTCAGCCAAGCAACTCTGCTGTTTCAAGGCAGTCAATGTTGTTTATTCGAGTATCGAGAATATTGTTAATTGCCGCCCAATGAAACACCAGGAGAAATCTCTCACAGAGTCACAACCTTTCAGCCAAGCAACTCTGCTGTTTCAAGGCAGTCAATTTTGTTAAATGTTAGTGGACCGGCTAGTTTTATTTAAAGCTGGTATTCGAGTATCCGGATAATATTGTTAATTGCCGCCCAATGAAACACCAGGAGAAATCTCTCACAGAGTTACAACCTTTCAGCCAAGCAACTCTGCTGTTTCAAGGCAGTCAATGTTGTTAAATGTTATAGGATTGAAATTGAAAAGGTAGCCTCTCACAGGATTACAGCAAATATCACTGAATTTGCGTTACATGTACACGTCTTTAAGAAGAAGGCCAACTGAATTAAATGGCTTTGACTTAACGGGGTTCTACATATATCCCTGGAAGCGAAAGCAACGAGAACTAATCTATTCTGAGCCTATTTCATTATGAGATATTCCGCGAATGATACCGCTATATGCTAAAACTACTAAACTGATACATGTTGTGGTCACGCCATTCAGTCGTATATAAATATTACGCGGGAACATATAGAATCATGACTCGAATCAAGCTCATCATGTGTGCTCAGGAGCGGCACAAATATGAGAGATGAGTTTTAGATCCTAGTTTTATGTATTATTACACGGTACACACATGTTTTTCTGAAATATGCATGATGAAACTGTGATATTTTGAATTTTGGCGCCACTTTGTAGCGTGGTCAAAACATTGTAATGTTTTAGCTCTCTGACGTCCAGAAGCTACAGTGAAAGATGTATTCTCGATCTATAATTACACTACTTTGATAAAATCGATCAGAATGGCAGTAAAAGCACATCTTAAAGCAATACTTATCTGGTAACGTTTGCTCAATTGCATCCTAGTTTGTATCATTAGGTCGCGAAACGCTCGTGTATAACACTGCAGAGGCATCTGCCGAAACATCTCGAACAGCCGTCGATGGTTTTCTGTATAACTATGTCGCTTATACCCCGTCTCAGTCTTTTGTTATTCGGTGATATCATTCATGACGATCGACTGGTATAAACTCGGAGCTGCTGCAGAATATCTAATACACAGCCTACTAATCCTACTGATATTACTTTGTTGGTATCTGCAGTTTGACGTCGTTTGACATGGTTCACACTAGCTTAGCAAGACCACATGCTGATGTTGGTCGGTTCAACCGACGAACATCGGCAGGGTGCCACAAATTCAGAGCACTACAAAGTTCGTCATGAAAGGAGATCAATGACAAGATATACCCAAACTATCGGCCGCCTACCGGCGATGAGCGACAAGGAATATAACAATATTGTGTAAACAAGATAAGTGTAACTCAGAACCGAAATCAATGTTGATTGCATATCGTTGATTGTGCACCTCAATTTATTGTAATATGACTATGAGATTAAAACACTGTATAAAGTATTTGTTTGTATTCTAGTTCCCATCCAATTTCTTTTAGTATATCATTTACCCAAAAATAATTTCAATCAGCTGGTAAATCTCCATAAATTAATTGGCTGCTCTTAAAACAAACGATGACGTCGAATCAAGCAGTTAGAATTCTATATTTCTGGTTTGCTGATGTGTTGTCTAAATGTCCTTCTGTATAATTGTAAACCGCTAGCGTTTCACAGCCGGAAATCATACCATCTGCATGCAAATAGATTTAATAGCCACAATTTGAAGCGGATAAAGAACAGTTCTTTATTTCTAGTAGATAAGAATACCAAGATTTATGGGAACCTATGCATTTTTCGCAACTCGTAGAGACATTAATCATTAATTTCCTATTTTACTGACTCAGATTGTGTTAGTGATCCGTAATTATGCACAATTTGAAATATGAATATAATTTGTATATTGTCATGAGGTCTCTAGTCGCGAACGATTCGAATTTTGTTTTTCATACATGTACGTTGGGCTAGGCCATGATAAATATGTTGTTTAGATATGATACACCTAATTCAAATAAGTTAGTCACCCTTGACTCACAAAGGTGCGTCCCCAGAGAATCATGGGAGATACTGTTTACCAAGTCATTTCTACCAAAATTCCCAGACATTTTGATAAAACATGCGGCCTTCTCATTTTAAATGTCACTTGAATTTGCTTCACCACAATGTTCGTGTTTAGTGCAAGACGTTCATGAAGGATATGGCTGCAAATAGAAACCCCCATGATCCTTCAGGGTCGCACCGTTCACCCTTTTCAGGGGACTAACATAATTGAAATAGGTGTATACGAAGTTACGCCTCGTGCGACTCTTACGCTTCTCTCGTGCTTAGCAGCCTCCCGCGTGCATCCATACTCGATGGACGTACGCTGAGCGTTGACCATTTCTTTTATAACATAGTTACTGCAAATTCAAATAAAACAATTTTATTTTCCAATTGATTTCAGAGCGCGCGCTATGGCGATGACGTGAGCGTGCGTCCATTGAGTTATGGATGCACGCTCGCTTATGGATGCACGCTCGCGCACGCTAATTAGCCAATCAGAGCGCGCGTTATATCAATGGTATGTTATACACATATATTACCACCGATAACTTTGATTTATAGAATCTCACTGGAGACTAGTCAACCGATAATTCATTTCTTCTTAAATATATTGTTTAGACATCATGTGAAGATGCACTGTTCTGCACCAGCTACTAGCATGTCGTGAGTCTTGTAGATAATAGTAAACTTGAAAGAGTTATAAGCAGTATGATAAGTAGTTACCGATTAGAACGGCAAAAACATGGCCATTTTACTGTACTGTACTGTTAGTAAATTAAGTCACTTATCAATGATAGTATGTTAGAATGTTATATCAGTTTACTTTTCTTGATCAATGCATGACAACTCACCGTCTCTTTTATTGTCTCTATAATCAAAATCATTAAGAGTGGATGCCAGTAAGGATCGAGACAAATTCTTCAACTCAAAAATTCGAATTTAAATTTCTTTCACCATATCATTCCTTTCGATGACCTATTTTAGGGAAAAATACTAAATGTTCCAGCGATTTTTATTTTAGGAGAAATTTCCAGTTTTTAAAAACCCGTCTGTCGATCGAAAATGTTCGGCTAAATAATAAGCCAAATTTGAACAGTCGGTGTGTGTTCACCTCTAGAACTACAACAATGACATTAAGTACACTTAATAAACGTTTCTTGGTCTTTTCTACTGTGTAATTTATTTTTCTGTAACTTCTGTAGTTGGTTTTCAAATTTGGTTTTAAAAAGGTATACTGAGCGCCATGAACGGAACGTTGAAATATAGGCAATGTTTGAGATACGAAAAAGGAATCTGGTACATCAATTTTTGAAGAAAACGCCATGTCCCAGGAAAGCTTCACGTTTGCTCTTTCAGTTTAGAAAGTTTCCAGCTTGGGAATTCAATGTAGCATTTTTGAGAAATAAAACTATTAGGCTTGGGACTGCCAAAATTAGCATAAGTTTCGTCCTGTGGCGGACATTTTAACAGTTAGCTTATTCACCTATTTGACATGATTCGGTTGCTGATCATGGGCATCACTTGAAGACCGAACAATTATAATATTGGCCTTGGAATATATTTTGCTTAGGCGTGATGTGAAGATACCAGAGATCATGTATAACTAGTTTGACTTTGATTTATTGAATCTGACCATAGTTAGTAGAGAGACTGGTTATGAAACTCGGCAAACTTCAAAGGGCGAAACAATAGGACCGTACTTGATGTTGAACGACCTCATCACGTGATCGTGACTGTGCACAGCCACAAATCAAAATTGTGTGTGCAATATTGTGTGTGCAATATAAACGATCTCTTCATTTTTGGAGATGATTTTTGACGCGATTCTAGAGATTTTAGAAAGCGATGAAGGAATAGAGGAACAGTTTGTGTCTGCAGTAAGTGAAGTAAGTATGAAGGTTCTTACAAAGACTCATATTTTAGCTTTAATAGCGAACTGAAATCGTGTTTTGAAATATACAAACATGAAACAAACAAGATCGATGCACGCTACAAAATAATATGTTGGTAGTCCGAGTTCAATCTTTTCTAGATAATACTTAAAGTGCCACTACGATGTAATTTGAAAAAGTTCTATAAATCGCACTTACAAAAGTAGAAGTGCTACTACATCACCTGGCCAAACCGTATTCTCATCCGAGACCGGGAAGATATAAATTTTAGCCCCTAAAGTTCGTGATATAGAGGAAGTGACGTCATAGGCTCAACAATTCAAATGCTTTGGTACTTCAGCTTACTGATTTCTGCAAAATAACAACAGGTTTTGCTTCGATTACAAGAACATTTTGGCACATTGCCAGAAATATGGGACATTAGCCAGCGGTTTCCTCGGGCTCAGCATTTTGTCCCAAAACTCGCTAAAAACAGTTCTAATTGCTAAATAAATGACATACAGATCTTAATTAGCGTTCATCTTTGTTTAGAAAGCGATTTTAGAACTTCAAAATATCAAAAAGACTGACTTTATTTTCCAACGGTCGATCAAAATATGACACAGGAAGCCCAACACAGAAATAGAGGGTATACACGAAAATACATCGAAATTTAACCCTTCATGCTCTCGGACTCCCTGTGTGCAATCCCAGAATGCACTAAGAACTCATGTAAACAGAAAAATGGCGGATGGTGGAGATATAGCGAAGTTTTTGGCTCGTTCTGACTCAAAACTAGATCTCAACATGGCGTCTTTACCATTTATTTGTACCTAAAGTTCAGAGCTTTCGGGCGGAAGATGGAATTGCGATATAACATATTTTATCGGCGATTTGAACACACTAAACAGTGTTTTACTGGCATCGAGATGTGCACTTCTGCTGTGTCAAGGCCTACTACCTCAAACTGACCGATATCTGCGTAGGGTTTGTTCGATCTTACAGTAAATGTATGGGAAATATGGTAGCTTCAATGTGAAGAAAACAAACTGCTTGGGCGGAAAACCTGGTCTTCGTTGTAGATCGGTAATATGGTGAGTGCAACGATTGATAGATACCTTAATACTTTCTAGATGTGCAAAGAGTGTGTTAAACCTCTGAACGCTACAAATTCTGAAAAGTCAAATTTTCCCATACATTTTCTTATACAGAACGGCAACCATTTTTCATTTTTTGTGCCGTAAAACGCATGCGCGGCGGCCATCTTGTCCCATATTTCTGGCAATGAACTTTTAAACGCATAAGATAGTAACACACCTCCCATGAGATGTCTGACTCAAAATTAAAAAACTGTATCAAACCATGAAGCTCGAATATTTCATTTTGGTTTCAGTTTCGACTTGCTCTGTGAATCAGTACAACATCTAGCCGCCGTGTGACGGTGGCGATCGAACCTTGTCTTCAATACTCAGGATGATTTCTTTGAAAATTTCGAAATTATATTGTAACACATGGTTGCAAGTGAAGGACAAGAAATAATATTTTAATGCTAGTGTATTTATGAAATAATTCAGTCTCTAGCCGGAATAAGTTAGTCGGTATCAAAGACATGCACGATCACTAGAGATCTCTCGAAGATATCCCTGCAAGCAGGGGTTTTGTCTGAAGTTATTAAACCAATTCCGGCCAAATCTTTAGGACATCTTATTCAAGGCATCAAGAATACAATACTTTTATTAGTAATATTATCGTGTGAAAAAAAAAAACGACTCAGAGGATGGTACGGTCATTTGTTTATGTTTCGATTTTACAAATGTTCATATAAACTTAATTTATATCCGATTCGATCAAAATAGCACATATTAAACATCAACTACAGAAATACAGTAATAACTTGGAGGTTTCATTTTATTTATTTTAAAATTCGTCCGAACTGAATGCGTTACGTGCATGACCTTTTGTAATAAATATGTTTATTCCCGGGGTTTTATAATTTGAATATTCGCCGTGGATTATTCCTATAAAACAATGAAACCAAAACATCTACAAACACAAGCAAAACGTTTGAGTAGCTAGATAATCTAGTGCAGGATAAATATCTCAATAGCGAAGATAAGCAATTCGAATTATATTTCAAGTCTTCCATCCGTGTAAATATTTGGTTCAACTATAAACTAGCGAGTTTTAATACTTCCTCGGTACAAACTATAACTAGATAAATTGTATATAACACTTTCCATCGTATTCATTTGAGTCATGTCAAGAAATATATCCAGAAGACAGGCGGCTTCATCTGCTTCACTGGGCGACATGTTTAGTCGTATTTAGCGGACTCATCTTTGTGGCTTTTTTGCCATCAAATTCATCTTCCGAAGGCAATTGTTCTAAACTACACGGTAAATAACTATATTGCGAAAGACTTGGAGCCACCTTTTTAGTAATTTCAGCGAAAAAACACGTTTGAATCGGAGCTCAAACATGAGGCAATTTTACAGAGACTTGTATACAAATATCTCTAGCTCGTGAATGTCTTGAGTATATGACGTCAGAACGAGTGTAACGCAATACACTGTCGGCTCGCATTCTCGTAATGGCGGACCGGTTTTAGTCGATGTTCAACCACAGAATTAGAAAGGATTAAATGGATTTTTTTAGATTTTCTTTGCATATTTGGATTTACCTAAGACTAATGATCAGTTTCGTGTATAAAAATGTGGGAAATAATGGACTTCATTTACATCATAGTGGCACTTTAAGCTATGTATAAAGATTTAATAATCAAGGAACGGCAATAAGCTTTAGATGCACGTATATCAGTTCAGTGCTATAGTTATAAACAGACTGAACATTGGCTTTCTTCGAGTTCAAGTTCAAGAGTGTCTCGTTTAGCTACAAGTTTGAGCTTATGTATTCATTACTTGCTTAACTTGTAGGTTCAACCTCATAATATTGTGTGCGAAGTCTGCGGAAAAACATACAAGACGAAGAATGGTCTTAAAAGACACACAGCTGCCAAGCATAACGAGACCAAGGAAGGCGAACAACAGTTATTTTCCCAAGCATCCTTGTAGACATAATCAGCAGTGACTTGCTTAAAGTTACAAATGCAAAGGTTTTCTCAGCCAGCATAAGAGATGAGTTGACATCATACACATATGAACAGCTTGAGGAGGGGACAGAGGAATTCACTGTTATTAAAAACATTGATGAAGGATTGGTGAAGAATGGTAATGCTGAGAAATGTTATGGCAAATATTATGGAACAATTCCCTTGAACTCTACAAGGTTCTTTAAAGGACTATCAAGGAATGCTGCAACATTGCTATCAACCAAAGTGGCTGATTGTATGCTGGCATACTGCAAAAGATTGAAGTCCTCTACTGAAAGCAATGAAGAATCTACCATGGTACTATCAGATAGGGAGACGGCTGGGCTCCAGTATGTAGGTGGATATGTGTTTCATAACCTGCACAAAAAGCATAGCAGAAGGAATTATACTGAAAGTCAGCAAGCAATGGCAATCCTGAAAGCTGCCAAACTAGAGACCAGTGGTGAATCACAAAAACTTATATCAGTTTTAAATCGTGGAGGGTTGTGGTCTATTACAGAACATGCACAGAAAATGTTCTTGAAGACTGAACAGTACTTCAGACATTTTACTTCAAAATGTGGCTTGCAAAGAATTGACATTGCCAGTATCACACAAAACTCAATCAATGACTGTGATGTTTTGTCCAACTACCAATTAGTCCTGTCTGAACCTGAATTGGAACCAGAGAGTCATATCATCAAAGACATCCTATTTAGTATTGTGCACTTATATGTAAAGCATGCTCGAGGATCCAGCGGTTTTTGTCCGCGCTCCGAAGTCACCGGCCGAAACAACCCGCTGGATAAATTACCTACTAGTACGAGTTCTGGGGCGTGATACGCTCTCAAGCGGATTTAGTATAGCTCGCATTTCAGACCCTAAAGAAATGTTAAAAATGAAGTGATAACTGAAGTCCAGATTGTTCATAATGATATATACGCTGAAAACTCTGTATTCCGTACTCGTGGTGCGTATTCTTTCAGTTGGCGGTACTTGTAGCTTCAAATCGTTTCTGTCCCAATTCAAACAACATATTTACCAGCGCTAAGGATCGGATATCACTAGCAAAAATATCAAGCTTTTGCCATATCCTGTCGGTAGCTGTGCAAATACATATCATCCTTTTTTTTTAACGATAATTAAACGCTTCGAGAACCATGAAGGTCCATGAACTGTTCTGGCTTTAGGAAATCGATCCCGGGGAAAAACTAGAGTACGTGATCGATCGCATCACGCAAATGCATTTCTTTAAAACATCCGTCAACATGGACGCTATCTTTGAAAATTATGGTCGAGTTTTGATTGGCCCTCTTTTTTCCCCTCAAAAAGAGGGCCAATCAAAATCAAGATTCGTATCACGCCACAGAACTCGTAATAGCAGGTAATTTATCCAGCGGGTTGTTTCGGCCGGTGACTTCGGAGCGCGGACAAAAACCGCTGGATCCTCGAGCATGATATGTAAAGGTGCGCTCATTCTCTTTTGCTAAGGATATTATTCAGCATCATAAGATAAGAGCAAAGCAAAACAATATCAAGGCTCTCCGTCAAGTAATCAGCCGAAGTTGTCAGGAGGAAGAACTCAAGAGGCACGAATAATGATCACAATTGATTTTTATTGGAATAGAACAGACCTGTACTTTACTATATACTGTAGTTATACTTACTAGTTACGCACTTTATTTGAAAACAGTTGCTTATTACTACTTTTATTACCGTATTAATTCTATAATCCAAGAGATAATACTAGGAGTGACATGTATGTGTTGTATGTTGTATACATTACAGACTAGAATGCCATCATTTATGATGATCACAATGAAAATCATACAAACTGCATTATGACACAAAGATATTCCAATAATATTGTCTATTTCTCATTCATGCTCAACCTCAAAAACCAGCTGTGGGATATATTGAATAACATATGAACATCCAGGCTTATGATTCAATGAGGCCTGTCAACAAAAATATAAGCTCAAATATCAACTCTTATTCTTGAATGTCATACTTTTAAAAATGTTTAGTTAATAATGTGACATACATGTAGTTGCTACTAACTATGGTTATGAGAATATGGTACAGCTAAATAAAGAAGAGTGTATAGCCTAGTTAACATTCAGTTTTTCCTGTTCTTGTCATCTACTAGACTATTATTGTTTCTTTATATTGATGGCTGACAATGACATTAAAAATATTTTGCAGTAAAATGTTTATTTGTTACTTGAAAACTGTTTTCCTACATTGGTATGAACTTTAGTACTGGTAGAGAATAAAATATATTTGTGAGAAAATATATATAATTTATGATGTACAGTCATTTGCAAAAATTCTTGCCACTATGAAATATCAATATATCGGGTGCATTATGGGTAAGTAAATAATTGAAAATTCCCCTAAAGCTGGTTGATGTTGGTATAAATATTTAATATATGTTTATTTTAGTCTTGCGTTTGTTGTTTGTAAGTTTTGATTCATATTTTGTTAGGAAACTCAAAATAGTATTATTTAATTACCCATAATGCACTTGATATATTGATAATTCATGGTGGCCAGAATTTTTGCAAATGACTGTATTTATATATAAAACTGATATAAGGGAATAAGTACATTATAAAGTGCTTGTCAGTGTTTGATTCTAAAGCTACAATGTATGAAAACACCACTGCATGAGTGGATATAGTTCCTTAATTATTAATATGTATCTTTCGGCATGGAAGTTTATCATCTGTTACATGTTCCCATGCCCTGCGTTTGTCCTTCCGTCCTCTTGTATTGCCACTTTGACATGATACAGATCTTTGGATCCTTATGGTGTTATTGTTTTAGCCAAAAGCACGGATGTCGGGATTGTCATTTCTTCGTCCCAGTTTTCGTTGGTTTCCAAAGTACTCTTCAATTGTATCCTGGCAAAATCTCTCAGTCAGTGCAAATGCCATTCCCTCTTGAAGTAGAAATTTGGTTGCTTCAATGTTAGAGTAGACAGTAATCTTGAAGCCTTCGTAGGTTTTCCATGAGAGGAACATGCGAATTCTAGCATTTTGAGTAAAGTTCTCTGGCCTGTTGTCAGTGCTTCCTTTCCACCTTCCCAGGTAATCAAGGAATTCCAACAACCACTGGAACCGTTCATCATTAGGAGATGTATAAGGAGCAAGGAATGGCTTCCGTTTTCTCAGATGCTCTGTTGTGCTTCTGACGTTCAGGCAATCGAAGAAGCCATCGACCATTTCACAAAGCTTTGAGGTTTGAGGTTGCTGCTGCTTCTGCTGGACCAAATGAATGAAGTGCAACAGCCACAGTTGCACTTAGGACTTGGGCAGCTAGACTCACACGCATGACAGCATACGAGTTGAGGTTGATGTGGTCATAGGTCAGCTTTGGCAGTAGTTTCAAACCATTGTCAATGTCTTGATAAAACATTTGTGCTATGTGCTGCCACAGAATATACGAGCCATCATTCCACATGTATCTTGTGCGTGAACCAGAGCCTGTGAGTGAAGTAGACAATTTCTGGTGGTCTTAACCAGATGTGGGGCATCAGAGAAAAAGTACACATACCTATGGGGAGCATAGAGGTTAACAGTACGGTAACACACATCTCTATTGGCATCTCCATCCAGTGGTTTGTGAAGTCTGTAAAATATTCTGTTTGGAGAAGCACCATCAGAAGTGGTGGCGATAACCCACAAGTTGCAACTGGTTTCCAGAATACAGACTGCTTCCCAAAATAGAGGCATGAGCTGTGCAGCAGTGCCACCAGTTGTAGCAAAGTGTGACAGGCAAAACTTGAGCTCTGTACAAACCCCACGCACAAGGAAGGCAAGAGCATGATTAGCAATGTCATCCTCTTTCTCTAGAACTCCATAATTCAATTCAAGGTCACCAAGATCAGTAAATCCTATTATTTAGTTCTCCAGTAAATTTGTCCAAAACAAGGTTTGACATGATCTTCATTTCGTAAAATAACAGAACAACATATCGCTGTACATCAAAGTACGACTCAGTCAATGTCTTCAACTCCTCTATTACCTCTTCCTAGAAGCCCCTTTTAGGTCTAATTGCATTTCGATAGTCTTTTAGGCGGCGCTGACTTGGAAGTACCAAGACTCTGCTGTTTCTCAGTTCCTCATAACATGAAGGAGACTTGGCTGCAAGTGAAAGGCAGAATCTAATAATCATGGGATGGTATCGAACACCATTTCGGCTGCTGGAAAATAGTTTCTTCTGTTGTTGCCAGAACAAGTTCATGAAAGGAGTGATTTCCTTATTAGACTCCTCAAGAATGCTGGTAAAATCATTACTGAGTTCATGATCCACCTGTATATTTGACTTTATGATTTCAGCTTTCATTTCATTGAGTTCTCTCTCCAGCTCTGCACATCTCAACCGTTGTCCTTGTAGAGTTAGTTTTAGTGTCTCTGGGTCAGTCTTTGATACTGGTGCTTTGATATGTGCAGGCGTAGATAGACGCTTTTCCTTTGCTTTGCTACTCTTATCCATACCAGCCAAATATTCAGTGCATGCTGGGCATACAGGTGTCTCCTCTTCTCCACACACCAGAGAACAGTCTTTAGATCTCCAGTAGACTTTGTTTGGAAATAGTAATTGGCTGTCTTCACCCTCCATCAGTGGGTCTTCATCCATTGGAATGACGTGATGAAATATTTTTCCTGTCAGCTCAGTAGCTTCCAAACCACAACACAGTTTATAGTTCTCCAGTTCTTTAACAAGTTTGTATACAGTTACATTCCTATAAACTGACCGTCTGTAATCAGCATACACTGGATGGCATTCTGGTATGAAACACCCAAAAGCTTTAACAGTAAATCCCAGGCTGTCGTCCACGATGATTGCTAACTCAGGTATGAGATAAGGTTCCAGAATCTTTTTCATCACTAGTCTGTCAGAAAATGTTTTCAATTTCCACTCATTGAGTCTTTTCATTCCTGGGACTCGTTGACATAATTCAGGAACATTTTTATAGCAATATTGTTGAATTTTCTCGCATTCTTTTACCACAGATCGAGCAGGTCTCGGTGTGGGCTTTGTAGACTCATGGCTTTTCTTTGGCATGTTGAGTGTTGGTAGAGCGCCAAATCTTGGCTTTTTCTTGGTCATTTTCTCTGAATGGACTGCATCAGAAAATAAAATAAAAGACAGATAAGAAACAGGGATATAAAGGTTCTTTTGAAACTTTATTGAAAGAGCAAATATCGAGACTGAAGTAAACAGGATATATATAATACACTGGATTCGATACACTGTGCATGTGCTTAGCAACGTGTAATTGTAAACACGAATCGTAAACACGTACGTCGTTATGATGACCGTACTTACATATTTATATTTCTTCGGCTGCGAAATGCTTTTCACAAGTAAACACCTTGTCGTTAGCGATTCTTTTCCTTAAGAGGGCGTGCCTGTAAGAATCGAGAATATCAAATCAGTTGTGAAATTTCGAACTTGTTTTTATTTCACCAAAACACCCCCTTGGGTGAACTGTTCAATCACTGTACATATCAAACTTATGTCCTGAATCATTGAACATTTGCTTCTGTTGGGATCCAGTATCACGCGGACAACGTTTTTGTTAATGCGCTTGCACAAAATGATTGAATTTTGTTGACTAAAGCACGATTGATGCCCGATTGATCCAGCAATTTGTTCTGTGGCCGCTAAATAAAGCAAATTCGCACGTGACTGGTTTATCATTTCTCAATTCACTTTTCCAGTTTGACAATGTGTACTCAGGTATAGCTAAAATATAAAAGAGGATGGTAAGCTGCATATGTTTCTTCAACAGGGGAAAATATATCACAAATTCGAACTTACTTATTGATCTTGTGTGTGAATATTGGAAATTGCCTTCAAAAAGCGTCATTTCCGAGACATAATTTATTTGCGAATTCCCCTATATAGCTTCTACCGGGAAACAGAGCACCAATATGATGTTCACGCCTTACCAAATAAAGAGTTTTAGATTTCATTTTGCGACAGCTTAATTAAGTTCAATATACATGTATTTTATATCAAAATGCGCGTAAAACTACAGAGCATTAGAATCTGGCGGTAGGTTTTTGATTGACACGATTCTCAAGCGATTCAGAGGGATTTTGTATGCAGCGTATGTCACGCTCTCCTATATCTCTTCAGAGATTTCAGTTCGATCGATTTTGAAGAAACGAGAAATGCCCCAGTCAAACATATTTATTTTTGCTTGAATTTCCAGCCCATTCATTCCTTACATATTCGTCTTTTATATTTTGCTGGTAGGTTTTTGGTTTTTATTTTAACAATGCAGTAAATAGCAAAAATGTACCAAAATCATGCTGTTTTTATTGATAGACTGCCGTCGCCTCATCTCCATATGTGAAACAATGACCTTTTTACGGTGGCCCATAGGGGACACGCTGCAAATAAGACAAGTTGCTGCAAATAAGACGAGTTGCTGCAAATAAAAAACGAGTTGCTGCAAATAAGACGAGTTGCTGCAAATAAAACAAGTTGCTGCAAATAAAACGAGTTGCTGCAAATAAAACGAGTTGCTGCAAATAAGACGAGTTGCTGCAAATAAGACGAGTTGCTGCAAATAAAACGAGTTGCTGCAAATAAAACGAGTTGCTGCAAATAAGGACATAAAACACTGCGCGCGCAGGGTGCGAGCGAAGGCTGGGTTCGACGACTCATGCTTGGTAGCCTAGCCATTTCATCCACTTTTCCTCTCTTCGAATTATGTTTTGTACTGGATGTGGAGGAAATATTACTCTCTTAGATGCAAACTTTTGTCCTTCCTGTGGGACACAAGTCAACAAAGATTCGAATAAAAGTCTTTTGGGAGCACAGAAACACCCAAGTTACGTTGAATTTATAAAACGAAAAGAAGTTGACAGAACGTCAAAGTTCAAGAACAAGAAATCAAGGCTTGATTAGTTGATATCATCGTGCAAGACGTTACCATACAAGTTGGAATGATGGCCTCGAGAGATGGCGATTTAAAGATTCAACGAGGTAGCAGTCTTCCTATAAAGTGTCGCCATGTGTCAGCTATGAGACAATACATTTCTTGAAATCTGAGACAAAGAACTAATAGTAATAACAACATAATTTTCAGGGATTTGGTACTTTGTAAATATAGTGAATGATGTAAGCTTACATTTTGTTGTACATTGTGCATGTACATATAACTTTGTTAAAGATCTAGAGTTATTTAATATTATAAGTTAAGCCTGGTTCATACTAGGTGACATAAATGCAAAATACACCTTTGCATTAGGTTTTATGTTATCATTGTGGACATCACAGCGTAATGGCATAACAGGATTAGTGACATAATATATTTAAAAAATATAACAACATAAAACATCTACATAAGTTTATATAATTATTGCTATTGTGAACCAGCTTTATTGTCCAGTTCCAGTTATTGTAAAAATGTTTTATAAAGAACACATTCTTTGTTCCTGTTTGCATGGCAAAATCAACACAATAGTACATTATCCCTCCCTCTGACTCATTAGCATTAAGGTATGGCATGAGACTCCCTGTCGAGCAATACGACAAAGAGCACATAAGTGCTAATTTTGTCAACAAGAGGGTGGGTTGGGTGGGTCGACTTCCACTCGCCATCTCAATCTTGGTGAACTGACACATTTGCATAATTAATTCTACCTTATATACTGCTTATTACGTCATCGCACGGGATAATGAATATTCATGAAGTATGAATAGGTTTTTATTGATTACCAATTTACATAATTGACAATAGAAATCCAATATTATTATTTATGAATTGGAATTTTTGAGGCATACCAAATTATTAGCACTATTACTAAATAGTGACATTTCTAGAGTGCAGACAACAAAGGCATGAAAAAGTAGTAAACAATCAGTGCTAAATGGCACTAAACAATAGAAGACAAATAATAACTTTACACCATTTATAGTGCTATTTAGTTAGTCAAATCTGTCAGTTTTTTTTGTCTGCACTCTATTGTTTTCTATTGTTTAATTGCTGCTATATATTTAGTACTAATTAGTGGAAATAATTACTCTGGGCAAAGACAAGTATTTCATTTTGCTTGTCTTACATATGATGTAAATTTGTATCAAAATTCAATATTAAAATGTTCAAATTTGTAATAGGTTAAATCTTTGAAAAAGGTCAAATGCATCTCCTTCATCAACTGCCATGTTCCACCTACTACATGTACTTTCTAATATGTGTTCAAAATATTCATGATGCATATCATCCTCTACATCAATCTGACAATCTCCTTCAACTTCCTTTATTTTATCTTGATACTGGGATAGTACAATCCATAGAACCTAACTGTTCTGGTAAAAAATATAAAATATCTGGAACTCCACTGCACTCACTGTATCATGCCTTGACTGCCATATGTAGTGACTGTTCCAGTGATCTCTGACCTTGTCGAGTTCATTTTGAATAATCTTTGAAAAGCAAAACCATAAACATTTCATGTGAAATTCATTTCCAAGCTCTAGCACACCTGACTGAACCATATCCTTAAAAAAGTCAATCCACCAGTTAGATCAACTTCTTCTGAAAGTTGCACAACATTTTCTGTCCTATAATCAGATCGGACTATTCTTGGGCATCTGCCACAATTTTGAACATTATCCAAATACAGTGTAGCTGTTATCTTGGGATTGTTGTTGGATTTTACAAGCTCCAACCAAAGTATTCTTCTGCTATATCCACAAATGCATCCGTGAATAGGGAAGCCATAAGGTTTTAGCTTATTGTAACCTAAAGAAGAAAACACAGTTTATATCATCATCATAAATGAGTTCTTTAAAAAAACTAAATAAGTTTTACTATAAAAAATACTAAAAATTATAATATATAAATATTGTCAAATTTGATACATAAAAATCATGGTTACAATTCCAATCTTAATACGTATACACCTATTTCAAATAACGTTGTCGCGTTCAAAGCAACAAGCGTCAAGCCAAGACCAAAGTGAATGCTGGTTAATGGCTGACAATTATTTAAATCACAATTGTTTCTATAAGGACTAATTACAACATGTGAACATTTTCACATGTTTGTTTGCGTATCACACTTCGTTCCATAGAAAATACGTCTGATTTCAATAATTTGCCAGCACAAAACCAGCATTCACTTCGGTCTTGGCTTGACGCTTGTTGCTTTGAATGCGACAACGTTAGTTGAAATAGGTGTATACATAACAGTTTGTTTCCATATGGCCTCTCTGTCCTGAACAGGGTATATAATTTTATGTGAGTCTGTCCTAAACAGGGTATGATGCACGATTGTCGTCATTAAGTATGGTTTTATCCAGTATTTAGCCATCCGAGATCCAAGACGTTTGCCAACGTGTTAAAATTATGTAAAATATAGTGTGTATTTGTACTTTGTCCTAAACAGGGTCCTAAAATATGTTGTCCTAGACCCCTATACCCATACATGGGTCAAGTACCCCCCCCCCCCCTTTCTGTCAGGTCTGACAAACTTGAAGGGGGACTATGTAGGATGTAAATTGTTCAAAATTTGATTGAGCTGAAACTTCACTGAAATAATCTTGAAGGGTCTTATTCACTAGTTAAAATATTTTCTCAATATTCCAGAGGGAAGTACTAATAATACTACATGTACAGTCATTTGCAAAAATTCTGGCCGCCACGATATATCAATATATCGGGTGCATTATGGGTAATTAAATAATCGAAAATTCCCCTTAAAGAGGGTTAACGCCAGCAAAGTTGGTAGAAATATTTAGTATAATGTTTGTTTTTGTCCTACGTTTGTTGTTAGTAAATTTTGCTTCATTTAATAAGTAAGGAAACTCAAAATGTTATTATTTAATTACCCATAATGCACCCGATATACTGATATATTGATACATGTATATCGTGGCGGCCAGAATTTTTGCAAATGACTATATATTTTTATGAATCTTTAGTTTAGAGGTAACAGTGGCGTCAACTCAACCCAAACTCAGGGGGTTTCACTTGACTGGTGCATTACTACATGGCAATTTATTGATTATCCACAAGGTGTATAACTTTACATTAATGTATTAAGCTTTTATTTTTTTATTTTTTTTACTGTAATCAATCATGAAAGCTGTACTGTCTGCGCAACTACTGGCTACTACAACTCACCATCAATATGCCAGCAAAAATTAAGTCCACTTGAAACACAGTTCCTTCGTCTAAGCTAGCCATCTCTTTGCCCTCTCTTCTACTCCATTTGGATCGATTTCTTTCATTTAATAGCGTTTGAACCACGCTACGAGGAATATGCATATGATGTTCTAACTGAGGGGAGAGAGCGTTGCGATCCAGTTCCTGTAGTTTCCTCTTCAGTGTCCTCACGCTCATAGAGACATAGACACACCATGATGTTTGTTCAGTAAACTAACAATATCTTTGTAGCGATATCCGCGGTGAAAGTACATCTTAATAAACACAGTACTATCTTTGTCATCTTTGTTGACTTGTGTCCCACAGGAAGGACAAAAGTTTGCATCTAAGAGAGTAATATTTCCTCCACATCCAGTACAAAACATAGAGGAAAAGTGGATGGTTTCGATGGCTAGGCTACCAAGCATTCGTCGAACCCAGTCTTCGCTCGCACCCTGCGCGCGCAGTGTTTTATGTCCTTATTTGCAGCAACTCGTTTTATTTGCAGCGACTCGTTTTATTTGCAGCAACTCGTCTTATTTGCAGCAACTCGTCTTATTTGCAGCAACTCGTCTTATTTGCAGCAACTCGTTTTATTTGCAGCAATTCGTTTTTTATTTGCAGCAACTTGTTTTATTTGCAGCAACTCGTCTTATTTGCAGCAATTCGTTTTTTATTTGCAGCAACTCGTCTTATTTGCAGCAACTCGTCTTATTTGCAGCAACTCGTCTTATTTGCAGCAACTCGTTTTATTTGCAGCAATTCGTTTTTTATTTGCAGCAACTTGTTTTATTTGCAGCAACTCGTCTTATTTGCAGCAACTCGTCTTATTTGCAGCAACTCGTCTTATTTGCAGCAACTCGTCTTATTTGCAGCAACTCGTTTTATTTGCAGCAATTCGTTTTTTATTTGCAGCAACTTGTTTTATTTGCAGCAACTCGTCTTATTTGCAGCAATTCGTTTTTTATTTGCAGCAACTCGTCTTATTTGCAGCAACTCGTCTTATTTGCAGCAACTCGTCTTATTTGCAGCAACTCGTTTTATTTGCAGCAATTCGTTTTTTATTTGCAGCAACTTGTTTTATTTGCAGCAACTCGTCTTATTTGCAGCAATTCGTTTTTTATTTGCAGCAACTCGTCTTATTTGCAGCAACCTGTCTTATTTGCAGCGTGTCCCCTATGGGCCACCGTACCTTTTGTATAACATAAGTTTGATATGTTTCGGCTCTGTTCTAAACGTTATTTAACCGATTGTCATAAAAAATTGGTTTGTGAACTTCATTCATGGTATTCTATCTGAATTGGAAATCAAACATTTATAAAATCAAAATTAATTGTTTCGTGACGTCACACTTTAGTACTCTATGAGCCACAGTTCAGATCTGCATGATTGAATTTATTTTGTTTCTCTAATAAATCCCTTTTTACTATTTACTATTTGTATTTTGTAAATGGACAACGTTTTTGAAAACAGGTGTATATATATATATATATATTTTTTGTTTTCGACATCGTTATGATAATCATTCGAGCAATAAATCAATAAATGTTCACACTCAAAATACATGCATTTCGACCATCGATAATCTCCGGGGGAGATTACCATATATAGGGGTCAGGTAATTATGATGCTTGTCGGAAACTAACTTAAGATCGATCGAGCGATCGAATCACTCCCAAAAAAATATTAAAATGGCACGTACGTCGATGAACGATCTTAGATACCAAGAGGAGAATCAACGTAAGGCATTTTCATCACTTTCCAAGCGAAGCAAAACCCAAGATGAAATTCAACGTAAGGAAAAAGTAAATGTTCTTGCAGCATTCTTTACTTGGGGAGGCATCTTCTACATGTTCGAATCAGCAGCCCTTTCAGGAGCACAGGATATTCTGGCAGGAGCAAAATTACAAACATCTACGGTATATATCGCATTTATCGCCTCGGTCACATTTACTATTGTTGCAGCTCCACACTTGGTGATAAGAGTTCCATTCTCATGGTCCACTTCACTGGCTGTTCTGCTTCAAATGGGAGGACTGCTTGTAGTTCCATTCGTTGGTAATGTTTACTGGAAGTTACTTGGTGTCGTGGTGATGGGTTTTGACACTGGATACGGACAAACAGTTCTTCTTGCGTTGACATCGTTCTTTGACTCAGAGAAAGCAGTCTCTTCCTACGCTGCAGGAACAGGTTTTGGATTTATGTATTCTTTGCTTTATTATACAGGTAAGAACATCCATGCAATTAAACTAGTAAGTAAAAGCCGCATTTAACATCCGTAACCCCTTCAATCGAAACTGATCTTCCATGAGGCGGACGGCGCGCACTTTTAGCCATATATGCACACTCTTGGACAAATATGTAAAATGATGTTCATAGTCTTTTTACGCATGACGAAACCTTACTGACGGAACTAAATTACTATCGCAAATGATGTTGTAAGAGTGAAACCGCATTAATGGTGGGCTCCTTGTGTAGATTGGGTACATAATAAGATAAATATAACATCAATGTGATATTTTGAGGGCATATGATTTATTTAGGCCCAATGAAGATCATCTACTGTAAGTGCCATTGGGCATAAATAACCTTCATGGGCCTAAATAAATCATTATGCCCTCAAAAGATCACATCGATATCATTTATATTTCCTAAGCCCTAAATTATCAAGGATTTAGTTCAAAAGAAAGTCTAAATCTATCGAGAAGTGACTCAACTCAACTTCACCTTCGGCCATCTTGTTTTAGTTTCAATTGAAGCGGCTAATTTACACTTGACGCAGAAATATGACGTCACGTAAACCTGCGGCAAATTCAGCTAATTTGCATAAACCATCATTCGCGCGCATGTAATATTGACGTCACTTGCGGACATAAATATCCTATAATGCCCTCGGCCCTCTGTTTTCCTGACTTTACAAATGGTTTTCTTAGAATCTACATAGACATTGTGAGTGATTTATGCCCTCTAAGTCCTTGATAATTTAGGGCTTAGTTAGGTAATAAAATAAATATAACATTTAAGAGAGGTTGACTGCAAAATTCGAAGAAAATGAAAGAAAGACGGAAAATGAGGATTAACGGATTTCAATCACGTTTTGGTTATAGTTTGTGTTAGAGGTCTAAATTAAATCCACGGCATTAGTTTCTTAAAATGTCATAATGCCGACAATCTACAGGCCATGCAAATTTGGTGCATTGAGGAGGCCTGGGACGAGAAGTGAAAATAGGAAAATTAGGGTATGTTTCAAGGGTCGTTACTCGTACGCAATAAGGATATTAGAACAAAAAACACATTTGGTATTATATTTGATCTATTTCTAATAAATCTAGCTCAATTTTCTTCAAAACGTTCAATTTTCGAAGAATGTACAGCTCTATTTTGAGAAAGGGTTTTTGTCTAAGAAAAAAATATTGTATTTGAAGAGTAAGTTTTGGCGAAACGTCTGATCATCCAGCGGACTTGATTCTTATATTTATAGAGTTCGAAGTATAAGAAAGCTTGTGAAATCAAGTTTTTCCTGGGTAATTTCATAGACAGTTTGAAAAATCCAGTCAAATTCTCTGAAAATCACACACACAAAAAATTATATTGTTTTTGCGTTTTATTCTGGAAATAAAGGAAAGTTGACATTTGAGCAAGAGTTGAGAAAGTTATGATGCTTGGTTTATTATTTAGGAGGATAAAGGAGATTGAACATTATTGTTTTTGAAGAAATAAACGAGTAAAGGAAATGAACCACATCACAAGAAATAGCATGTCAGCATTAGTAAGTTTACAAAGTTTCGATAGGTTCAGTTAGATATTGTCGGAATATAATGTACATTTTGCGGTCGGGATATAGGGTACCTTTTGCATCGGGATATAGGGTACCTTTTGCATCGGGATATAGGGTACCTTTTGCATCGGGATATAGGGTACCTTTTGCATCGGAATATAATGTACTTTTTGCGGTCGGGATATAGGGTACCTTTTGCATCGGGATATAGGGTACCTTTTGCATCGGGATATAGGGTACCTTTTGCATCGGGATATAGGGTACTTTTTGCGGTCGGGATATAGGGTACCTTTTTGGGTCTGGCCTGATATAGCATGGTTTTCGCAATGACGCGCCCAATTACACCGCTCTTTCTGTCGGTCCGACCTTTGTGTCGGAAAGCGACCAACACAAAGAGCTGCTGCAAAGGAGGCTACCAGCGTTATTATTGTTGCGACTTACAGTTTTTCCAAATAATAAAACAGCTTCAGAAACAACTTTAACATTTCTGGGATAGGGTATGGAAAATCGCAATTTTAGGTCTGGGAGAGGTTCGGGGGTTTGACGTCCGTCGCACACCTCTACCCGAATACGCATAGGTATCATCGTCGTCATCATTAAACACCATGACCATCATCATGACCATCACCACCATCAACAACAATAGCAGCGGCAAGAACACCACCAAGACTGTAACGATACTTGGCACAAATAGTAAATGATGCCAAGCATTCCAAGTTGTTAGAGAAAATACGCACTCGACCTCAGTGTTTAAATATCACTTACTCGAATAGTACTGAGATGTCTCGTTATATTTCTGGTAGACTGGTACACGACCCCAGAGGCACTACATGATGAGGTAGATCTATATACACTTTCTGATACGTCTCCACATCATATCAAACTTATGTTATACAAAAGGTCATTGTTTCACATATGCAGATGAGGCGAGTCTTGTTTAGGCGAAAAACAGCATGATTTTGATACATGTTTGCTTTTTACTGCATTGTTAAAATACAAATCAAAAAGCTACCAACGGAATATAAAAGACGAATATGTAAGGAATGAATAAGCTGGCAATTCAAGCACAAATAAAGAGGTTTGAAGGTGGCATTTTCCGTTTCTTCAAAATTGATCGAACTGAAATCTCTGAAGAGATATGGGAGAGCGTTAGATACGCTACACACAAAAACCCTTTGAATTATTTGGGAATTGTGTCAATCAAAAACCTACCGCCAGATTCAAATGCTCTGTAATGATACGCGCGTTTTGATATAAAATACATGTATATTGGATATAATTAAGCGGTGGCAAAATGAAATCTAAAACTCTTTGTTTGGTAATCGTGAACATCATATTGGTGCTCTTTATCCCGGTCTGTATGTAGAAGCTACATAGACAAATAAATTATGGCTCGGAAAGGACGTTTTTGAAGGCAATTTCTAATATTTACACACAAGATCAATAGGTCTGAAGTTCGAATTTGTGATATATTTTCCCCTGTTGAGGAAACATATGCAGCTCTATAGCATCCTCTTTTATACTTCTAATTTACACATTGTCAAAGGCGGAAAAAGATCAATTGAGAAATGCTTTATTTAGCGGTCAAAGAACAAATTGCTCGATTAATCGGGCCTCAAACGTGCTTTTAATAGTAAACAAAGCACATTTGTAATTCAATAATTTCATCTCAAAAACAAAAACGTTGTCCGCGTGATACTGTGTACCAACAGGAGCAAATGTTCAATGATGCAGGACATAAGTTTGATATGCTGAGCCACTCAAATCTTGAAAAGAACACCACATGCCGGAATCCTTTATAATGGCGGATTGGCAGCGCTCACGCTAGCTCCATATCGACATAACAAACAAACGCACAAAATGTATGTCTGACTCGTGTAGATTGCAACTTTTATTTGGGCTTTTATTCCGCCGCCGGCGGGCAACTAATAAGCTGTATAACTGCTTGTATCATAGTAGTTCACTTTGATCATTTAATTGTGCGATATATCATCAGTATCTTGAAGCATTTCAGTTGTTTAAAGTATACAATTTAAAAACTAACATTTTGCCGGGGATGATCTCATGGGAATAGCGAAAACTTTCGTATCAAGTTTTTAGTTTTCCAGTACGATAATATCTGAAGTTAGTTTTTCCTTTTAGTAGTAACTATTATTATTGCGAATCAGAAAGAACAACTATATGAATAAAGTTATTCAAATGTATCAATCAGTAAGGTGTGCCAGCTATTGCCCAATACAAAAAAGAGCATGCGCAGGGGACTGGGAGCGAGTTTCTTATAATTAATGTAATTACGAAATTAAGTTTATGACATGAAACAACATGTTGAAATTATCATATGTGCAAAGTTTGATGTGATTTGAGTGAATTCTGTCGGAATTATAAACTTTTGAAATTTTGAAATTTTACAGTGAATGTATGGTTTGGGTATAGACAACGCAAAAAAATAAAGAGTTTGTATGGGAAAATGTACATCTTTGATGCCCTCTAGCATCGTCAATATTAAGCCAAAGTTCACCAAACTTTCCAGATTAGCTAAGTTTGGTCTGCTCTCTCTGAAAATGATGCCCACTTTTGCTAGTTTCTTATTGAATTAGTTTTACGGACTTGGTCCCAGTCCCCTGCTCTTTTTTGTAATGGCCAATTGCTTGTTACTTGTTATTCTCCTCAAATTTGCATAATTAACTAAAGTTGCTTCACGTGAATAACAAAACGAGTACATTTACCCTTCAAAAACGTCAGTCCATGTGAAAGATAGATACCCCTTCTTGTGTATGGACACTAATTCAGTCAGTCTAGTTGGTCAGATATTCCTAAAATCGGTTTAACTTCAGACACTAAAATCAGCTTCAATTATTTATACAAAAAGACTATATTTGCCAAACGTTTTTATCAGCGATATAAAACAGAGAACTAACGGAGATCCCACAAATTAGAAGCCCTTATGTAGATGTTTCGAAACGCTGTTAAACTTTTTTTTTATTTCATTTTAATCAGCTGTGGCTTGCTTAACAAAATGCATAAATTCGCAATTAGTTTACTCTCGTCCCAGGCGCTCTCTCTCTATAGGAAATACCAATCCCATTTTTTATCATACCTTGAGGGGTGAGGCAAAAACCAACCCCACAGCTGTTGTCTGCTATCAATACTTTATATATGGCAAAAAGGTGATTAAGTTTGGAAGACCCCCATTTTCCGCTCAATCTTCGATGTTTACAGTCAACCTCTCTTAACTCTTGTGTTGTATAATTGCAGCATTGACGACGTGGTTCTGTGTGTCTCCAAGCATTGCATTCGTCCTCCTGGCACCTTTTTCTCTACTTTCCTTCGTCTGCTACTACATCATCTCCAATAATCGTGTCACGAACGCCACCACCTCCATTCACCACAAGACCGTAGAGTACACGAGACTTCACGATCACAACTCCAATACTGAGGACACTGAAGAAAAGCCGAACAGCGATCGATGACTTGACTACGAAGGAGAAGATTTCCACCATCGTGACTCTGTTTGTTTCCGTTGCTGTTCCATTGTTTACAGCATATTTTTCGGAATTCACCATACTACAATCGGTGATTACCACCCTTGGTTATCAAAACGCTCCCTTCAGACCACGTGATCATTACCAGTATTATTTCATTGTCTTGTGGTCTGGGGAGCTGATTGGACGATCCCATCGAACTTTTCTTTCCTTGATTAACAGTCGCTGGCTTTACAACATCACAGTGAAAGGACTATGGGCACTTGCGTTGGTTGAAATCCTTCATTTGTTGATCCTGTTATGTGAATCTTGGTATCGCTTTCTTCCTGGCGTGGAAATAGTTTTATGTATTTGTTATACAGCAGGTTTAATTGTAGGTTCGTTGTTCAACAACGCAGGGGAATTGTTTTGTGGGCGACTGGAAGAAAGGCAACGGAAATTTGGCATCGGTTTTTACTCCTTTCCCTTGAATTTTGGAAGTTTGACTGCAGGTTTTATGGGACTTGCACTGGAGCTACAATTGAGGCAACACTGCATGGCTACTGTGACCGACAGCGCCTTCTGCACCACGAGAGCAAAGTCCTTTCAAGACATCGCTTTGGGATGTGCTAGCAAATCTGTACAGCTTTGAAAAAGTAAGGTATTGCTAATGCAAGTTGTACCAGAAGTACATAACTAGAAGTGTCCATATCTGTATAATAGATCTGTCGTACATCAGATTTTTTAGAAAAGCACGATCAGCCAATGATAGCGCACGAAACCTCAAACTCGTTACCTGATTGGTTGAAGTCTACATTGAATTGGCTTACCGTGCTTTGCGTGACAACCAAAACCAAAACAACAATGGCTGCGCTGCCGTAAAGATTACTTTTGTCGACGAAAAGTACGTTTTAATTACATTTAAGTTATCACCAGTCAAAAGTTGAAACGGAGTCAGGTGCTGAGGTATCTTCAGAAGAAAGCTGTAGTTCAGACGATGAGGTCGACGGTAAGCAACAGGAAAGCAATACTCGTCTAACAAAAACGCAGAGGAAAAAAAAAATATCCAAGAAAGCGAGTTCACGACACTGCAGGATAACATAAAATTTGACAAAGCAGTCATTATTGAGATACTTGAACATAGACTGTCAGAATGTGGAGACGAAAGGGCTCTAAATTTATACTCAGAGTGTTCAGAGAGGAAAGCACTAGATCCCAATGACCAAAACCAGGTCAAGATTCGAATAACAATAGATGCCTCGTTCTACAAAGACATGTCCTTTGTTGAACGAGGCATCATCTCAGTTCCTAGTGTTCAGAAAAGTTATTCAAATCTTGACCTGGTTTTGGTCATTGGGTTCTAGTGTTTTCCGTTCAGAAAAGCTCTCTCCGTTGATTTCACTAATGCTTGAAACACTGAAAAAAAGATCTGTCGACATTTTTCGGAGAAAACAAATCAAACACGCAGACAAGAAGGCAGAGCTTTGTATTTCCTGGTCAAAGTATTTAGACAATTTTAAGCCTGGTAGAAGTACAAAGGAAAGACAAGAAGTGAATGGTATTTTTGATAAGTCATTTGGAACAGCTCGCGAAGTCCACAATTTTATCACTCACCTGCATTAATTGTATAGTTTACCAAGAATATCACACCCTTGTTTTCGAAAGAAAGAAAACAGACTCTCAAGCTTCTGACGCCTCCTGTGCTGACACTACAAGCATATACAAGGAAAGCAAAGACAATATATACTGCTTTGCTGGCTCCTCCTTGTGTAGGATGAAGAAAACAAGAAAGAGAGCACTGAGTGGACACGGGCGAGAAGTCAGCAGCGATAAGCGAAAAGACGTCGAAGATGAACTGAAATTTATTGATAATTGCCTTACTGACAAAAACAAAAACAAGACCAAGTCAAACTCTGTATTTCTTAACGAACTGGACATAGCACAATCTGAAAATGACGGCCTTTGCTTTCCTTCTCCAACTCTATTTACCTTCCTCTGCTGCCTGGATAACAAAACAAGGGAAAACGTAAACGCCAAACCGCTGACAAGGTATATGGTGGTGCTATGCTTAAAATTGCTGAAGACTGTATTTTGAAACATCTTGAATTATCAAGCGAGTTTTACAAATGATTATCGTGTGAAGCAAAAATCTACAGGCCAGAAACCGTAACAATGGTATTTAAAGAACTAATTAGAAAGTATCTCCATGCCCGAGAGGGGGAATTTAAAAGTGCACAGGAGGAACTAGAACTATCAAAAACTGGACTTGTTGTGGCTTCAACACAGAACTTTTAAAACTTTTAAAAGGGACAAGTTAAAAACTTACACCATTTCTCAAAAACGTAAAGTGGCATGATTTCATTTTTTCATTATAATATAATTTATGCACCAGTCAACTTAGTAATTAATGCTATCACATGCTGGGCTACGCCCCTCAATGGACTTGGGACAGAAAGTCTCTATCAGTTGTCATTAGACTAACTCTCAGGTGCATGATGCTGTTGGATTACTGAGTGGGTCTTATGATGTTGGCATAATGTTTGTGTATCTATTACAAACATAATTCGAATATTTTGTGACTGGAGTACTCACAAAAGCGATTAAATATTCTTAATTGTTTCAAACTGTGCATTTGATCACTAATTGCATAACCAGAGAAATATTAGGTAATGAATGTCAGTATGTACGAGTTGCGAAAAATGGATAGGTTGCCTGGTATTCTCATACTACTTGAAATAAATAACGTTTCATTTGCAACTTCAAAAGTTGGCGCTAAACCTATTTGCATGTATGCAAGTATTATTCACCTATTTGACATGATTTGGTTGCTGATCATAGGCATCACTTGAAGACCGAGCAATTAGAACATTGGCCGTTGGAATATATTTTGCTTAGGCGTGATGTGAAGATACCAGAGATCATGTATGACCAGTTTGACTTTGATTTATTGAATCTGACTGAAGCCGACTATGTTCCGAATCGGCGAGTAGATGATGTTCATCACTTTCCGCATGTTGCATGGAGTGACAGAAATGACAATTACACGTTCTGCACCAGAGGATCTGTTAGCGTAAGAGATGGCATTGTTCATCGTTTCACTCGTAACTTAGTAATAAACGCCATCGCATATGCTGGGCTACGCCCTCAAAGGACTTGACCGACGACTCGACCTCTTACTTACCTCGACAAGCTTAATTGCCCATCTCAGTGAGAGGAATGGATAAATAGCAAGTGATAATAGTAATAATAATAATAATAATAATAATAATAATAATAATAATTTTCGACTTAGAAACTATATTTATAAGAAAGACAAACGCAAAGAAATTACGAAATTACGTCGTAATTTCCTTGCGTTTGTCTTTCTTATAAAAAATAAAAATAAAATAATAATAATAATAAACTTGGTGTTTGTTACTATGAGTGATGTGAAGATTCCAGAGATTGGTATAACCAGTGTGATTGATTGAATCTGACTGAAGCTATGTTCAGAATGCAAGGATATAGACGAGTAGATGTTTACGACGATTTGCTTGGTGAGCACAACTGGAATAATGACAATAGACACTTTCTGCCCCATGAGAGGATATCTTAGCCTGAGACTGATGCATAGTTCGGCACTGTTTCTATCTCACTCATAACGTTATTACACGGTGGCAACGTTCTGATAAATATACCGGTTTATATATGATATGAGAAAGTGCAACAGAACATATATACCACCGATAACTTTGATTTATTGAATCTTATTAGTAGACGAGTAGACGTTAATTCATCGCTTCATAAGTGATTTGGTTGCTGAGTACAACTTACAACTTGGACTACTAATTCCGTCTTCAGACTGGTTGAAATGATTACAATATGAACGTTCTACGTGCATCAGAGGATCTTTCAAGGCTACTATTATCTACAAGACACACGACGTGCTGGTGCAGAAGCGTGCTTCAGTGTTTAGCAATCACGCACAACTTAGTAATACTCCAGTTTCGAGTTGTTTAGCACCGCTGTACTCCTTGACAAAAGACGCATGTTCGTAGGATTAGCCTCGAGTCAGTGTAAATTATTCACAAATACCAACGAATGAATAGACAAACAAAGACGCCATTAAACAGCTACGTGATGTAGTAACGGTAAATGTACAAGTGGCAGTGATGATAACAGATATAACAATAAGCAACCCAGTCCCTAGGGAACTATTAGCGCGAAATACTACAATGGAATCCCTGATTCTAAGTCTAATAATTTGTTAGGTACAAATACCAACGAGAACGAGAACAAATTGCTGTTGACAGTGGACAATCGCCGGAACACCTCCAATCTGAGAGCCATAGAGTGATGGCACTTAACCCGTGAAACAGATATAGACACTAATTCCATTGTTTCATTTTGTTTTGATTTGACTATTAGTCACTAACTATTATATTTTGTTTCACGGGTTAAGTGCCAATTCTCTAACCCATGAAATTATAAAATAATGTTTCTACTGTCCAATGTCAACAACATTTGTTCGCGTTCTCATTAGTATATATATTTGTGAATAATTTACACTGACTCGAGCCTAACCCTACATACATGCCTCTGCTGTCTGAATTTACAGCGGTATCTGATCTGCGAACTCGAAAGGGGACTATCAACGCTATTATATACTGTGCTATATTACCTCAATGGCTTTACGAATCACCAATTAGCAAAGAACATGGCTTCCACGGTTGTACGACCTCGAAATACTTTGACACTAAGTGCTGGATTTTAACGACTTCAATTGGAGTTTATTTGTAGTCAGATATGTTATATTTATTGCACCTTTGCATGGTTGCTACTTTTTTCGATACTTTTTTCGATACTTTCGTTGCGCCTTTCGTTGCCACTTTCCAGTGTCTAATAGCATTGCGGGCTCAAACGTAAACATGGCAGATGAACAGGCCAACTCAATATATTTGGAAGTTGATCAGACAGGTACACGTATCGTATTTTAATACAATACGTACCATAAGGTATATAAGGTTCATAAGCATTGATAATATTCAGAAGTAAGATATATATTATTAAATACAATGAATTAGTTGCTTTTATTTCTGCCAATAATTGCTTGATTAACAGGCATGTACTCGGGTATAGTTGGCTTAGTCACTAAAACACAAAACAATAAAGATAAAAGAACCCAAAACAATTATTCTCGTTGTTGCTATTCGACATACATACACCTGTTTTCAAAAACGTTGTCCATTTACAAAATACAAAATAGTACGTATATAGCAGAAAGGAATTAATTAGAGAAACAAAAGAAATTCAATGAAGCTGAACTGTGGCTCATTGTTTCTCTAATTAATTCCTTTCTACTATTTACTATTTTGTATTTTGTAAATGGATAACGTTTTTGAAAACAGGTGTATGTTTCCGTAGAAATCTAGTGTTTTATGCGGTCACGTGAGAAAACATGAGCCCGCAATTAAAGTAGCAACGAAATTAGCAACGAAAATCGCAACGAAAGGGGCAACGAAAGGCGCAACGAAAAGCGCAGCGAAAAGCGCAGCGAAAAGCGCAACGAAAAGCGCAGCGAAAAGCGCAGCAAAAAGCGCAACGAAAAGGGCACTAAATTGGCAACGAAAGGCGCAATGTGGACAAAAGTAGGGTGGTTTCACATGGCACTTATACTAGCCACCGTATATCCATGATATTGCAAGGAAAAATGGAAACATGAACTGGAAAGTGAGTTTGGAGACAATGGATCTACCATTACGATTTACTACTAATATGGTGCACAATAGCGGGAAAATTAGTACATTTATTGCTGCTTTGTGCAATTTTACTTTGTATTTAAGGGGGGTCGGTACTATCTCGTTGCCAGGTAACCCGGTTGCTATGTCGAGAGACCGGAACTGATATTTTCTTTCCGGACTCTTACGCTAACATTGTTTTGCTTTGTTTTACTTTTGCTTCATTCAGTAAAATACACGATACAATAATTTTGTAATAGGTTTTATTAATTATATTCACTAAGTATACTTTTACAGCGGAGCTTTTCAAAAATGTAAACTCGAGATTTTCAGTATTTTAGACTCGTAAGAATCTAAGCTACATGTAAGTTAATTCAACACAACAACATGACTTAAAGGGGGACTCTGATCAAAATACCTCAGACTTTTAAACCAGCTGAAACTCCGTAATTACAATCTTGAAGCTATCAATAATAACTCTACCAAACGGTTTTTCGAAGAAATTTCAACGGCAAGTGCTAGTTTTTGCTCTTTCTTTTTCGAGGCCAGTGAATAAATCGAAAACTTGGAGGGAGACTGGAACGGGCGGTAGTGACGTCATCCAATCAACCCAAATATTCGGCTACAAAGCAAAGTATGGAGGTCTCTGAAAATATCCACAGAAAATCACGCTTTATCCATTCTAATATTATTTTGATTGCCAAATTTCAAAATATACAATCAAGTTGCTGTGTTCAAGCGACAAATACATCCAAAAGAAGATATTTTCACTGCAGAATTCGACGATTCCATTATGATTTATAGCTGAATGTTATGTACTCTCACGTATTCTCAAGTCCGCCGCTTTCGGCGTACGAGCAGGATATAACTCCCAAATATATACGCTTCCATATCCTAACATATAAGAGGATCTAAAGTGTACGTTGGGACTTCTGGTAAGATTAATTTAGACATATTTATGCACGAATTCATCATCTGAAGTCTCTTCAAGGGCAGGAGCGTGACCGGTATTAGTACTAGAAACATACGCCGTACATGTTTACCATGTTGTATGGTGACTGATCTGCTCAATAATTATCGGTATAAAACTAAAAGAAGTTGGATATATCCATATTATTATTATTATATCCACGAATCTGATGTATATAAATACTTCACAATTTAATAGTCTCCTAATACTACCAGTAATACTTCCAACCCATTAGACATAACAACACAGTTTTGTGGAGTAATGGGGAATGGGAATTAGGTCTCCATCTGCTACCCGCAGATCCATGCTCCCCGAATAATTGGCATACTGGTCAGTGCATGACAAAGAGAGGTGATAATCCTCTCTCCAGGGGTGATAATCCCTCGGGTCGCCGGGGTGTAACTCACATACTACCCCTACCGATGATAATCCCCTGGGTCGCTGAGGGGTGTAACTCACATACAACCCCTACTGAGGGTGATAAGGGTGTAACTCACATACAACCCCTACTGAGGGTGATAAGGGTGTAAATCACATACAACCCCTTATACTTCATTGATATAATAAACCATAAGTCTATGGGGCAAAAGTGACCAGTATGGGAGCACCTAATCCCCACAAATACACAAAGTGTATTCCCCATAGACAAAACCAAAATAAAACAAGGATAATAATTAATTAGAACATTATTTCTGAGGATTTAAACTGTTAACTAATTTTTTTGAAACCCCTGATAACACTGAGTGAGGGTACTGGATATATCGCTCATAGCAGTCAGAAGATCACCGGCCAAGTGTTTTTACTAACCATGGGGGAAGACCCACCGAGGCTGCTGTTGTAGCCGCTCCAATTCTATAACTGTGGCCTGCATAATCTGAAGCCTTAAAACCCAGAAAAGAAAGCAGTTGTCTGGTCTCAGTAGTTAAGGCATCCTTTGTCAAGGGTTTACCTGAAGCATATGTTCCTAACTACTTTACTAATAGAACTGTTTACAGGACATTCAGCCCATGCCCTTGTTATGTATGTCGCTGCACAGAACCAGTGCAGAAATCATTTCGACCAACCACCCAGTGCCCCATATCGGCAGTAAGATGAACTGGACATCGGTGCCCTCTGAAGCCTCTTGTAGTGGCTGTAGGTTCTGCAAGCAAAATTAAACTCGCAGCCAGTAGAGAATGCAGACCCAATGCATTAATTATAATAAACAGAATACCCGTAGAATACTGTAGCGGCGGGGGCTACATAATGGTTTTAGTCAGGAGCCCATTTAGACAAATAAAACTCGCCAAATAGAAGACCGGCACTATTTTCGACCCTCGTGGTCGCACGAACACAAACATACATGAGACACAAGATCAAATGAGACAGAGAAAACAGAATGAATTACAGTGGAACACGGACACGGGATGTCATGGAACACAATACAGACACTTGTTGAGGGAAGCCTTAACAAGTTAATACACTGACGCAATAACAGTTAATTGGGCCAGTAATCACCATACAAATCAATAACCCAATTGCCAGGTAGGTTTTAAAACGATACAGTAATAATAAATTTGAGAAATAGTGAAGGGATTTGGTAGATTTATGCAATATCTAATATATGGCAAAAATGAAAATCAAAGCTTGATGATGATGATCTACTTTGTCATTCAGATGAATTCCATCGCTCAGATAAATGTTGGTGCATATTCCGCGTTTGCCAAGGACTGGGCAATGTACCTGATCATTCAACTACATGTAGTCGGCAACAGATATGATAACTTCCGGATGGCAATTATACTTGGCAAATGACCACAAATTTGACAGAGAAATCATGATGTAAATATGTGTGTACATAGACTACTATAGCCTCCTTATAGCAGCCGCCCTTAGTTTTGTCACGCAAGGCTGATATAAAACTTTCACATCTAGCCCGCTGGAAATTCAAATCGGTGGAAAGTTGGTTGAGACGTTCAGATCTTTGAACAAAGTTTTCAACCGACGATGACGTACAAAAGTACAGAGTGTCACGTCCATACCAGACCACGAGGTATTCTTCGTTTGCACTTGACGTCACTCCCCTTGAGAATTAATTACAAAATTAGTTATGAATCCTATCAACTTGATTCTTGGTAGAGTTTTAGAGAATTGTGATATGAATTATTGTAGAAATGTTCAGATGGGCTCGATGTTTTGTGTCCGAGTTATCGAAGTTTGAATTTTTGTCACGCAACTCTTACTTAGCGCTAGTCACGTCTCTGAAAAGTCGTGGAAAACAACAAATTTGTACCAAATTAAATGTCTTTAGTTTTATACATGTTTAGAAGTTCTATTTATAGTGAAATTAAGTGGTGTCTATCAACTCTAAGCTTGAATTTATTTTTTGAAATTTTGGCCGCCATGTTGGAAGACATCCAGTTGTCTTCCAACATGGCGCGCTATACAAACACACTGGAATATTTGGAAATTCGTTCGCCCATAGCTCGGTAAAGAAATGCTCTTGTGCTCCAAAATTTGGCTCAGGTGTTATTTTGATAGCTCTACAAGCTCATAAGCTTTTTATTTTATTTGGCAAAGGAAATAATATTTCGAAATTTGAGAACAACCGTATAAATTAAAACCGCCAAATACCACGTGGTTGCAAACGATGAATACGCGGGGCCTCTTAGAATCTATCCCCAACGTTGAAATTGCACATAATAATATGACAATCCCGGAAATATTTGCTCCTATATATATGTACTAAAAGTGTGTAGAAAGGAATACTTAATTAACGAAGAAACTGCTCCGTGGTAAAGGATTCAGCGCCCGACGTGGTGTCGCCGTCCTATTGTAGGTTGCCGGGTATAAACGCTCGATTCGGTGTTCTGGTTTGGTTGCATGCTCGAGGATCCAGCGGTTTTTGACCGCGCTCCGAAGTCACCGGCCGAAACAACCCGCTGGATAAATTACCTACTAGTACGAGTTCTGGGGCGTGATACGCTCTCAAGCGAATTTAGTATAGCTCGCATTTCAGACCCTAAAGAAATGTCAAAAATTAAGTGATAACTGAAGTCCAGATTGTTCATAATGATATATACGCTGAAACTGTATTCCGTACTCGTGGTGCGTATTCTTTCAGTTGGCGGTACTTGTAGCTTCAAATCGTTTCTGGTCTCCCAATTCAAACAACACATTTACCAACGCTGAGGATCGGATATCACTAGCAAAAATATCAAGCTTTTGCCATATCCTGTCGGTAGCTGTGCAAATACATATCATCCTTTTTTTTTAACAATCATTAAACGCTTCGAGAACCATGAAGGTCCATGAACTGTTCTGGCTTTAGGAAATCGATCCCGGGGAAAAACTAGAGTACGTGATCGATCGCATCACGCAAATGCATTTCTTTAAAACATCCGTCAACATGGACGCTATCTTTGAAAATTATGGTCGAGTTTTGATTGGCCCTCTTTTTTACCCTCAAAAAGAGGGCCAATCAAAATCAAGATTCGTATCACGCCACAGAACTCGTAATAGCAGGTAATTTATCCAGCGGGTTGTTTCGGCCGGTGACTTCGGAGCGCGGTCAAAAACCGCTGGATCCTCGAGCATGGTTTGGTTGTGGACGTTGTAGTGATGGTGGTGTTCTTTCAAAACACTCCGCATAGAAGATCGATCCCGTAACTTGAGAGCCAGTTAGTCTTTGTTGAAGAGCTTCAGGCTATTAGCCACTATCAAATCGAGCAGGGGACTGGGAACGAGTTTATTAAAATTAATGTAATTACGAAATTAAGTTCATGACATGAAAGAGCATGTTGAAATTAGCATCTGTGCAAAGTTTGATGTGATTTGGGCGAATTCTGTCGGAATTATAAACTTTTGAAATTGTGTTGTCCAGCCAAAATTTTACAGTGAATGTATGGTTTGGATGGACAACGTAAAATAATTACAGAGTTTGTATGGGAAAATAGACATCTTTGATGTCCACTAGCATCGTCAATATTAACCCGAAGTTCACCAAACTTTCCAGACTAGCTAAGTTTGATCTGCTCTCTCTGAAAATGATGCCCAATTTTACTAGTATCAAATTGAATTAGTTTTACGGACTTGGTACCAGTCCCCTGCTCGATTTGGAAGTGGCTAATTGCCCAAGGCATCGATCCCGTTCTGTCGGCATAAATATCAGAGCTCTGTACCGCCACGTGTAACGCTTGATCGGGTTCTTGCGGGATGTTCTTGGCGGTGTGTGAGTCGAGTATGGCATTTACATTTACGGGCTTTCAATGAGTGTCTTCAGCGCTTGGAGTTGCTCCTCTTTAAAGTCACATTCAATCGATGTAGCTCACGAAGATCTGAACAGGCATGGCATTCAAAACCGCGTGGTCGATCAATTATCATCAACGGTTGTGATCGTCGCCAAAGTACGCGTAGCAGGCATACAGTTACAAACACAGTTTAGGAAGAAATATCCACTCCAACAATGAGATTAAAATAGAACTAGAGAATAAATATTGTGTACCGCAAGCTGACTCAATGTAGAATTACGTGTATATCGATAGCTGTTTTGATCAGAATGAATGACTGCAGTCGACAACACAAACACATCACAACATAGCCTGTGAACAGGCTCTCCAAGGGGAGGGGGATGGGGGAAGGGGAGGGAGAAGGAAAGGGAGGGGGACTGGGGAGGAGGGGAGGAGAGGAGGGAGAGCCTGTAAACATTCTTCAGAGAAAACTGTTCCGCCCCCTAATGATTTCCGTCACGCTTCGATCAATTTGCATGTGAGTTTGACAGCTCGCTCGAAGTTAACCATGCACGTATAAAGAAGAGTAAATTTACTGGCATAATAAAATACAACGAATAAACGAGCGAAATGCAGATGTTAGCGTTCAATACAAGAGTCCCTAGAGTATCGATATATTCTGTTTGAAGAAACAACAGACTGAAAGCTGAGCTTCCAACGGCTCCTACACAGACAGTGAAAATTTCTAACGTCTTTAATAGAAAACTTGGCTGTACATGTAATTCCCCTTTCAAAGAGGAGAAGAGTATCCATTACAGTTCTGTGCTGTTTTAAAACGTGCTTGGCAAATACTGTAATGGGTCAAACAGCGAAGAGAAAATAATAAATAGCATCCACGTCGAAATCCTTGCTTCGCAGCTCTTTCTCATCTTCGAAAGCGATTGCTTTCATGCTCAGGAACGGTTGTTTGGATGGCTGACTTGGTCTTTCATTATTGAGATGAGTGGCGTATTAATGACGGTGGCTTTGGTCTGCTTTGCGCGATCGACATCGCTCCGGTTCTTTCCGGCAAAACGCATAGCAGAAGTTGGAATATAAAACGTTCACGAATCCCGTAGGAAGAATACCCCAAGTTCGACCCAAGTCATCGTTTTTCCTTGCAGTAGACATTATACAGGCTTTCTGCTCGCTTTTAAGACTAGTAACACTCCTTCAAACTCGTTCTCTCATGTTGTTTACAGTTGAACTTGCTCATATACAGGGCATGCTGAATGTCAAAATGTCAGTTGTCACAAAATTGACCAATCAGAGGCTGATACCAGATTCTGGTATCATGGAACAGTTTTCTCTGAAGAATGTTTACAGGCTCTCCTTCCCCTCTTCCCTCCTCCCCAGTCCCCCCTCCATTTCCCTCCCCCTCCCCTTCCCCTCCCCTTGGAGAGCCTGTCCACAGGCTAATCACAACATGGACTGACAGCCTGGCATGCTGTGACATGATTGGCTGGTACAATTAAACCATGCCAGAACATTGTGATACCATAAGTGACCCTTGTACCCTTGTAATTGTCCTAATAGTATATTGCATTATAGTGTTTACTTTGAACAAAGCCTGCTTTGTTGCTGCTTTGTTGCTTTGTTGTTACATTCCATTGAATCTAATATGCGTCTATTTAATTAAAGCTAATGGTTGTATTATTAACTTTAATTTATATGAATATAAATTGGCTGTAAATGTAGTAGTCACGAAAAGTACTTCAGGATGGACCTCTACGGATCAATCTGCTTTGCACGATTGTCAACACACTGCAGATTTTAAAATCCTATCTCATAAATTATTTTTTAGAAAGCAATTAATCTGCAAGAAAACTGTTCATTCTATGCATTTTATTATCAATTTCCAATGATTCTGGTGTTGAAAATTAAAAGTGTCGTAACATGTATACTGTGAGTGTCTCGGCGGGAGCCGTGTTCGCCGGGCATTGTAACTTGTTCTTCTACAGTCACAATATCATGCTCGAGGATCCAGCGGTTTTTGACCGCGCTCCGAAGTCACCGGCCGAAACAACCCGCTGGATAAATTACCTGCTATTACGAGTTCTGTGGCGTGATACGAATCTTGATTTTGATTGGCCCTCTTTTTGAGGGTAAAAAAGAGGGCCAATCAAAACTCGACCATAATTTTCAAAGATAGCGTCCATGTTGACGGATGTTTTAAAGAAATGCATTTGCGTGATGCGATCGATCACGTACTCTAGTTTTTCCCCGGGATCGATTTCCTAAAGCCAGAACAGTTCATGGACCTTCATGGTTCTCGAAGCGTTTAATGATTGTTAAAAAAAAAGGATGATATGTATTTGCACAGCTACCGACAGGATATGGCAAAAGCTTGATATTTTTGCTAGTGATATCCGATCCTCAGCGTTGGTAAATGTGTTGTTTGAATTGGGAGGCCAGAAACGATTTGAAGCTACAAGTACCGCCAACTGAAAGAATACGCACCACGAGTACGGAATACAGTTTCAGCGTATATATCATTATGAACAATCTGGACTTCAGTTATCACTTAATTTTTGACATTTCTTTAGGGTCTGAAATGCGAGCTATACTAAATTCGCTTGAGAGCGTATCACGCCCCAGAACTCGTACTAGTAGGTAATTTATCCAGCGGGTTGTTTCGGCCGGTGACTTCGGAGCGCGGTCAAAAACCGCTGGATCCTCGAGCATGTCACAATATAAGCTTTACAATCCTTAAATCTTTCTGGCCCTCGGTTTTCACGAATGCTTCATAAGAAAATCGTTTACTTGGGATATGCTTACAAATCTGTATGCTGCCGATTTGATATGATAACATTTACAAATGTAGAGTCTCAAATCCATTTGAAGTCGTAAGGCCAAGAGTGCAAGACTGACACGAAGTATTCTTAAAAACTCCAGGTTCGTTTAGCATGATATATATCACAGTTCTATCCACTTTAGAAACTTCTGGTGCTAGGTGATGAGCCCTAACTGCCTGAAAAATGTATTGGACGGCTGAATCACAAAACAAGACGAAGAAACATCAATAAAACTGGGTAGTATTTTACAAGACTTTGTATGTGAATGTATGGACGTGTTCAATGGGTTGATTGGATGACGTCACAGAGACCAACCGCTGTCTGTTTATCACGGGCTCGTTTATTCAAAACCAACATGGCGTACGGGTGATTTCGGCCTCTTCTCATGAGGATTTCTCGACACTCTGGACCAAAAACAAAAATGTTTCGTATTTTTATTAGTTTATCTATATACTTTTAGTAGACGCTGGAGAAAAGTCACTCCAAGGAGGGTCGATTTTGATCAGAGTCCCCCTTTAATTTTCAAAAGAAAGAGGAAGATGACTCGCTAACGATAGAAAACAAAGAGCAAAAGAATTAGCGAAGAATCGTTGTCCCAACTCCAAGTCAATGTCAAAACACAAACCGGCGAAATCCTGTGTACGTGTACTGAGCCATCATTTTCAAAGTTTTGCATTCAAGGAATATTTGAGCCACTTTTGCAAGATAATAATAATAATAATAATAATTTAATATTTATATTGCGCGTGTTACATAGGGAGATGCTCACACGCGCATTACAAGGTATTGCACTAATTACAATAACAATATACTAATTAATAATGGTAATAGGACTGAGTGGAGTCCAATTCGGTCTGTAATCATACGAGTGATAAACAAAATTGGACGACCGCGTAGCGGGAGTCCAATTTGTTTATCACGAGTATGATTACAGACAGAATTGGACGACATGAAGTCCTGTTACCAATTAATCATAACTATTACAATTTCCGAGAAAAAAGATCTTAAAAATAAACAATGCTAAAATGCCCCAAAACAATGACATATTTTGGTGAAAGCGAGAAAAATTTATTGAGCGCGCGCTCGATGGCGTAGCGATTGCGTGATAGCGCGCGCATTTTACTGAAAAGGTGTAATTTGATTGGCTCTTGCAACTGTCCGATTACAACTGTCCAATTAATGCTAAAATAGGACAGTCTCTCAACCAATCAGATTCGAGGAAATTGTAATAGTTATGATTACTAATAATATAAATCTAATAAAAAGAATATAAAGACAGCGATATAAAGACAGCGCGCGACTCGCCACTTTTGTCAAGTCCAAGTCTGCTTGTTATAATGCATTCTGGGTAATTTTAAAGATGGCGGAGGAGATAAGTGACCTTGGCTGCTTGCATGACAACAATTACTTCCGGTCTGCAAAATCAAGTTTTTCTCATCGGAAAAATGTTTATACGCGGTTTTTCGATATTTTAATAAATAAACGTGAATTATCTCAAACTTAGCACATGGGATTTGTTATATTTTAAAAACTAAGAAAGTTACAAGCAAATACGTGGTTTTGTAAACACGAATTTTAGTGTCATTTTCCTATTTTTCGGAAATTCAAAAAACGCATGCGTGAATGTTTTGGAAACGTTCTTAAAAACATACTGATAACAATAATTTTGGAACAAAAATCGAAACACCATTGAAAATTGTGTTTTTCTGCTTTGGGTCACGTGACAATGGGCGTGGCCCTGTGACGTCATCATTACATTCCCACTTACACTGAAAGACTGTGTTCCAAATTTCATGGCTGTAAACAAAACATGCATTGACTTATGGCAATTTCACTTTCCCTAGCAACGAGCCTCAAAAGATAGTACCGACCCCCTTAATAGTTTGTGCTAGATTAATATTAGGTTGATCCAAAGCGAAAATTGAATTTCAAACTGTCCAAAAGGGATAGTTTTTGGCGCCTTTGCCGTTATGCGATGTTGATATAAATTAAATATGATCTGATCTTAATATAATGTTTTCCAATGTTTAAAATGTATGTTATTACATCTGTTTTTCAGAAACGTTGTCCTATGTGATTACTGAATCGAAAAATGTAGAAAAGAATAATTGTCGTTTATATTAAATTTTACAAATACAGATTTGTTTGAACTAAACCTTTGGAAAATCGCTTGTTATATTTATCCTACCAAAAGTCAAATATGGGGATTAAACAAAGCTATACAAGGTTAAAAGAAACCCATGATAGACTTTTTCCTTCTGGTCACTCGCGAAGCACAATGACAGATATTTCATCGTACCTTGGGACATTTCATACTGAAATGGGCCATTCTTCCTCCGATTCTACTGTAAAAAAATCGCATGATCGACCGGCAGCAGGAGAATAAAAATGGTAAGCGGTTTTTCAGTAGTTGTTTGCCTTTTATTTCCCGTGATAGACTTTTTCTCTTGAAGCTTGTTTACATTTATTTTATTTATCAAAAGTAAAGACGCGTTCAAAGTTCTTGTATTTTTTATTGGCCGTGAGCTCTTACGGTGAAAGGAGAGACTGGTGACTTATGCTAATGTACGAAAAATCCCGGATGTGACATCCAATTTTACGCGATGGGGGTTTAGCAATATAAAGTTGAGTACTCTGCGATTTATAGTCACATTAGTCTGTGTCGGTTTCAGAACGTTTGCAGCATAAAATCCCGTATTTGTCTCAAAGTCAGACGAGCAATACCTGAATGTACTCGACGAATATCTTACCCACATTTCCAGGTGACATTTTCCATATTTTAGACAACCCAACAGTGGAAATAAAGCTCACAAAGAATTATATTTTGATTCTAGCGCCAAAACTCGTCGATGACCCGCAATTGTTTATCATGTTGTGTAAGAATTGTCTGTGATTAATGTGTCAGTAGAACGAATCTTATTGGACCAAGACTAATTGGCTTTGCGAACTAGTAACCCTAGGCAAACATATCACAGCTATCCTGCTGGGACAAAAAGTTTGGGGTCGGGGCTCCTCATGATGTATTCTGCATCGCATAGAGGACATTTAAACTTGTAGATTACACCTTGTTGGCTGACCAATGAGGGTTTGGGTTCTCTGACCCTTAGGACATCACCTATTTTTCGGCTTGTATATACCGGTTGTAAAGTTGTTCCAATCTTCTTGCTAAGATCATTCAGTTGTTTTCTCAATACGTCGGCTGACTTCTGATCCTTGAATGGTAATACTATACGGATAGTTTTGTCAGCGTCTGTAACGAGAGAGGGATTCGTCTCATCAGACAATTTGGAGTCAACAAACGAAGAGATGGTAGAATTAACAAGATCTTCCGGGTATTTTAGCTTGGAGAACATCAATTTGAGCTTTTGGCATTCAATGTTACCATTGGCCAGGATGTCATCGAAACGTAGTAGCTTAAAGTGTATATATGGCCAACAAATTTATTTTGGAAATCGAGCCTTTATGAAGTAAATAATGGGGTGGTGTAGTAGTTTCTTGGATTGAGCTTCACATTTATGAGTTATAGAGGTTTGAAATCTCAATATGCTAATTTGGTGACGTGAATTCGGGAATTTGTTATATTTTTTTTTTTTTTCAAGTAGAGCGCAAGCACTAAAACCATGAAATAACATCAAAGTTGTTACTGCCTAATAGTTTTTATTTAGCGACTATTTAGCCACTATCATCCAAGACATCCAACCATAACATGATCTTGAATAAAGGCTTCTGATCAGTAAAGTCGTAATGAACAGCAAGTCTATTGTGTATTTGATGTCTCTTGTGTATTGACATTAAAAAAAAAATGTTCTGGTTGGATGATAGCAACTAAATAGTCGCTAAATAAAAACTATTACGCAGTAACAACTTTGATTTTGTTTCATGGATTTAGTGCTTGCGCTCTATTACTTTTTTTCTGAAATAGGAAAAAAGTTCATAAAACTATTTCTATAAACTGTGGAAAGATATCGCAAGTTTAGAAATGCCAGTAATTTGCACAATGGTGTTTTTGTATAATAAATGATGACTGAATTTACGTCATCTGATTTGCATATTGAGAATTCAAACCTCTGTAACTCACAAATGCGAAGCCCAAACCAGGAAACTACTACACCACTATGGAAGGCCAAATGGTGCAAAATTCAAGAACTTTAATTTGATCACATTCAAGGATCACGATCACATTCAACAACCACATTCACATTCAACATATGTAAATTAATCATATTCAACAGACATCTCGATCACATTCAAGGTCACAGATCGAGCAATCACATTCAAGAACGATTGTTAATGTCAACAAATCCCATAATGCTCTTTGCTACTGTCGACGTAGAATCCCGAATGAAAAATCACAAATTAAAGATTTAAATGGAGGAAGAGAGGGTGTTAAAAAGGAAATAAATAAATAAAAATAAATAAATAAGTAAAAACAGGAGCCCATTGGTAAAAATAAAAATAAATAAAAATAAATAAAAATAAATAAATAAGTAAAAATAAAAGTAAAAATAAATAAATAAAAATATAAATAAATGAATAAAAATATAAATAAAATAACTTTTTATAGAAAGCAAATGCAATTTAACCCATACATATGGAAAGGTAGCCTGATTTTCAGACGGCTCATGTGTCATACGCTTCGCTCCCTCCCCAAATCACCGTCTGATTGCCCTCGTAGGAAGTCGTGTTCTGCTATTGTTTGAATTTCGACCAATCAGAGCGAACCTTTTAGTTTTCTCAAAGTGAGGTATGCAAAGAATTCGCACCTAAATGACAGACAATTAACACGCTTGGTTTTTATGAGCCCGATTTCGAGTAACTCACAGAAGAAAAGCGAAGAAATCGGCCTGATTTCAATTTAAATATGTCCTATGTTGTACGTTCAGATATATATTCTTATGGAGCCGAAGGATCTTGAATTTAAGGAACTGCGAATGCATTCGAGTGTTAGACGAGGTCAACTCAACGGGTCAACAAATCGAAGCGTGAATGTATTCGCAGTTCCTTTCAAGATCCTTCGGCTCCATAAGAATATATATCTGAACGTACAACACATAGGACATATTTAAATTGAAATCAGGCCGATTTCTTCGCTTTTCTTCTGTGAGCTTCTCGAAATCGGGCTCATGAAAACCTAGCGTGTTAATCGTCTGTCATTTAGGTGCGAATTCTTTGCATACCTCACTTTGAGAAAACTAAAAGGTTCGCTCTGATTGGTCGAAATTCAAACAATAGCAGAACACGACTTCCTACGAGGGCAATCAGACGGGGATTTGGGAAGGGAGCGAAGCGTATGACACATGAGCCGTCTGAAAATCAGGCTAATGGAAAGGAAGAGAGAGCAGTGGCTGTATGAGAGGATGAAAAAGGATGACAAATAGAAAGTAAAAATTGAAATGAAATGTGGGTGAGGAATAGATAACAAGCAAATAAAAAATAAATAACAGACAAAACCGAACGCAATGAACGTGCTAGCAACGTTGCGAACACGCGCAAAAGAACAAACAACGGCTACCGAGGGAAGGAACGGGAAGACCGTAACAGAAAATATAACACCGTGGAGGGAGAAATGTTTTACGTGCTTGAAATCCCAAACGTACATGGTCCTCTTTAAACTGTATTCCTATCGCGTCTAACAAAATCAAAATCTCTATGTGTTATGAATAACTCTGATCGTATGCCGTTTTCATTGGCATTACAATAAAGATCGCACTCTCCCTTCAAAATAATCATAGAATCCGTCAAGCCATAATTATCGTCGTCAGAGTCTGGTTCATCCAACAAGTACACGCTTTTGGGAATTGATTCAGGAATTGCTGTCTTCGTTTTCAATATATATAGAGACAACAGAACACGCCATACAGCTACGTAGATCTTCTTTTATATCAGAGGCCTTTCGGCTTAACAGCCCTCGTTAGTGATACAGTGATATGACTAAGAAAGCGTGGCAGCGAACACCTAAATTGGGATCCCTGTGCGTAGTCCAAATCTGTATTCTCAAAAACTCTCTCAAAATCGATCGGAATGGCTCCAAACCTCACACAATTCCAAAGGACAACACAATAAACAAGTAGGACTACTTTGAGGGTTTGTAGAATTTTATTTAGACGGGTTTCAAAGTTCGCTGTGAAGCTCCATACATTTACTGTAAATCTCGCCACAAGTCCACAGCTTGGGCTACCTGTGTATGCACGACACTTAAATTTAAATCTTTAATTTGTGATTTTTCATTCGGGATTCTACGTCGACAGTAGCAAAGAGCATTATGGGATTTGTTGACATTAACAATCGTTCTTGAATGTGATTGCTCGATCTGTGACCTTGAATGTGATCGAGATGTCTGTTGAATATGATTAATTTACATATGTTGAATGTGAATGTGGTTGTTGAATGTGATCGTGATCCTTGAATGTGATCAAATTAAAGTTCTTGAATTTTGCACCATTTGGCCTTCCATACACCACCCCATTATTTACTTCATAAAGAATCGATTTCCAAAATAAACATTTTGGGCCATATATACACTTTAATATCACTAGTTTTTCTCCTTAACTACATTTAATAAGTCGGTAAAATCCGAAGACATCGAACCAATATGATAAAATCTATAAAGTTCTAAAATTATTGACAATTTCACATAGGACGTTTCGGAAAACATGCAGGTGTAATAAAAAAAATAAAAAACTAATTTGGCGCAAGTTTATAGCAGTATTTTTCCAAATTGGTTTTAATGAAGATAATACAATTTTCAAGTATTCAATTATAATAGCAACGAGATTGGAACTCTCTGAATTAATATATTTTTGTTACGGGGATACAGATGATATGTTTTGAAAATAATATGTGATGTTTCAAAACCGAGAATGAGGACTAGACGGAGTTTCCAGTCCGAGGCGAGTCGGAATTCAAGGCTTTGGAACGATTTCTCATACTCATTAATTATTACATGCAATGGCCTAAAGGTAATAAATAAAGAGTTCAAAGGTTTTAGCCCGGAAAAGCAAGAATTCCGGTCTTTGCATATGCTCTGCTCATGCGCAGAGTCGAGGACATCGTATCCAACATGTGTTGGACTCTTGAGAAGTCGGCTTCACCTCCGACTGGAAACCCCGTCTAGTCCTCATTCTCGGCTTTGAAACATTACTTCAAGGAAGCTTTTAGATTATAAATATGCCGGACGGTGTAACCATATTGCGATATTCAATGCCGAGAAAAATAGTACAATATATATTTAACAAATATCCGCCATCTTGCCGAAACGCTGTAGGTGATTTTCGAGAAATGGTCCGAAGTTCTCGACCAATCAGATGCGCTTCATTTTCTATGATCACCTATGTAATTATGCTAAACTGTAATAACAGTGAGTTTCTGTGAAGATTCGCTCAGTTTGTTATTGTTTCAATGTTTTAATAGTTTTGTTATTGTTGTTTGCGTCTCATGTTAATTCATGTTTTCTTCATTCGCAGACAGAAGTGGGAAAAGCAGAAACTCTGTATTATCACTTTTTGTTCGACACCTTTTAAAATGTTATATTGGATTTATTTCTTTTAATTCAGTGAAGCCACTTTGTTTTCAATCTTAAACTTTCAATTGTTAATTTCTAATGTTTAAGTTCTGTTCGGCAAGAGTTGAAAGGGCGCTATATAAAGATAAGGATCTCAATAGAATCAGTAGGGGGAAAATCAGACGTCATATAACAATTTCGTCGCTCTCTCTTTCAGTATGACTTTGTTATGATATCGAATTTTTGTTTTTATAATGTTCAACTTTTGAAGATAACTTTCTTTGTTCGCCAACTGAAGTCTATTATTAAAACTCCATGGAACTACAGATGTGAAACCAAACCACGTGACGATGTCGAGGGTAGAAATTACATATAAACGTTAGAACATTTGTAAGTAAAAAACAACACATCCTTCTCAAGAATTTAATAATAAATACTATATCTGAGGTTACATATTGCATATTGGTCATCTTGGAAGGCTCAAAACTATAATTAAAATTGGATTTGTTTAATTTATTATTATTCTTCTAAACAAATAGAGCTCTAGTCAAATATATTAGTTCGAAAATCCCCGCGGAGTACCGTAAATAGCCTTGTCGGGCGAACTTACTTTGTATTCATAACGTTGGGCAAATAGTTGGCAATGATAGTGTTTTCACCGTGGCCTTTATCACTATCGTTGCCGAAAGATGGAGGAGAAACGTTTCACTGGCTTTAAATTCTTCATGTTCGTGGTTATCTTCCGAATTTCTTTTGCAGGTAAATGATCTGAATCATCTCCCTTTATCAACTCCGCGTCATAATTTGAACTTTCACGATTTAATAGTATATTCTATTTTTTTCGTATTTTATATTATTTTACAGGAACATATGAACTCTAGCTCATTCGAAACTGAAAATAGCAAAGTTCAAACCGCTTTGAATTAACGTTTTTCAACTCCTAACTATCGCTCAAAAGTACTCAATAAGTTAGTACTTTCAAAGTGTATTTGCAACCTGCCTCGCATTATAATTACGTCTTAACTTTGATAGGTATTGTAAACTAAAGATGCGCCAAACGAAATTCCCAAAAACAAATTTCCTCGACTCAAACAAATCTAAAATTTATACAAAGTTTTATTTGCGCCATATTTGCACTTATATATGTATATACAGAAAAAAATGTAAACGTCTAGTTGGCAAAGGTTGTAATGATGTACCACTGCATCTATGTGAGCAATAATTAATATTGTGATGTGAATGTTTGTTTGCTCACCTGCAATTTTTATGAATTTATTTCGTTTAAACACCGCCACCTTGATGTCGAAGAGTTATATATTGAGAGATTGATTCCAACAGCGCTAATGTCAGCCAAAAGTGCCCAAACACTACTAGCGCCTTTTTGCACAGTTTGGATTTCAATATTCGCTTTGGGTCTAATTTTAATCAAGCACAAGCTATCAGAAACAAAATAGAATGTCGGTCTACAACATTTAAAAATCATTTTCATTTTTCCCTACATACATAGATAGATCTAGTCCGTGTTGACAGTTTTCGAATGAAATTTTCACTTTGGGTAAACACGACACCGACAATTCATGAGTGCCGTGCTAGAAAAGTAAGACACGCGTACCTAAAGTTAGGCCGAGTCCGTGCCCAAAAACTATTAATTGTTGTGTAAATGGGGCTTTAATTTTCACTTTTACCGGTAAAAAAAAATCACAAATAATTTGAACTCTTTGCTAAAAGCTGATCGTTAGCATTGCTCAAAACGTATTCTCATGTCTTGACTATTGGTTTAAAAAAATAGTTAACATTGCATATACGACCGGTTGACTGTCTTTCGTGAAGTTGAATGGTGAAGTTTGGTATAAATGTTGTTTAGTATATTTTTCTAGAAATTCCCTAACTTCGCATTGAATCGCTATAACTGAGTCAGAATAAACACTCCAAGGTTCCCGGCCCATTAATCCGGAGGGGTACTCCCCTATCTATATGTTATACGGGTATGTGCCGCGGGATATAGGGTATGGTTTCTCAATTAGATCCTTAGGTCTGGGATAGGGTATCAAAGGACTCAAAGTTTTTGCACTTTGAGTCTGGGATAGGGTATCGTTTTTGGTCTGGGATAGGCTATAGTTTTCACAATAACGTAACGCGCACAACTACACCAGCTTTAATTATCGTAGTCCGTTACAACTTACAGTTCACCAAATAAAAGCCGTCTGGGATAGGGTATGGAAAATCGCATTTTAAGCCGGGAATAGGGTCGTCAGGGTTTTGAGGTGACCGCGGTACCCCCCCGACCTGAAAACTTCACACTTTCACAATAAGGACTTGAGATATTTCATTCGACTTATTTTACTAAAACAATTGAATTTCTACTAATGAAAAGTAAACATCTTTCACGGAATTAAATTTCAACTTTCGAATTTCGAAAACCGCAGTTTGAAAACATTCGAACAATAAAACGTTGACTAATTTTCGGTACCTTGACATGCCTTGAAAAAGCTGGGCCAAATAATTTATATTTCAGTAGTAATTTACTAATTATTCAGATCCGTACTCTTAGGGAAATCAATTATTAATTGTGTCTGAACAACAACAGGGAAATTGTGTCAGGTGTCGTTGCTTTTGAATGAATGCCGTTCATTACAGTGGTTCATCAAATAGCACCGGCTTTAATATATGTTCTATTCGACGTAATACACCTATTTCAAGGTTGTCAAGGACAACAGTCCATAGGCAATAGGTTATACCTCCTTCCAAGACCGAACTGCATTATGGTAACAGCTTCAAAGGCATGTTTACCAGAAATATTTCATAAAATTCGATGCAAAGTGTCTTGGTCTGTTGAAATTGAAATAGGTAAAATATATATCATTAAGCCTTTCATACCTTTATGCAGTTCGGTCTTGGAACGACCTATAATATGACCCATTACCAAAACGAGCAGGGGACTGGGACCAGGTCCGTAAAACTAATTAAATAAAAAACTAGCAAAATTGACCATCATTTTCTGATAGAGCAGATCAAACTTAGCTAGTATGGAAAGTTTGGTGAACTTCGGCTTAATATTTACGATGCTAGAGGGCATCAAAGATGTCTATTTTTACATACAAGCTCTGTAATTTTTTGACGTTGTCCATCCAAACCTAGTCTCCCTCGCATCCGTCATTAGTTCCGTCACGCAACGCTCTCGGCCCACTGACGGCTGCTTAAACCCGAACAACATTCCTTTCCCTTTGTTATCACCCAAGCAATCAGGCGGTTGACATAGTTTGAAATAGGCCAATCACAGGTCAGAAATATACGTCGCTACTCAACACAGCACGCCAACGTTCGTACGTGAGCCACGCTTCCGGCGAGCCGTACACAATTTCAGTTGAATAATAAGAATTGAATAATCTCCCTTCTCGATCTTTAAACGTTTCTCCTCTGTCTGTACATTGCTCGTGGAGACTGCAGACAATCCTAGGCCTGTCAGGTACAACTGTCAGGTACTTGGTCTTTCATGAAGCTATAAATCAGCGGGGAAACAACAACAATATGACCAGAGTTTTTTTAAAAACACTCAGATCAGATCAAACACGGATCAAACAGATCAAACACGAACGGAAGAAGTCAAACAACTTGATAGATCAGGGATTTCCCAAAGCTGTCGGTGGATTTATGAACAATTATTTATCTATAATAGTTGTCTGAATTGCCTACTTCTAGTGATGATTTACACCAGGAATTCTAAAAACTTTGAGGAGAATAGTTAATTGATCGCTCGAAAGAATCAATAAAAGACAAGCTATGATTGGTCCAAAGATTTTGGCGCGACTGACTTCTGATTTTGAAAGCCACACTGTAATTGGTTAAACCCGGAAAAGGAATGCTGTTCGGGTTTAAGCAGCCGTCAGTGGGCCGAGTGCGTTGCGTGACGGAACTAAAGACGGATGCGAGGGAGACTAATCCAAACCATACATTCACTGTAAAATTTTGGCTGGACAACACAATTTCAAAAGTTTATAATTCCGACAGAATTCGCTCAAATCACATCAAACTTTGCACAGATACTAATATCAACATGCTGTTTCATGTCATGAACTTAATTTCGTAATTACATTAATTCTAATAAACTCGTTCCCAGTCCCCTGCTCGTTTAGGTAATGGCTAATAGACAACCACTGGATATGAGCAAGCGCGCGCTCTGATTGGTTCGCTACTACTAGGTTATCAGCTCTTATAACCCATCGATAAATTTTCGCGCGCGCCCATTGGTTAAAACGAGTCACATGGTACAATTTCACTGGACGGATGTCAGGTAATATCCTTCAGTTTTGAGATGATATCCCCCACTTTGGAGAAAAATGAAATTATCTGAACTTTTTTAAGACTGTAATGTATTTTAATAGGTAAATTAGCTTGTACAACATACATGTGGTGTACTTGTTCCTTTTTGGGGATTTTAACGTCGATACGACATGTATTTAATTGAGGTATTTTTATAATTTTTCGATCCTTGAACCGACGAAAAAACGTCAAAATCGGCGCCCCAAAAAGTCACTCTAATAAAACCCAAAATATCAAGAAAACCACTCAAAAAGCTTCAAAAACTTCCATCTTTTATTTTCGAATACTTTTTTAGAAGTTTACACATGAAAAGATCTCAAACGGAACGGATATTTGAACTCGATTTCTTCATCCGTCATTTTGTTTCGGTTTCTTCATAAATTTATCGAAGGGTTATAAATAAATAAACCCCTTTCTGGCTTACAGGTATATCGGCTGATAATGTCTTTGGCTAATAGATGGTCCTCAAAATATCACAGTTGCCCTCGAAGCTTCGCTTCTCGGCCAACTGTTCATTTTTCGGACCATCTCTCAGCCGCGGACATTATCAGCCGATATACCAGTCGCCAGAAGGGGTTTATTTACTAAATATACCGTGAGTAGAGAAATCTGTCAAAATGGCCGAACAATTTTCTAAATTTACGATCGAAGATTTCCTTAATTTTCTTCTCGATAGATTCTCAATAAAAGTAGATCCGAATAAACTACAAACTGAGTACATATAAAACTAAAATGTTTTGTGGCAATGAAAATTGTTTTTTAAATGGTTTTCGGGACGAAAAACATGAGATTTGTTGACTGATATTTTTACAAAGAATAACAAACAAATTGAAAACTCACCATTCATGCGAAACAAATATTTATCATTCCGATGATATGATTAATATACAACTGTAGGATGTGTATCAAATGATGAGTAAAAGAACCAGATATGTCTAGAACTTCCTGATAAAACTGTGAATATCCACGTTGAAAGTCATTTAGCAGGCGAAAACCAAACTCCAACGGCCTCGCGAATGCCGTGAAGTAAACCCGTCAAAACAACCTCGTTGGTTTCCTCAACATTGTCCAAGATTTCAAGAATTTCGGCTTTGAACTTGTATTTCTCAATCCTTTAGCATGTTTTCGAAGTATTTTGGTGTGATTCAGACGACATTTTTGGAAGATAAAGTAACACAGAAGCTTTTAAAACTTGGATTTCATCGATCAAGAAACGTTTGGTAAACACATCGCTAGGTTTTGTTGTACGCTGTACGCATGGCGGAAATGTTTTGTACGAAAAGCAGAAATACAAATTACTTTTACCGAAAACATATTTACAATATGTGGTTGTCTATATAATAAAACAATTATTCCACTCAATCTCGCAGGAGCCTCGTTGGCTATCAGCTCATGTACGACTCGATTTCGTGGAATAATTGTTAAATATTATTGTCATGGTAAAAATAAATATAGGCTAAGACATGGCTATATTGAATCACAGACGCAATTACTACCTTATTCTCGCTTAATTTTCGCGAGTATTAAATTTCGCGAAAATTATCAAGCCGTATTTCGCGAGTACTTTAAAATTTCGCGATTTGGGGAGAAAAACAGAACCAAACGTATTTAATTTTTTAGCGAGTACTAAATCGCGAAAGTTAGTACTCGCGAAAATTAGTAAGAATAAGGTACAAGAAGTTGTATATGATTGATGTAATCCAACATGTCAATGCCATCCAACATGGCCGCCGTGTCATGGTTTGCAATTATTGCTCTTGAGTAATAAAATGAAACCCATTAACATTGAAAAAGAATCACAAAGCCAGTTGTAATTGTGAGCTTTTGTTTCATCGAAGATGCTGATTGTCGCCACCTCAAGTTTCCACCTTCGCTAGACACAAAATATGCATTAAAGAACCACGTGCTAGAGGAACTTCTCGTCGAGAACGAATCTCAATGTCGCTTCAAGTGCTATCTAAACAATGACTGCCATTCTTATAACAACGGTCCTTCTACAGAGACACCAGGCAAAGAGATCTGCCAAGTAAACAACGGCGACAAGCACTTATTTCCTGATGATTTTAAGGAAGTCGGCCCTGGGTTTTCTTATCGTGAAATATATAAGGTATGTCATATCAGCTCTTAAAATATAGACAACCTTTGGATATGAGCTAGCGCGCGTTCTGATTGGTTCGCTACTACTAGGCTATCAGCTCTTATAATATAGACAACCTCTGGATATGAGCTAGCGCGCGTTCTGATTGGTTCGCTACTACTAGGCTATCAGCTCTTATAATATAGACAACCTCTGGATATGAGCTAGCGCGCGTTCTGATTGGTTCGCTACTACTAGGCTATCAGCTTTTATAATATAGACAACCTCTGGATATGAGCTAGCGCGCGTTCTGATTGGTTCGCTACTACTAGGCTATCAGCTCTTATAATATAGACAACCTCTGGATATGAGCTAGCGCGCGTTCTGATTGGTTCGCTACTACTAGGCTATCAGCTTTTATAATATAGACAACCTCTGGATATGAGCTAGCGCGCGTTCTGATTGGTTCGCTACTACTAGGCTATCAGCTCTTATAATATAGACACACCTCTGGATATGAGCTAGCGCGCGTTCTGATTGGTTCGCTACTACTAGGCTATCAGCTCTTATAATATAGACAATCTCTGGATATGAGCTAGCGCGCGTTCTGATTGGTTCGCTACTACTAGGCTATCAGCTCTTATAATATAGACAACCTCTGGATATGATTAGCGCGCGTTCTGATTGGTTCAGAAATTTAATAACTGTTTTATTTAAAATATTTTAAAATATTTTAACAAACATGCTAAGGTTTACTTCATATGCTTGCAGAGTTCTTTTGTGTCGTAAAGTTCAGTCCTCAGTGCTCGAAGTCGAAAAAAAGAACATGACGTCAGTGTGAGAAAATAGTTTTAACAATGGCCGTTTTCACAGGCAGAGGTGATTTATGCTTTTGAAACTAAAATTCCATGCGTGTGAAACGAATATATTATGATACACGTGACATTTATTGTAGTGTTAATCTATTTCTAGCTGGACAACATTAATGACATTGACTGCAACTCAGTCAATATGAATTTGCATTTCTCTATCCAATGTTTTCGAGATCTTGTGATGTGGCTAATGACACTTATTTTAGGTAGATTCAGATTTCAGATTTATTTGGAATTAAGGCCCTGTTTACAAGGAGGGAGGGTAACCCTAGCAGTAGGGTTACCCTAGTACTAGGGTTACCCTAGCTCTCGTACGTTTCTTGTATTTTTCGCGTACGTGTTTACAAGGCTGGTAGGGTTACCCTACTGCTAGGGTAACCCTAGTACTCGGATAGGGTTACCCTACCACTAGGGTTGTCTTTTTCCCTTGTAAACGGTTTTGCCGAGATAACTCGCCTACCCGGGACAACTTTTTACTAGTTTCAAGGCCTTTTCAATCGACGAGTACAATTTGGCGGTTGATCAAGACAGTGGCGAGAAGCGTTTAGAAAAGCGAAAAGTAGGGCCAGTGACAGCTAAAAACAAAAGGAAAAGTAGCCCGAAAAGATAAAAAGACGTGGAGCGACATTTTTCATAAGACATTTTGTGTATTATACAAGAATATAAGTCGTCGTACGACTTTAACAGCCTCGACTTTTTTTCATTTCCGCCATTTTGTTTGTTATGACGAAGCCTTGCGCGGTTACCAAGCAATTGAATTGACTCGAGGAGAAGGGTAACCCTAGTCTAAGAAATTTCGCTTGTAAACCCGGGCTATCTTTGACTAGGGTAACCCTAATGATAGGGTTACCCTCCCTCCTTGTAAACAGGGCCTAAGTTTGTATTACAAATATAATATTCCATTGACCTGCAAATAGTAGTAACTAATCTAGGCAGGTCAATGGATAACAATATAACAATAAAAAGAGAAGACTGAGCGAGGGAGTATAAATAAGTCAATAGATTTCACACAAACAAATAAATCAGCACAAAAGGTTTAAAACTTGTTCATCCATCAAAAAACTGCTAACATATTTGGTAAACACGTGATCGCCTGGTTTTGTTGTACGTTGTACGCATGGCGGAAATGAGTGTTTTGTATGAAAAGCGGAAATATAAAATATAAATAACTTTAATCGGAAACGTATGATTTTTGGCGCCCTCCCCACACACTTAGCTTATACCCCGTTCACACCAAAACTTGTTTAGTTAAACTAGGTTTTTCTAGCTTCTATGATAATCTGAGAGCATCTAATTTCACAAGAATCAAACTAAAGTCCCAAAGTGATATACAGTCTAACCCCTATTAAGCGGCCACCCATTAAGCGGCCACCCCCTTTTAAGCGGCCAGTTATCAAAGTCCCGAAATCATTGTCAGAATAACTCTGTAAATATAAACCTTATTAAGCGACCACCTCTATTAAGCGGCCGCGGCCACCTTTTGGCGGCCCCGATGTGCATGGGTTTTCCTATTGTTTTTACCCCTATTAATCGACCACAATTAAATTTGAAAAACGTAATGAGAGTTAATAGAAGGTGACAAACACACGTTTATTATATTCTTGAAGTGAGTCCACCGTTATAATATTGCCAGCAAGTCGAACAACCAGCCATCAAGTCTCTAACAGAGGCAATGGAGCTAGGGGAAAAATTGCGACACTTCGCACAGTTTCATGGATACGAGGAACTTGCATTCAGTGTCCATTGCAGAATCAAATGATCAAATTTACGCATTGAAGCTCCGTAATCCAAAGCGACAGACGCATATGCAGGATTCTTTTAAGTAACGCTCTTTCTTTCAGTTGCAGACATTGCCGTTCATGTTCTGCTTTTATGTAAATATTGACATACTGTACTTTATGGTTCTTATTAAACTACAGAATTTTCTCGAGAGGAATTGGCAAACTTTAAATTGTGTATAACAAACTGTATTATATCCGGGATTATATACATGTGCAACAGTACATTATCCCTCCCGCTGACTCATTAGCATTAAGGTATGGGATAGAAACTCCTGTCGAGCAATACGACAAAGAGCACAAAGGTGCTAAATTTGTCAACGATAGGGAGGGTGGGTGGGACGACATCTGCATTCCAACTCGATCTTGGTGAACTGATACATTTGCATAATTAATTATATCTTATATAATGCTCATTACGTCATCGCACGGGATAATGAATATTAATAGGGTATGAATAGTACATTATCCCTCCCGCTGACTCATTAGCATTTAGGTATGGGATAGAAACTCCTGTCTCGCCCTTTATCTGGCACCGTGTGTCCATACGACCAGTACTTCCCTCTTTAATAACTCTCACCAATCCATATAATAAATCCCCATTCCTCACCTTATGGTTGGGTACACGCCTATAAACTACATCCCCAATACTCATCATCCTTGACAGTTTTGAAAATAAACGCGTATATATATACACCCCTTACTGAATTGAAAAAACATTTGTGAAGCCAGTCAAGTTACTTATGTCTTTGATAAAGTTCTGACAAGTCACTCATTAAAACCTATCAGTTGCCACCGGATCACTAGCTCTCCCGGGTAACACCACTTGATTTCAATTAAGAGAATGGTTCGCCGTCCTTGAAATAAATCAGACACCTGAATCGCTGCCAGAACCTGGTAAACGACCGACGTAAAAGAACGATCGAGTCTAGACCGCTGAAGAGCTGAAAAGGGGCCGGTGTCCCCCCCCCCCCCCCCCCCCTTTTAATTCCCCCCCCCCCCCCCCGGGGGCGAATTCACCGGAGATTTCGCCCCCTCTGGTGATTTCCCCCCCCCCCCCCCCCCCCTTCTGGTGATTTTACCTCCTGGTGAATTCGCCCCCCCCCCCCCCCCCTCTTCAGAAAAATTAGTATATTTCTCTACTTTTTACGACAAGTTTGTTACTTTGATTAATAATGAAAAAAAATGAAAAATATAACGTTTTAAAAACTGAAATTATTTATTTTATTTATGATGAAACAAAAAATGTACATGAAATAGCCGTGTAGAAAAGCCAAGAAAGCTAAGGAATTCAAAATTATAATAACATCCTGTACTAAGTTATAATAGTAATCTATTTCCACCGGCTTCCCTTCACTCTTTAAGCTATGGGTAGGGAAGAAACGTTGGTTACTATATACGGCTAGCTGTAATCTATTCCTTGAGGCCTTGCGTTATACTCCTCCCAATCTCAAAAATAAAATAGGATCCGAAAACCGCTGTATCCCTGTATCGGTCCCCTGCCACAAAACATCCGGGATCACGTGGCGTAAGATTATATAGATATATCTGTAAATACTCGCGGCCCGGAATCACAAGTGTCGATATGATCGCATAAATAAGGGCATTTCTGCTGCCACTCCCTGGGCTAGTAGCGGAGCGCCGTCATTAGAGATCCAATTTTTCCTGCGTAACATGCACCTTTTGTGGATCACAGTGAGTAAGTAATTCCCATTGTGGGTGTGATACGGCTTCCAGCGCTTCCAGTGATGAACTGGCAAAAGGAAGAAGGATCGAAGAAGGACCTGATAAATGTTAAGGAACATGAGAACTGAGAGACGGCAACATGATAATCAGTGCTGTCACCGAAATGAAACCCAGGGAGTGACAGCCTTGGCACCCGGTAATCCGAGAGGGTGCTTTAGAGACCCCTCCAAGCACTGTCACTGAGGAGAATAAAAGGAGACCCCCCGGGCCATTCTCATATCCGATAAGGAATAAGAAAACCAACAATTGATTAACTACACTCAAGGATAGAGATTGCTCTGTATTTAATCAAAATACCCGCCTTGATGCAGAGAGAATACACAGTAACTTCGCAATCAACGCCTCCACGGAAGGCTGGTTGCTGTCTTCGAATAGTTTTCAAAATCAAAAACCAAAAGGAGGTATCAGCCTTTGTACATGGCGGAGCGGAAGTCATCCCTGTGACCAATACTCGTGCAGCAAGTAATGTTTGTACTTAAGACTCACCTCAAAACGAACCAACCAACAAACCTACTTCAATGAATTGTTAACTCGCATGCAGTAAAACAACTTGTCAACCCAGTGGCTAAACACATTATAATGCTACACGTGCCAGCTCTGTGGGGACATGCAAAATCACTCGTTTATCAGCTCTGTGATCCATAGAAAACACGGCTGAGAAAATACTCGTCATCTCTGTGACCAGCTGTCATGCGGCAGTAACTAACTTGCCAACCCAGTGGCTAAACACATTACATTGCTACACGCGCCAGCTCTGTGGCCAGAAACATTCATAAGCACTCGTTTTATCAGCTCTGTGATCCATAGCAAACTGCAGACAAGATACTCGTCATCTCTGTGACCAACGGTCATGCATTAACCAACTTGCCAACCCCGTGTGGCTAAACACATTCTATTGCTACACGTGCCAGCTCTGTGGCCAGAGACATGCATAAGCGACTCGTTTTATCAGCTCCGTAATCCATAGAAAACTGTAGAGAAGATACTCGTCATCTCTGTGACCAATCACACATGCAGTAGGCAAATAAACCCACTTCAACAATCAATTGTCAACCCGCAATGAATATATTTCCAACCCTGTGGCTAATATAAACACATTCTATTGCTACACGTAACAGCTCTGTGGCCAGAGACATGCATAAGCACTCGTTTAATCAGCTCCTTGATCCTCAACGAATATCTTGCTAACCCTGTGGCTAAACACATTCTATTGCTACACGTGCCAGCTCTGTGGCCAGAAACATGCATCAGCACTCGTTTTTTATCAGCTCTGTGATCCATAGAAAACTGAAGATAAGATACTCGTCATCTCTGTGACCAACACACATGCAATAGGCAAATAAACCAAATTCAACAATCAATTGTCAACCCCAAACGAATATCTTGCCAATCCTGTGGCTAAACACATTCTATTGCTGCACGTGCCAGCTCTGTGGCCAGATACATGCATAAGCACTCGTTTTATCAGCTCTGTGATCCATAGCAAACTGTAGAGAAGATACTCGTCATCTCTGTGACCAACGGTCATGCAGTAAACAACTTGCCAACCCTGTGGCTAAACACATTATATTGCTACACATGCCAGCTCTGTGGCCAGAAACATGCATAAGCACTCGTTTTTCATCAGCTCCGTGATCCATATTAAACTGTAGAGAAGATACTCGTCATCTCTGTGACCAACACACATGCAGTAGGCAAATAAACCAAATTCCATAATCAATTGTTAACCCGCAATGAATATCTTGCCAACCTGTGGCTAATTAATATAAACACATTCTATTGCTACACGTGCGCCAGCTCTGTGGCCAAAAGGAATGCATAAGCATATTAAAGCACATTTTATCAACTCGACCAACTCTGTGATCCATAGAAAGCTGTAAAAATCGTCATCTCTGTGACCATTAGGCGTTGTAAACCCCTGAAAAACTGTTCTAGGCAATTAGAATAAACATAAACTAAGAAACCATCGGCTAAACGAGGGTCGGCCATGCCAACGCAAAAGCGTGGAGTAAATCTCGTACTGCCATCCCTGTGGCCTGCTAAAATCTAGTTGTACCGCTAATAAACGAAAACACGTGAAGACTATATTGCAAAACCTGACTAGAAAACGAAATAAAGGCTAGAGAACGTTTCATATACAGAATATCACCTCGTGGTCATGCTGAGCAGCTCGTTTGGCAGTTAACTGCATGAGATGGACGCCGAGCATAGAAGGACTCTGAGGCTGGTTTCTTGACAGTAGATTTACCAGCGACATGAGTGGTGCGAATTATAGCTTCTTTCCTGACTTTTTGAGCGGCACCAACGAGAGATCCAGACGAAGGCTGGCGATTGTTCTTCTAATCTCAGTGTACAAACGGGTTAGAGACATGCTGCCTGTACGACTCCTCGTGTGAAGTGGGCTAATTTGTATGCATGCTAGCTTATATAGTGGGAAAGACCGCTGAAAATAGTCTACTTATCAAAGAGTAGAGTGGTTTTCAGGTAAAATAATACTAAAGTCAATTTGAGCTTAATGTGTACAATGATTTTTTCTACGGTAGAAAAAATCAACTGTTTTTTTAAGCTCATGCAAGACTTTATATTATTTTTACCTGCCATTTCATTGTCAGCTATTTATTAAAACAAACTGCCTCAGAATTAATATTAAATCAAATTTAAAAAACTGAAATTCTGACTTGAGCCGACTAAAAGTATTTTCTGTTAGCTTGCATGATGAAAGGGCTATTCGAGGTCAAATTTTCTGGCTACATTTGAAGGCACTGTTCGCTATCGTTGATTCTGATTTTAGCTCACAATGCAGCAAAGGAGCGAAAACAGCGACTTATCATCATGAATCAGTCTAGACACACGCTGCCAGAATTTTGAACGAACATATAAAAGTGACAAAATATTTGGACATTGTCGCTCAAAAGGGCTTTACAAAGAAGATATAAAGTACGTCACTTTATTGAGGCAGCTGAACCATTCTGGTTGTAATATTAAGCTATAGCTGTGTTGTGGATAATGTTGAAATAAAGTAGAGGATGGTTTGTTGTCTTTATTCACATCAACCTTTTATCATAGCTACATTAGGAATGCAATCATTTTCATTACTCTAAATACTATTATCTATAGGAAACAATTGCTACCAAATTATCGATTTCTGTGACCATTTTCCAAGGAATACTTTTGATGAAAATATATACCTATATAGGTACCAAAGGGAGGGGGACGAAATCTACGAAGGGGGGCGAAGGAGGGGGGCGAAATCTCCGGAGAATTCGCCCCGGGGAGGACAAATTCACCGGGGAATTCGCTCCGGGGAGGACTTTTTTTTTTGGGGGGGGGGGGGGGGGGGGGGCGAAATCCCCGTGACACCGGCATTAATTACCTCGCCTGTGGGGTTAAGCGGTCTGACAAAGATAATCTTGTAGAACAGGTACCTTCAATAAAACACACACATCGATGTATACTCCAAACACCGTAGCAGTGCAGATTGAAACATTTTGTACATAGGAGTACCTTTTTCCTTCTCTGAAAATAAATAGGCCTAAATCGCCTGCCTTATCGCCTGCAAATAATCGGCTTTCAAGGATCCTGTTTGGGATAAAGTGTCCCCGATTAGTGTATCACTTGTGATTCGCTAGAAGCTTGACACGTTAATAAAGTTTATGTATGTGTATAAAGACCAGGCTCCAATAAATGATAAGCTCATGGCCACCCAATCAACCTATAGCTATAATATAGCCGACAAATCCGTACTGAAACGAACAGATTCAACCTGCGAGGACAAAACGTGCCTCCCATTGTTCCACCTTCACGGCAGACAGATATTATTTCACTTTCCTCGATGCTGCTAGATCCCCATATTCCAGAAGGCCTGAGAAGTCCGAGCCCCTCCCTATCCTAGAGCGGAAAAAATCGCTCGCACTTGCCTATTATAGGGTCCACCGATCCGAAAACAATGGATAGTCGGGTTGGACATTTACCACTGAAGTTACCCTCACTTCAAAAACCCCTACATGTCGAACAATGCCCTTTTTACACGCACTGTCCTCCGAAATTAGACACGGATGACGTAGGAGTCACAGAGAACCAAGTCATGATCACTGCAAGGTGAATGATTTTGGAGAAACGTCTCAGCGAAAACTGAGACGCGTCGATGGAGATCATGCCCAAGCGCCTCATGCTTTTCACTCCTCCACGGAATGCAGTCATCTCAAGAGTCTAAAAACTCTTAACTGACGCTGGGTATAATACCAGATCTCACTTCCTGCAGGCAACCCCTATCGCCGAAGCCATATCCCGAATATTAATAATCTAATATACCATTTCGCTTCCGAGAAGGCCAACAAGAACGAAATACATTTACCCAAGAATCTCTGCACCGCGGACCTCAAGGGAATTGTCGACTTGAAAACCAAAAAACCGTTAAACGTTCTTACGTAGTTCTATAAAATGTAATTTTTTGTCTTGTAAATCAAACATACTTGAAGGTTAGAGTCAACCTCCCTCCCCAGATAATTTGCCTTAATCCAATCACATATTCAAGACACTTTTTCAAACCAAGGGTGAAACCCAACATGGCAAGTAATACAGAGAGCGAACTTGGCTTCACTTTCACTGAACTAACTGTCCGGAAGGGCAATCGACAATCGGACGAGACCGTATGTCCCCTCGTCCAGTTTCCCAATCTGTCATTATTGTATAATGAGCAAACCACGCTAAACTTCGGAGGTCTCATGGCCGCCATTCCCACTGACTGATAAACCCCCCCAAAAGAAGTTTATCCAACCAAATGGCCAGGTGATGTTCACATTTCTTACTCAAAACCGTCTTTCATCAACATTATATAGTCGCAACCAGACTTAAATTGTCATCTAGGTTTACCATAACAGGACCTCGGTTAGATGTACATGCGTGGGGACTTGGACCAACTTATCCAAATAAAATCGTGCATGCATGTATCCTTCATCCACAAATTAAAACCCTAGCGTCAAAACAAAGACGCAACTTGGATGGTTCAGCTGTGCGGGGTAAGACCAGCCAAAGGGGTTCTATAATTTGACCCTAACACTTGCATGAGCGCCAGTTATCAGTGTTCAAGCTACTTGATATACACGGTAGACCCAGTCACCAAACAACTGTTACAAGAGATGTACATGGTTCCGGAAAAGTTTCTCACGGTGCCAAATAACTGTCATCATAAACACCCTTGAAACTAGTCCCTTTAAGAAAGGCGAAAAAGTCATAAAAGTTTACTCCCTTGTATATATAACCTTGAACTGTCATGGTCTCTGTAATCCGTCAATATGACTTTACATTCTGCTTTATGACTGTGAAGTTCTCCCGCCCTATATACATTGGAGTCTCGATCGGAATAAAATATACTATACGTAGAGACGCACGCTTACCACCTGCTACTCTCATATATAAGCCCATCTTCCATAAGCCTGAGGTTTCATCTGCATGCCATAACCCATAAACTCTACTTAATTTCACGGCTCGTTGCACCGAATGATAAGGGCAAAAACGTTTCCCTTACCAGCAATCACTACTTGCATCTACTCGAAATCACATAAATGTAAAATAAGGGAATATACAACCCAACAAGTAGGAATTTAATCATAATAAGCATAAACAAAACCCAACAGGACAAAAACCCACCCAGACTTAGAGAAGATGACTACCAATTGCCTGACGAATCGAGACACAAGGGCAGCCTTTATAGACAAACGCTTGCGGAGTCAACTCTTAAAGCCCAGAAGATATGAAAAGAAACAAAGTGGAACTTCCCTTCCCCCCAATAGGATGCATGGGAATAAAATAAATACTACACTCTAGTATCCATAAAATGTACACGCCAATAATGCATTTATTGCCTCCAGTCATTAAGCCTTTTTCGTATTACATGAGCGAGTAATTAATGTGGCCTGATACTAGCCATAAGGAAACACACTTGACATTACTACGAGCACTGGCTCTCAGGCTTCGACGTCGTCCAAGCGATACTTTAACTGATCATACATTTCCCGACGGACTATATCTAGTTCTTGGGAGCTACCCTTTAACACTTTCCCCCACCACTTTGCGACTTCTGCCCGTCTTTCGAAGGCCACCCTTGATAGCAACGCCAGGGCTGTCGACCATGGAACGACATTGATGGAGGACAACTTCAAACTTACCACCGCGTCGCGGCTATCATTTTGCTCCTTTAGCTTGGACAAATCTATACATGCTTCAAAACCTCCCATATAGCTGTTGAGGTACTTGTAGAGCCTTTAGGCTCCTTTAGCTCCTTCCCATGCCTCACAATTGAAGAATAATACATAAACGTATAGCGTAACACTCAGCCCGTATACTTACGCACAAAATTACGCTATACAATAAGCCTAAAACTACAAATGCCAGCAATGAGTGAATAGGAACTAACGCATACATTCTCCAATGTTAAACCAAACAGATATTTCTCCAAGTCACCAAAGACTACTAATGTTTTACCGTTCCCAGGGGTCCCCCAGCTGCAATTCTCCGGGTCATACCGACGCACCCAACTACAATTTTCCGGGGTAATATAGACGCACCCACCTACAATTCTCCTGGGTCATGCGGACGCACCCAACTACATGAAATTCTCTGGAGTCATGCACACGTACCCAACATGTGTTTTAATTTCTGAAGTCACCTAGACATGCTCAGCTACGAATTACAGTCATGACGCCCCCTTGCCATGACGCCCCATACCATGACGCCCCGAAAGTGCCATGACGACCCCAGTACAGTGAGTCATGACGCCCCATATATGTTGTACTTGTTTATTTTTTTCCAAATGATCTTTATACCAGAAATATTGTCTCTAATAAAAACTTTCACAGTAATTTATCACTTCTAGTCTGGCCGAAGAGGAAAGGTTTTTGATTGTGTTGTTATAATCGATCGATCGATCGAGTCAGGTTTGTGCGGACAGTTGGGCTGAGTTACTGCTGTATATAACTCTTCCATGGATTACTGGAATACTGTCTCTAAAAACCTTCACGGTAATTTATCTTTCTCGGAAAGATAAGAGGAGGGTTGTGGTTTCAATGATCGACGTTATCAGAGAATGCAGCAATCATGACGGCGATTGATGGATTAAAGCCGTCATCATTTAGCCAAAGTTTGTGTGATAGTTGGGCAGGTGATTCTGTGGTTTCGATTCTGTATCAGTCAGTAACGTTCTCTAAGCTTCACAATGTTGGCAAATAAGTTTTAACTTTTATTCATTTTGTGTAGCCTTTCGTAATCGACAACTAAATGTTTGTTTACGGGACGCGTGACTATAGTAGCGTCCCTATACACAAAGTGATCAGTAGATATTTGTTCTAAACTCTATCACATCCAATGAGCTACTCCCATGGGTACTAACTGATTCTCGCACAAGTTTTGACGTCTGTCATTCAAAGTGACATAACGATGCAATTCAAAACAATAATCTTAGATAATCAAAGCGGAAAACTATAAGAATGATAATACTTAGATTCTAAGCTTCAATTTGAGACGTATTTAGCCGCTTTACGTTCACTAGAAACGGAATTATGAGTCATTGGTTGTTTCGAGACAACTTTGTTAGCGACCCGGGCCTCGTACGGTACGATTCAAAGTTTGATCGACCAAAACACTTTTGCTTGTATCAATCAATTAATCTGTCGAATTGTGAATTGATCCATAAGTAGTATTATAAGTTCACCGCAAATTCTTATTTATATGTTATGAGTTTGATATTAACATGTATCGAATCGTGTCTCGAAACGACCATGACCGATGTCTCGAAAGCAGTTAACCAAGAACAAAAGTCTGATTGATTGATTGAAAGTGAGAAATGTTCGCATCTCAGGGCATTGTAAACATAGGACAATAGAGTTTGATCGCGTAGCTTGGTCAGACGCCAATCATTCAATCTTTTAGTTGATCGATTACGAAAGGCAGCTAAAGGCTACACAAAATGAATAAAAGTTATATATATACATCCAATTTTTCAACTGTCACTTGGAACTCAGTGAAGTGGTGTATTGATTATAATTTCATACTTTCTTCGGTGTTGACTCATCATCTATGACAAGTTTTGCATTCAAAAAGTTTTATTTGCTCGTCGACTGGTTACTGAAGAAATTGCTCTTCTGTAAAGGCTCGATTTCAGCCTTTAGCCTACTCTATTAGAAGTATCATTGAAATCAGTTACTATTGGGATTTAGGGACCACACATGTCACTTTGAATGACAGATGTCAAAACTTGTGCGAGAATCAGTTAGTACCCATGGGAGTAGCTCATTGGATGTGAACAAAGATCTACTGATCACTTTGTTTATAGGGACGCTACTATAGTCACGCGTCCCGTAAACAAACATTTAGTTGTCGATTACGAAAGGCTACACAAAATGAATAAAAGTTAAAACTTATTTGCCAACATTGTGAAGCTTAGAGAACGTTATATACAGAATCGAAACTACAGAATCACCTGCCCAACTATCACACAAACTTTGGCTAAATGATGACGGCTTTAATCCATCAATCGCCGTCATGATTGCTGCATTCTCTGATAACGTCGATCATAGAAACCACAACAGCCCAACTGTCCGCACAAACCTGACTCGATCGATCGATCGATTATAACAACACAATCAAAAACCTTTCCTCTTCGGCCAGAAGTGTTAAATTACTGTGAAAGTTTTTATTAGAGACAATATTTCTGGTATAAAGATCATTTGGAAAAAAATAAACAAGTACAACATATATGGGGCGTCATGACTCACTGTACTGGGGACGTCATGGCACTTTCGGGGCGTCATGGTATGGGGCGTCATGGCAAGGGGGCGTCATGACCGGTTACCTCAGCTACTATTCCTGGGGTCACACACAAACAGACCAGTCTACTCATTCTCGATATGGGGTCACAGAGACTCACCCAGTTTGTAATATCTGGGGTCACGCAAACAAGCCCACTTAAAATGCTCGATCCAGGGTCATCAAGACTCATCCGACTTCTATTCCCTGGTGTCGAACAGACACGCACAGCTACTAATTCTTGATTCGGGGTCACAATTAACGATTCACCCGACTCGGTTTTATTACTGGGGTCACAGACACGCCCTGCGACTAAAGCTCGCTCCAAGGTCACATAGACTCACCCAACTTCTATTTCCTGGGGTCAAACAAACACACCCAGCTACTACTTCTCGATCCAGAGTCACAAAGACTCACCTGACTTCTATTTCCTGGGGTCAAACAGACACACCCAGCTACTACATCTCGATCCGGAGTCACACAGACTCACCCGACTTCTATTTCCTGGTGTCAAACAGACACACCCAGTTACTACTTCTCGATCCGGAGTCACACAGACTCACCCGACTTCTATTTCCTGGGGTCAAACAGACACACCCAGCTACTACTTCTCGATCCGGGGTCACAAAGACTCACCCGACTTCTATTTCCTGGGGTCAAACAGACACACCCAGCTACTACTTCTCGATCCGGAGTCACACAGACTCACGCGACTTCTATTTCCTGGGGTCAAACAGACACACCCAGCTACTACTTCTCGATCCGGAGTCACACAGACTCACCCGACTTCTATTTCCTGGGGTCAAACAGACATATCCAGCTACTATTCTCTGGGCCGGGTCACAGAGACTCTGACGTCCAGCTTCTATTCTCTGGGTTCACACAGACTCGCCCAGCTTCTATTCTCTGGGGTCACACAGACTCGCCCAGCTTCTATTCTAGAGCTACGTCACACAGACTCGCCCAGCTTCTTTTCCCAACTTTGTATTATCTGGGGTCACGTACACAGACGCGCCTCGACACTCCCCCTGGAATAACCTACCACAACGCGCGGTCCAGCTACTATTCTCGATCCGGAGTCACAGAGATTTGCTTGGTTGTAGCAGAGACTTGCTTGGTCTGGGATCACCACATCCAGGTTCCATTCTATAAGGCAAAGCGGCAACGCCGTTTCAGGTATAAATGCTCCACTCCAACAACCTAGAAAAACTTAAACAAAAGACAAAAAAAAAACACGTATACAATCATCATGCACATGGACGCCACATTCCTGAATCAAACAAACTACTCACTAAGATTAAGAATTCAGATATACTGCAAAACTTTCTACCGAATCAAACACAGGGCAAAAATTAAACCAAAGAGAAACAGAACTTAAACGAAAACCTGTAGTTGCTCGTTATCCTGAGAGTTCTGGACCTGCCCAACGGCCATACAGTACTCGGTAGAGTTCACACCCGCAACCGCCAAACCAGAAAGAACCAAGATTCAAAGGCACTGACGACATTGACGGGTTTTGTGGCACCACAGCGGATACATTTCCGAGGCAAAAATAGGCAGCACGGCCTGTTGAATGTCAGCAGCAGGAACGTAACAGAAAACGCAGAAGGTGGCCGTGCTGCCGGCGGTATCATCTCGACATCTGCATCCCAACTCGATCTTGGTGAACTGATACATTTGCATAATTAATTATATATTATTTATAAAATAATTTAAATGGTATGCGCGCTCTGATTGGCTGATCCGCCGTGTTTCATTTGCCTGTGAAAACATGGAAATGACGTAACGACCTGCCAGATTAATGGAAAATTAATCGACTTTTTGACCTAAAACTAATTTTGTTTTCAGTGTACGACATTTTCATTAGCAAAATTTACTAAATGTTCAAAACTTTGAAATTAACTTACTTGAATAACAGAATGCTAGTGATCCAGCTAAGAAAAAACGTCTTGTTTTTTTGAAAATCAGCTCGATGATATGAAACGGCCGGTTGTATGAATACCTCGCGTAAACAAGCTTGGAAATATGATGAAATAATTGAGTGTCAACGAGAATCTCTCCAAGAGCTACACAAATCATTGTGTTAGGCCAACTGCCATCACTCTATTGTCAAACGCAGGGCTGTCTAACTGCCAAATTATAGCTATTTTTGGTCACCGAAACGAGCAGTCACTAACTCACTTGCAAGTACAACTCCCGGCCATCTTCCAACCAGCTCCAACAGTGCAGTAATGTGTTCGCCCAGGCACTCAATCCAAGCAGCAAATACAACTGAAGGAAGCAGACTACTTCTCAGCAATGCACAAAATCCCAAACTGTCGGTTTAGCGAGATTTTTTCAAACACGAACCTTGCTCCATCGGTTCAGTCCACGTTTCGTTCAGCACTGTCACTGAGAACCACGATCACAAATAGTCGACGTGTTTGCTTTCAAAAAGAACTATTTCCTCCACTTTTGTATTCAAACTGCTCTTTTTAACACAATGTGTATAACTGTTAACTTTTCGCTTGGTTTTCAACTTGATTTGAGGTTAAATCATAATTAAAATGACACATTTTCTTGCTCACAGTTTGCCGGTTCAAACACTCGCCAAAAAAATTCTTATCAAAGTCACATATATCGAGCTTTCTGATTGGTTGGTGCAATGTATTGAGAATTACGATTTAGACAATAAAGGATTTATGTTTTTTCGTCTGTTTAACTTTTGTTTTTGTACATTATTTCGAAAAAATAATTATTTTATAAAAGAAATGAAATACGTTTTCCGTGTTTTCATGCTCTCATGAAAACCTCGGTACGTTTGGGAGAATTCTCGAGCAGGTCCAAACACTCGACTACGTCTCGTGTTTGGACTGATCTGCTCTCGAATTCTCCCAAACGTACCTCGGTTTTCATGAGAGCATGAAAACACGGAAAACGTACTTCATTTCTTAAATAATGCTCATTACGTCATCGCACGGGATAATGAATATTAATAGGGTATGAATAGATGTCACATGCCTCAAAGCGTGTTTATATTCAAATAAAGTGACGTTTCTACCACGCCTTATGTTAATTTCTTACGAACTCCTATTAAGGTATCAGGGTACCCCAAAAAACCTTTCAAACTACCGGTTTTGATTTTTTTTGACAATCAACTCAAATTGAATATTATCTATCATCTCCAAAAAACAGAATCTAAAAATATTTTTTTCCTAAAAAGTTAGAATCAAAAAACTAAATTTGGAATTCATTTGATGCAAAAAGATGTTGACAAGCAAGCTGTCAACAGCACTCAAGCAACAGACTTTCCACAAAGATTCAGATGCGAAGAAAGTATCCAAAAATGGTAAATGCTCACTCAAAACATCCTTGAACTGAATAACGATGCTAAACCACTCACGGTCAAAGTGCTCATATTTTCTGCCAGCAGTAACTTTGTTTTCCTGCCACGTTGTGTTACGTCGTTACGAACTGTAAGGCGATCTTCTTTTGAATGCCATTCATATGTAATCAGGTATTGAATCACATATTTGTGGTGGATTATCGACACTTGTGTAAACAAAGGCGCCACTTGACTTGAAAAACTATTTTGCCTTTTATTTCGGAAACAAACTAGCCATGAATCAAGCGCACATTTTTAGTTCCCGGTCAAAGGAATTTTATCCGATTTCGCTGAAATTTGGTAGATACTTTGTCAGATACATAATCTTCAAAACTGTTTCTCTGAATTTTAATATTCAATTTTCTTCGAAAGTTATAACTTGTTTTGTAAAGTGTTTTCCAGTTTTTGCAGAGCTCGAAGTTTAGGACCTTATAAAAATGCAATGGGTTACTTTATCGATAAACGGATACACCTTTTTGTAAGCTATATCTCATGAGCTTATAAAGGTATTATTCGAGAATTTCCGATAAATTGCGGCAGTATGGGACCTCAGCGATGATAGTGATGTGAAAATCTGAACTTTTTTACCTATTTCAAATACACTGTTTTTGTTCTAAAAACTAATTGTTTTATTGAATTATGCATTTATTCAGCTTTCAGAAAATGTATACTATATAGAGGTTTTAATGTAACGAATACGCTACGCGCTAGAGCGTGTTGCGTGCATGATGGTCGTTTGGGGTACCCTGATACCTTAAAGTGCCTATGAAACGAAAATGTCGATCCTTGTTTTATTGTACATTATTGTTGTTTGGTCTTTCTCTGAACATTTGCTGTATTTAAACGTCGACTTTGAGCGTGCGAACATTTTCTTTTCTCGGTTCGAAAATTATAATTTTCAACCAAAATGTGCGACAAGAGACTGGGTCCTTGACAATGGCTCGGTGACGTCAAGAGGTTGTACATGCCTTTGTTTGCGCAACTCTTGACGTCACATTTCTATAGTTTGACCGAGCGGGAATTGTCGCACTTTGAAACCCAAAATGCCCAACTTCGTGCGCGAAATAAAAAATGTTTCCGTAGCTCAATTCACTTTTTATTAACGCCATGTAAACAAGCAAATAGTAAACTTTCGTAGTAGCAAATAAAAACGGGGTCTGTTTTTTCGTTTCATAGGCACCTTAAGCGGCCAACCCCTATTAAGCGGCCACTTCCGTTTCCCCGAGGGTGGCCGCTTAATAGGGGTTAGACTGTACGTATAATTCATTAATTAGTGTCCTATTTGGGAATTGTGCTTGTTTATTCGATTATAAAACAATTATAGGGGGTCATTGATCTTGCTGTATGTCAGTGGGAATAACCATGACGACCAGTGTGTTTCTTCCACGTTTTATTTATTTATTATGATTTGTTTTATATGCACTCACGTAGATACATGGCTCTCTCACTAGTCCATTTCTATGATTGCACCTGCACGTGCATAGTCTATAGTTTATATTTGAATTGTTTCCGTTAGACTTTAGCCCTGAAGACGCACTAGCAGCGCGAATTGTCGGCTGTATCCATAATTAAATAAAACGTGGAAGAACTATTTACACTGTTCGTCATTATTTCAGGGGTTTTCCCACGACTTATAAAAGAGACTTGAATTGATTTACATTCCGGATGTTATTCTACCGATTTCAGAATCCTTGCAGAGCCAAACCCTGCTCACCACAGGGTGGTAAATGCCAAGTTGGATTTGGCGAAGATGATTACAGATGCGAGTGCAATCCAGGTTTCAAAGGAAAGCTTTGCGAGATCGGTAAGTTTCAGTAACTAGTAAAACTACTTTCTATATATGTGAAGACTTATTTTATCGTTTATAATTGGGTCTCGAATACTGATAAACGCGGTGGGCTTCGCAGAATATGAATAAAATAATGCATTCGAAAACGGCAACCACACAACACACGGCACAACACACACACACACGGCACACGGCACACGGCACACGGCACACGGCACACGGCACACGGCACACGGCACACGGCACACGGCACACGGCACACGGCACACGGCACACGGCACACGGCACACGGCACACGGCACACGGCACACGGCACACGGCACACGGCACACGGCACACGGCACACGGCACACGGCACACGGCACACGGCACACGGCACACGGCACACGGCACACGGCACACGGCACACGGCACACGGCACACGGTGTGACTCTGAGAAAACCTTGAATTTGAGCATTTCTAAATATCTTCAACATTTCATAATAATTTAATTTGTAACTTATTGTTATTTTCTTTATCAATAGATATTGACGAGTGTGCTCTCAATCTACATAACTGTACTGCAGATGCTCAGTGCACCAATACCCCGGGCTCATTTAATTGCTCATGTCCAGAAGGGAACGAGGGAAATGGTGTCACAGAAAATTGCATATGTAGGTTAAACATCATAAAATATATATACACTATATTGCAGAAACGTTGTAGTATAGCACTGATGAAACAATAGAAAACAATAGAGTACTACTTAGTAATAGCACTATTTCACGGACATACATACTAGTATACATTTATACAAATATACAAATATGTAATGAGGTGCAAAATGTTAGACATGTTAAAATACAACTGTTTAAGCACAAAATAGTGCTGAAAATTATTCTGTTGTCCTTGTTGGATGCGATACTAATCTAAAATTGATGATTCTGATATATTAGAAGAAAATATTAAGCGATGTTTCGCACTTTGTATCTCATTATATATATTGTATCTCATTAGATATTTCTATAAATGTATACTACAACCTATCTGCAATTGGGTGTATATACTTTTGCCAGGAAGGCATCTCCCTTGAAAGGGCTTTCAGAAACCGTTTACAGCAGGTTGAGAAAATAAAACTAATGCAAATACAAGTCCTCAAAAAATTATAAATATAAACTTTATAGCTATCAAACTAGTTACTGTCACATGCATATCAGTAATAAAGGTTATATATTATAATACGTGAGGTAAAAACTACGTCATGGTAGGGGGCGTTATGGCAAGGGGGCGTCATGACTGTAATTCAATCATTCCGCACCAATCCGTCATGATCATAACTACCCATATGGGTGCTTTTTAGTCGGGCTTCCTGTGGAATGGCCGGCTTGAAAAAAAATGCAGACCGTTCTTAGAGTGCTAATTAATTATGACTAGCGGTGGTCAAAAAAGTACGCGAAATCGACAACGTTTGTATAACTTCTACAGTTTTAATCCAATCAAAATAAAACTTGGTAACGTAACAGTATATGTCAAGTCGACAAACTTGTTCTTTTTTGTTTTTTGATTTTTATGATTTTTGGCGGGAAAATGACGTCCAGAACATGCCAACGAATTTTGAAATTCAAAACTACACTAACTTAATCATTGCATTTGAAAGAACATGTAAAATTAGAGAAATAGCTGAAATAATATCTCAGATATCATTATTCAACCCAAAGATATGAATTTTTGAAATTTGAAAATCCGCCATTTTGTTACTAAAAATAGCACAAAAAAAATGGCGGAAATTTCAAATTTCAAAAATTCATATCTTTGGATTGAATAACGATATCTGAGATATTATTTCAGTTATTTCTCTAATTTTACATGTTCTTTCAAATGCAATGATTAAGTTAGTGTAGTTTTGAATTTCAAAATTCGTTGGCATGTTCTGGATGTCATTTTCCCGCCAAAAATCATAAAAATCAAAAAACAAAAAAGAACAAGTTTGTTGCCTTGACATATGCTGTCACGTTGCCAAGTTTTATTTTGATTGGATTAAAACTGTAGAAGTTATACAAACGTTGTCGATTTCGCGTACTTTTTTGACCACCTCATGTATATACGTACTGGCTGAAAATTTCAAGGAAGTTGAGGATTCTGTTTTGATTTGAATACAATTTTAGTTCAGTGAAGTCTGCGCGATACTGACGCCATCGAGCGCGCACTGTCAGTATGTTGGTCTTTTTCAGTGAAATACTTCATACATATTTTTTTGGCTTAAATTTGTTCGTGTATATTATGAAAAGGAAATCATATATTTTTTCTCGTGCAGCGCAAATTGGAAAACAATTGAGGAAACACAATGCAGTAAAAACGAAATACAGTGCAAATTTCCTACAAAACAATGCATTCTGATTGGCTAATGAACAATGAAATACACAGAGAGCCAATCAGAAACGACCTATAAAGTAGCGGAAAATTCAACGAAACGTTGCAGACGAAAACAAAGACATACAATGGATGGCGTCTTTAGTATATTTTCTGCTGCAAATGAAGTCGTAATAGCGGAAGAGCTCAAGAAAGTCTCTAAAACATGAGAATACTTTAAAATGTACTTAAGGGGGGATTAACATATTTATTTGGCCCGTTGCTAGGGAAACTTTGAAGGCTCATAAAACTCTTAAAATCAGTACACAAGGCATGAAACTTTTGGAATGTGTTAGTTGAGGGTAGAAGTTCGACATGTGATGACGTCATCACGTACGTCCTTATGACGTCATCACATCGTAAAAAACGCCGTTTTTAATAGGGTTTTGATGATTTAAAAATATTTTGATATAATCTGAAAATGTATATCAAGGTGCAGAAGACTGAGCATGCGTTTTGCGTTTCAATGAAAATTGAATTTTTTATGGCAGTTTCTTTGCATTTTTAACGACATTTTTGTCCATAACTTTTCCATTTTTTCTTTGTTTTTAAAATCCATGCTCAAGTTTGTGGAGAATACTCTTCTTAGCAGATACATAAAGAAAAAAGTTAACTTTTTTGATAACGTGAAAAGAACGGCGTTTTTTTTCGAAAATGCCGTTTTTTGTGGCTATACCTGTGGTCGTTATAATTTTCGTTCTCAAGACAAATACATGACAATTTAGGTGTGTTAGAAAAAATGTCTTTTCTGCACTTTCTTTTGGTTCAAGGTACATAAACATTTACCCAGAAAGGAAGATCGATATTTACTTGTCATTTGTGTGGTTTTCTCATGTTTTGAAGCATTTTAAAGCAGCTCAAATTATTAATTTGTGCAAAGTCTTTCGATACGGCAAAGTTTTTCAGTCGTGTTTTCAAGGTGTTTTCACCGATCTTCGACGTACTTCATCTACTGTTTGACATGTTTCATTTTGACAGGCAGAGTCTAGAACAACAACCTGTTGAGTAAGGTAATCTTTGATTGTTTTTTATTGATTTATCGGCGTTTTTTACTCTTAGGTTGAAGTATTTGTGACGACAAGTCGGCTTTAGTGTTTTACTTCGGTTCAATATTCTCTGTTGAGTGTTGTTGCTTTTGAACGACTCTTCAAGTGGAATTATCGCTTGCTTTCTTGAATGAATGAATGAATGAACTTTGACTTCATTTACTTTAAACTACTGCAGTCTATCATATGTCGAATATTTATTCATTGAACAAACTTAAAATTAAAAGAATAACGTTCAATAAAATATATAACTTGTAATTTTTGAAGTGAAACTCGTGTATGTCTTGCGGGAAAACACTGGACGCTTGCTCGATGAAATCTCTTCTCATTCAAGCTCTGCATAGCAACGAATTACCATGGCAACGAAATATGTTAATCCCCCCTTAATTCTAGTTGAGTGTGTGGAAAATATGGTGTAGTGAGAAAACACATATATTTACGACGAAATCGAGACATACGAGCCGTACGACCTCGACATTTTGCTTCAGTGAAATATTTTATTCGAAGTTTTAAAACATTTTGGTCACTCCGTTGAAAACTCACTCGTTCATATTTATCCCGAATAGCGCACTCATTAATTCCGAATAGCACTCATTCATTCGAAAGCGTATGATTTCCTATTCAAATAGCACTGATGAAATAATATATACATGTTATTTAATAAGAGACTGTTTCACGGAACGCGATTTACTGTTCGCACTCCAATGTCTATACACACGATAATATAGGTAATTTATGTAACTATATATAGCCTTCATTACAACATAGAATGCCGGTGATTCAAATAAACATGGGCACTACTAATTAGCTGTCAGTGTTTATAAGATCGATGCAAAGGAACAAAAGAAAACAAAAAAGCGAGTGTCTAATAGTGTGTATTGGTGTAGTTAGTAATGCCCAGGTTTATTGGAATCACTCTAAGCAACCTATGGTTAGCCTAAACAATTATTTACAATTATAGCTATACACGGTTCAACAGCCTACTTCAAATTGGAGGCATAACACACTAACGTACTAACTCCTCGTGATTGTATTATTATTATTATTATTATTATTATTATTATTATTATTATTATTATTATTATTATTATTATTATTATTATTATTATTATTATTATTATTATTATTATTATTATTATTATTATTATTATTATTATTATTTTTATTATTATTATTATTATTATTATTATTATTATTATTATTATTATTATTATTATATTATTATTATTATTATTATTATTATTATTATTATTATAGATATAGATGAGTGCGTTTTGGGAAGACACAACTGTACAAATGGAACTACTTGTTCTGACATCCCTTGGCCAGGGGCATTTACCTGTGTTTGCCCAGATGGGCTTACGAAAGTTGGAGGCAAATGCGAAGGTGCGTGTTATGTCCTATTAATTGAGAGGTTTAGATGGGAGGGACAGGTATTTGGAGCATTAATTAGTCTTCTCTGCTCTGTGCTATTCTATGGTATTTTTTTTGTTGTTAACACGTGTTTATTCTTCTCATGTCATCTGAATCTTGTATACACCAAGTAAATCCTAGCTGACCACCGCTAGTACCCGACTCAAACCAGTAACGCATACTAACTTCACTCATGATTATACAAGCATCAAGAGTTCCATACTTCCGGTACGCGCGCAATGCATTACTGATGAGATTATTACAAAGGAAAAGTGAACACCAAGTGAGCAAACACACAACTTGGGCTCCCTGTGTCTAGAATTGGTGCTCACTTTTCCTTTGTAATAATCTCATAATGCATTGCGTGCGTACCGGAACTCTGGCACTCTTGATGCTTGTATAAGCCGTTGCTGCAACATTGCGCCTTAAACAGCGGTCCGACAAAAAATGATATATTTAAAGCGCATTGAGATGCTAAGAAATGCGGTCAATGAGAATTATACATTACAATTACGAATTACATTTTTAAATGATTTGAAGATAAACATGGTTTCATCTACACGATTTTCAAGTTTAATATGACTCCGAGCTTTCGGGTCAATAGGCTATATACACTAACATGTCACGTGACCCCATCCACTTGAATCGAACAGCAGTGTCAAAATGAACTCCAGAAATGAAAAGAGCAGCTCGATATTAGTAAGAAGGCAAACTATCAGGTCATAATATTTGACATAATATTTGAGTGTTTTCTAATAATTTGTATGGAAAACGCATTGGATGGCATTGGATCAGCAATCCAGCACAATTTCTTTCCATACGAATTTTAATTTTAATGCCACTTCTACGATGTTAAACATTTTGAGCTGAAATTTCGACGTTTTACTAGTGTTGAGCTGCTCTTTTCACTTCTGGTGTGTGCATTTCGACATTAGTGCTGCTTGATTTGAGAGGGTTGCACGGTCACGTGACCCGTCAGTGCATATGGCCTATTGACCCATCATCAGGGAAATATAGTGGACGAATGCTTCCTTAATTATCACGTTTACAAAACAACAAATTAGAACGGTTTCCCTGCTAAACAGAGGCTCCTTTTTATCCCATCCCTCTGAAGCAAGAGAAAGGGAAAGGAGCCTCTGCACAGGTATACAACGATTGGAATGCGCGAGCTGCAACGGACTATAATGTACATACATGTGCGATCGAAATAACATAGAGAACCACAACAATAACATATGCATGAACAAAACTGAATAAAGTGAATGCAACAAACAAAAATAATACAGCTATAATTACAGGTCGATAAGAATATTAACTACCAATACGTGGAATAAGAGGCATGTAATTAGTTGGAATAGATCTGCCAGTCTCTATTGAAAAGCACATTACAATGGCCAGCAATAAGAAACGCCTCAGACCAATTTCTCTTTTGCCAGTCGTCTTCACTGGCCAAAATTTCAGATTCTTCCGAGATGATGTTGTGGTTATTTGTGTGTTGGCTTGCTCTGATAACGCTGATGTCTGCGTTTTTACAGAGGGTTGTCCAATACACACGATGCGAGTCAACTCGACTTTTGCTTGAGACGAGTTGACTCATCTGCTTAATATTAATGAGTATGCAAATGATATGCATATATATATGTGCATCATATGTGTATATTAGCAACCCAGGATGAGTAGACTCGTGAAGCCCTTAGTCGGGTCGACTCGTCTGCTTAATAGTCATAAGGATGTAAATTAAAAACAAGCACTTACAGTGTCTGTGGTGTGTTAACATGGAAGCTAGGGCTCACGAAGCGAGTCGATCCGACTCAACTCGAGTCGACTCGTGAAGCCCTTAGTCGGGTCGACTCGTCTGCTTAATATTCATTAGAATGTAAATTGAAAACAAGCACTTACAGTGTATGTAGTGTGTTGACATGGGAGCTAGGGCTCACGAAGCGAGTCGATCCGACTCAACTCGAGTCGACTCGTGAAGCCCTTAGTCGGGTCGACTCGTCTGCTTAATATTCATTAGAATGTAAATTGAAAGCAAGCACTTACAGTGTCTGTGGTGTGTTGACATGGGAGCTAGGGCTCACGAAGCGAGTCGATCCGACTCAACTCGAGTCGACTCGTGAAGCCCTTAGTCGGGTCGACTCGTCTGCTTAATATTCATTAGAATGTAAATTGAAAGCAAGCACTTACAGTGTCTGTGGTGTGTTGACATGGGAGCTAGGGCTCACGAAGCGAGTCGATCCGACTCAACTCGAGTCGACTCGTGAAGCCCTTAGTCGGGTCGACTCGTCTGCTTAATATTCATTAGAATGTAAATTGAAAGCAAGCACTTACAGTGTCTGTGGTGTGTTGACATGGGAGCTGGGGGCCACGAAGCGAGTCGAGTTGACTCGAGTCGACTCAACTCGTCAAACCGGAAATTATCTCGTGTCAACTGAGTCACTTCGTGAATAATAATGATTATGGAACACAAACCGGAAACAAAATGATCTGGGTACTAAAAATCTGTTGTAAACAAAATAACAAAGGCCTATGAATTGGCTGCCAATGTAAAGCTTGTGCTTTTTGAAAACTATGACGCTCCGGTCATGATCGAACCCTCGAGGCATGATTAATAATTGTCACTGATATAAACTGAGCGACAGTGGAGTTCAATGACGGTAGTGATCGCTTTAAAGTTTATTTGGAATTCAAATAAATTGTTTTAGTGTGAGGAACTCTTCGAGTGATCGAGTGATAAGTCACCTTAACAAGCTTGTTTTCGACTGACTTTCGTGCGAAGATACGATATATTACTCTGAGGTCTAGTATAAAGCAGTTTTAATTTTTCTCCGTCGTTCATTATAGCCCACGTCGCTACTGGCGACTTGAATAAATGAAAATATATAACTATCGAAGCTTGATCAATTAAACTTGAAATTAATTTCACGTATGTTGAACTCTATAATTGTATTGAATGTTGACTTACTTTATTATCAGTCGAACTTTGATTGTGGTCGATTTGGAGTTGATTTGAATATAGTAAAGTTGATTGGAGTGTGGTGGTTGAATATCCAGACAGATCGACGTTCGAAGACTGAGATGAATTTTTCGATCTTTTCAAACACAAACTTACGGTGGTTCTTAAGTGACATGTGAAAATGTTTAAATTTCAGCGACTTTTTTAGGGACATTTGTAAATTTTAGCGACTTTTTTAGCGACTTTTTTAGCGACTTTTTTAGCGACTTTCTTAGCGACTTTCTTAGCGACTTTTTTAGCGACTTTTTTTATCGCGGGCTCAAATTCTTGGTACACGTGCATTCAAAATGGCGAAAGGTTTGGATAACTTGGTCCCCTTGGACTTGGAAGGGGCCCCTGAAGGGGTAAATGGGGGAGGTCTGATAACTTTTTTGAGCCCCTGAAGGGAGGGTCATGAAAAAAAAACAGGCAGGAGGGTCACATAAATTTACGCTCATGTGGGAGCATGAGCTATATATAGCCATTGCAAAATGCTCAAAAATTGTTCAACACGGTCATTTTTGGTGGGTTATAGACTTTGAAAAATGCGCAAAAATGGCCCATAATTACAATTTTCAATGGATTTTAGCCCATGCATAATATGAATAAATGGCCCAAAATGACGACCCATCCCATCCCCTGAAATGTCAATTGTCATATATTTCCCGTCTGGGGGGTCGCAGGATTTTAGGGGGGCTTCAGTAAGGAGGATCACTTGGAAAAGGGTGGGTGTATCACTCTAAGGTTCCCACGATTCGGCCACAAGATCAATTTTCTGTCAATTTAAACTTGCTGGAAACTGCTCTCAAAAGGCAGGAAATACTATTTCAGAGACCCTATACATCTGAAATATGTTCGTGTTCGGGGAGCATGCTCCCACACCACCCTAGGACCTTACGACTTCACCAATCAATCTTTATTTGTAGTACTGTCTACCAAATGTATTATTATATCGCCACATGTCATATTGTGCCCCCTAATACCTTACCCCTTGCTACGGGCCTATTATGAGCCTGCTACTATTATTGTGTAAAGATTATCTTGCCTTGAATGCTTGCCTTAATGATTTGAAATACAGTATGTGGTTCTAATTGTGAACACTGTTCAGTTAATGTGGAAATAAATATATGGACGTTACAGTGTAAAATTGCAAATTGTTATAAATTATAATACACCAAGCATACTCAGCGCATCGAAAATGAAAAGAAAACTTGGGATATTGGTAGGTACGTTGTTTTATATCTTCAATGTCTTCAATAATTATTATTATCTTGTGAGTAGAAGATACAGTTTTCAAAAATTTATATTTTTTTGGAAAAAATGATCGATTGGAAAAATAGATATATGAACAGACCTGCAATTTTTTGTATTTTAGGCGTTTTATTTATGACCCTGGAAATAAATATACTATGGACGTTAATTAAAAATTTCAAACACCAAGCATACTCGGCGAATCGGAAATGAAAAGAAAACTTCGATGTTGAGGACCGGGTGAGGAGAAATGGGTTTCTCGTTTCCTTTATACCCGGCTTTATTTTAACCTTCCCCTTTCTCCTCTCCCCAAACAAACCGTCTGCCACGCCAATCTACACCGGCCAAATGGATGTAACGAACTCCCAAGGAAAGCACATAAATCGAAGCATATGTATGTATAACTTTATTTAAACACGAAAGACATCGTTGAGCTCACAGGGATGCTCGTTCCAAAGAAGTACATTGATATATGCCCAGTAAGGTAGATTTTCCGCGAGTATAAACTGAGTTTCAAAAGTTCGTTGTTGGACGTTGTATTTGCCGTCGATCGTAGTAGATGCGCCTTTTACGGCTTCGACCGGGCCACTCTGACTTCGCTAGCGCTTCTTTTGAGAACGAAGAATAATAATATAACAGCGTAGTTTGTGATACGCATTTCGCTACATTAAAACTCTGACTTCGTTTCGTTTGAGAACGAAGAATAATAATATAACAGCGTAGTTTGTGATACGCATTTCGTTACATTAAAACTCTGATTTCGATCGTTTCGTTTGAGAACGAAGAATAATAATATAACAGCGTAGTTTGTGATACGCATTTCGTTACATTAAAACTCTGACTTCGTTTCGTTTGAGAACCGGCGAAGAATAATAATAACATCGTAGTTTCTGATACTCATTTCGTCGACTCGCTTCGTGGGCTTCACACCGTATGAGATCCAACTAATATGCATCTTCATTAATATTAAGCAGACGAGTCAACTCGTCTAATTTATTCACGAGTTGACTCGAGTTGAGTCAAGTCGTGAATTCATTAGACGAGTTGACTCACTTCGTTCGTATCGGACATGTATGTTTTTCCAAGGCGAACACTTGCCATGTGTTCCTTTTGGCGTGTTATCAGAGATCTTCCAGTTTCGCCGATACTATACTTCACATCACAATCGCCACAAGGGATTTGGTAGACAATCCTTGCTCTTTTTTCTTTTGGTATCATATCTTTGGGTCTCATAATAATTTATTATGATTGATTGTGATATGAGTACCGCTGATCTTATGTTATGAGACTGGATAATTATCTGGATTCTTTCTGTCCTTGGACAATGTTTGGACATATGGGAGAGTCGCAAAACCCATATTTTGGTCTTTCTCCTGGCTTTCATTTAAATTGCTTTACGCTTTGGTAATTTGTGTCTTTTTATGAATGCATTGGGATAGCCATTCCATTCATGCAAACTCTTGTGCAGGTGTTCTTAACACTTGCTCTTGATAATAGTGTTCTCACGACGGTTCAAGCTTTGTGCTGGTTTGGATGGTGGCTATCAAGTTGGGATATATCTCAGTATGACGTCTTGTTTCGGTAAACTGATGTAATTTGTTGATTTGTAAACGTGAGAAGGAAGCATTCCACTATTTCCTAGTCTCCCTTTATCTTGCAGCCGCAGTCGGGTGACAACCCGAACTGCGGCTGCGCGGGAGACTAACTATTTCGATTCGATGATGGGTCAATTGACGCGAAAGCTCGGAGTCATATTAAGCTTTAAAATCGTGTAGATGAAATCTTGATCTCCAGATAATGAAACCTACACACAAAGAATCTCTAAAACTTTAATATTATTTGTATATCATTATTGGTTTCATATTTTATTGTCAAAATCAATCCTTCATTGTTTTGTCATGTATGGTTCGGTGCTTTAGTTATTATATATATTTCTTATACAGCTTTTTCAATTAACGTACATTGTCGCTAAAACACTCAAGCCTATGCGACAAGACCGCAAGGTAGCATGGGTAACGTTAGTGCGAACATATTTGTGTCACAACGATGCTGATTAGAATGGTGATGCCTCCGCTGACACTAATGTTCGTTTTTGATGAATATAACAAAGATATACCTATATAATGTTGATGCACTGAGAAACTAACGACAAATCAACACTTCCCATGCTACCTTTCGGTTTGGTCGTGTTGAGTGTATGTGTTTAATTTAGCGACAACTTTAATTAAAACAGCTGTACATTGAACTTTTGCACTTCCAGATGTGGACGAATGTAAAAACGATGTGTGCGACACAGATGCAGACTGCAACAACACCATTGGTAGCTTCACGTGTACTTGCAAGGCAGGCTTTACAGGGCCTGGGTTAAAAAAATATTGTTTTGGTGAGGAAATGGGCTAAATATTGAGCAGGGGAGGGAAACGCATCACGTCATGTTACATGGCTGAAACATAGTGAATTGTGATTGGTCTCTTGAAGTTGCACTACAAATTCTACATGGACAAACAAAGTGATATAATATTTGGCAATATTCAGTTCCCTTGATGAAGTTCATAAACAATTTATTGTGCGACTCTCACGTCTAGCTGTAACCACCTTTAATGTACGTATCCGTATACTTCTGTCTCACCCAAAGACAATATAATGTCTCGCCATATCGAAAGCTGATTGGCTAATGACATAAAATTATTATTATTATTATTATTATTATGAGAGAAGTATGCAAATACATTAAAGGAGGTTTGCACAACAAAAGTAATTCACAAATGCCTTATTTTATAACTTTCCTTTTTATGTGCATTTGTTAGTGCAGTTTAAATTCCCCAGTCCCGAAACACTTCAGGTGAAAACAAAAGCCAAATACAAAACATCTTATTTACACTCGTTCTCAGTAACACGCGCCCAAAGCTACATTTGTCTCGACGACAAAGTTGACTTTTGGTGGAAGTCAATCAAACAGTTTTCACGACAATAGAGAGAATCGGCTAACGCAATGTTTAGTTATTTAACCTAATTCAAAACCTTTGGGAATAAGAGCTTTTTGTTCCAAACATTTCCATTTCATTATCATGTCAATGTTCTACTGAAATCGAAATACAACAGTGAAAGAATCGTATTCCCAAAAGGTTTGCAATGGGTCAAAGAATGTAAACAGTGCGTTAGCCGATTTGGTCTATCACGGCACATCTTCCCGGAGTAGTCGATAGTCAGTAATTCAAGCGGGAGTTTCAAGCCTTTTTCGAATTCGTTTCGATGGCGAGTTATAATGTTAAAGCATATAGGCATGTCTACAAAAGGTATTGCTATACTTTGCGTGAGCGAAACATTCGTAAAAAAAGTAATTCGACTGTACGAAAACACAGCCGACGTAAAAGATCCTCCGCGGAGAAAGTCCAAGGCACGAACGATTACAGGTAAAGAAAATACCATTTTCTAAATGTGAACTGCTTCTGTTTATTTGTCTACATGCAGCTTTGATTGTTCCTCATTTAGCAACCGAAATTCGACTCATTCGCCGGGTGATTGAGGACAATCCGGATCTTTATTTTACGTTAAATGGGATATGCACGTGGAAAATGTGCTGTGATTGTCATGGAAACTGTTTGATTGACGTCCACCAAAAGTCAACTTTGTCGCCCAGACAAATGTACCTTTCGGCGCGTGTTACTGAGAACGAGTGTAATGAGCACTCTCCCTTTGTACACTTTCCTTATTAAGTAAGACAGTATAAGACCTATCGACATGAAGTAACTACACAATCATGTATTTATACTAATAAAGTATTTTAAAGACCCTATGTCTGATCCTATATGACGCTTTGCCATAACATTTTGTATTTATATAAAATTTAAATAGAGCACAAATTTTTTTTTTCTTGTTCAAGGATTGTTTCAAATTACCGAGGCCAAATCGATCGTTCAAAGTTTCTTCAGATCTCTGATCGTAGTAGGCTGCGAAAGTACTTGCGCGCAAAGCCTCATGGGCTCGTACATAGGCTTTGTCTTTAAAGTGCCTATGAAACGAAAAAAAAAAAAAACAGACCCCGTTTTTATTTGCTAGTACGAAAGTTTACTATTTGCTTGTTTTCATGGCGTTAATAAAAAGTGAATTGAGTTACGGGAACATTTTTTATTTCGCGCACGAAGTTGGGCATTTTGGGTTTCAAAGTGCGACAATTCCCGCTCGGTCAAACTATTGAAATGCGACGTCAAGAGTTGTGCAAACAAAGGCATGCACAACCTCTTGACGTTACCGAGCCATTGTCAAGGGCCCAGTCTCTTGTCGCACATTTTGGTTGAAAATGACAATTTTCGAACCGCGAAAAGAAAATGTTCGCACGCTCAAAGTCGATGTTTAAATACAGCAAATGTTCAGAGAAAGACCAAACAACAATAATGTATAATAAAACAAGGATCGACATTTTCGTTTCATAGGCACATTAGGTACAAGTAAAGTAAAAGTACCTTGTAGAATGCAAACCGTGAAACAGTACAAACAAGTTAGTGCTAATTATTACCAATGGAACAATAGAAATCAAAAGACGTTGTACAATTTTGTACTAAATCCAAGTTAGCACTGTTTCACGGTTTTAGTGTTTGCAGTCCGTATGGTAGATTTATTTATCGTATTCTCTAAATATATTTTGATTGATTGATTCTTTCTATTATGCATTATCTTTCGTTTGTATGATTTATTATGTTCTTTCTTTCACTTCATTAGGTGACGGAAAATCCAAGAATTCATCTGGTAGACATTGCAAAGAAATAAAAGACCATTTCTCTAGTAGTTCCGATGGCAAGTACTGGATTAACCCCACCTGGCCGTACGCCCACGATATCGCGTACGAGGTCTATTGTGATATGACCACCCAATTTGGAGGATGGACACTGGTATGGACATACATTTTTATGACATGGAGTGATTTCACTAACGTAAAAAACCATGTGTATCCAACACCACAAGGATACAATTCTCATGGTACCACAGCTAGTTCCATGCCAACAGACCTAATCACCCCCGCCGCGATACCATACAGCAAATGGAAAACAATTGGTAACACATTTCTCATCAAGTCAGACATCAATAACTGGATAGTCTGCTACTATCGATCGAAAGGGAATATCGTGACGAAAACAAGTGGTTATATACAATGCGAGATGATAAAAAAACATACATATGTAGGTATATCCTGCAGCCCTGATGTCTTGCCAAATTTCCTGATATTCGATGAATGTGGAGTAAATGTGGTTCGTAAAAACAACGATCAAATTGACTATATTTATCGTCTTGAAACATGTAATGATAAATATTGGCCAATTCATGATCCCTGTGGACAGAATGCCACCAACCATCTCAAGCCATCTGGCATGCAAAAGGGCCATCTCTTCCTCATAGTTTGAAGAGAATCATCTTTCTTATTCATTGAACAACATAGACATTTCAACCTAAACATTATATTACCATGTTAATGTGTCTGTGTACGTATACCTACAGCATTTTCGTTCACGGTTCCCTCTTTCAAGTTTATATTTTCATGTTTTGGACCGTAGATCTTCTTAGATCCGTTATGCTGTAATTCTTTAGCATAGTTTGTCTATGCATTCCGTGTAGGATTGGTTTTGTCCATCCACACCTAGGTTAAACGCAACACCAACATGATATTTTGGATTCTTGCCCTTTGAACCATATTACCGCACGTGTTGTGGTGTGAGCCAATGGGCAGGTTTCTAAATTTGAGCTGTTTGAGTTTCAGAGTCGACACGCAAGTAACATACATTGGCTTTCTGAGTTGGTGTTTGTTGCTCTCGCTACACCGTACTGATGAGTTCCAAAAGAACGAAACAGCTGTCTACGGTTGCCGATCCTGGCTCTCTCTTGCTCTATCATGTTGGTGTTGTGTTAAGCTTTTTATTTCTACGTAGTATCAGCCTTTCTTGAATTTCATGTTTGCCATATGTATAGCTGATTAGATCTTTTACAGATCCTACGTATACCTACAGCATTTTCGTTCACGGTTCCCTCTTTCAAGTTTATATATTAAGCCTTGTAAACTTTTAAATAGAGTTTCAAACATTACAAAAGAGAAGATATTGCAATGAATTTGTGTGGCTACTGTCTCTATGGAGAGGTAGCCACTATGCCATCGAGTGTGTAAGTCCGTAAGTAAGTAATTGTCCCGTAATCTTCGGATAGTGTTCGAAACTAGTCAGGTGATCGAAAATCAGCGACGATGTTGCGACGATGCACCGATGGGTTATTCGTCTGGCTGTCGACATTTCATCGATTCGAAATATTCGTCTTGTCCATTCCATGGAGTTTTTTTTGCATGTGCTTTTCGCTGAATGAGAACGCGTTGTTTAGAAGAGTAAGTTTACACCTCTAATATACTATTATTCTATACTATTTTGCACCATAGACAAGACACATCTCTCGTGCAAAGTGTCACTGAAGTGTTTGTTCGTAAATATGTTTTTCAAGTTTTTCAGTGACGGTTTGTTGAGCCTGATTATTTTCCAGCTGAATATCGATTGTGTTTGTTCGGCCTTTAGTTATAACGCTTAGCTGTGGACTGATGACAAACACTTTGAATTCGATTCAGACGGATTCGGCTCTCGTTACTCTTTGTCCCAAAACTCTCAAAAGCCGTTCTAATCGCTAAATAAATCACATACAGGACTCAAGAAGATATTCATCTTTATTTTGAAAGCATTTTTAGAAATTCAAGATATCAAAAGGACAGTAATTTACGGCCATATGAGTATCTGCATGCTTTTGTTGATCAAATAAGACACAGGAAGCCCAATACACAAACAGAGGATGAAAAAATATTTACACACGAGAGATGTGTCTGGTTTCAAAGTTGAGTTGAACGATCTTATATACAGAACATTGTTAAATTAATGTTAATATTCAATTACTAATGATGTATCAATGCTGTTCATATTGATTGTTATTAACAACTATTGTTGTTCAATTATTTGTACACAATTGTTTTCAATTAAACTTTGTATTAATATACATTTCTGATTTAAATTAGCATTATATAGAACCAAAGAACAAGTTCTGCCAGATAGTTCAGGCATACTAGTTCAACAGAGGAATCAATCCAACTACATATTGCTTCTACATTTCAAAATCGCAGTACCTACATGTACATATGTAATTATGGACTATCTTTTTTGTTTATTTCTTTTTTTGTTTTTTTATTATTATTATTATTATTATTATTATTATTATTATTATTATTATTATTATTATTATTATTATTTTATTATTTTATTATTATTAAGGATTTTTTATTTTTCTATTATTTGTAATTTGTTTTGAAGAATAAAGTTATCACTATTATTATTATTTTTGTTTGTCTTGTCACCTTAGTAGTCAACTTAATATATGTACATATTTTCGAACGTTACTTTACTGACATTTACATCATGAGGAGCTTTAGAGAGACGAAAATTTGGGCTTGATTGACATTTTCTGGTTTCATATTGCACTTTACGACACCTTCCAGGTTTCGGACTAAATTACTCCCGTATTATATCTGTCATCAAACAAAGTAACCAAAGCAAACTAACTTTAATCCCTTTCTTTATATTATGTACGTGCAAATGGATCAAGAGTAAACGAATAGGTACACAAATCTACGGCCGGAATAGTTTCTGAGTAATTATAAAGTTATAAAAATATAACGCACTAGGCCTACCCAAGCTGTCTACGAGACCGCAGGTATAACGCACTACAAATGTAGGCCTACCCAAGCTGTCTACGAGACCGCAGGTATAACGCACTAGGCTGAACATTTATACCCTAAAAATCAGTTTGAAATTTGTGACCAATTTGAAGCTAATTATTATTATTTTGCCGCTACGATCATTTATAAACCTGATTAGAGATCTTCAAATACTCGTAAAAATTCAAAAAGACTCCCATTCCAAATGGGCAATATATATACCCTAGACCTGTTGACGAACTTATGCATCTTCTGAACCTTGCTGATGTTTAATTCTTCGACTGAATCACAGAACATCGGCCGGCAGGGGTCCTGCATGTATTAAATAAACACAACTTCTAGCTGCTAAAATTAAATCAAATTGAGATTCCCAAGGAAGCATCCGGAGATTACAATAAACTTTATACTCACAGAGATACAGGTTTACCTGCTGCTTCTACGACGCCAAGAATTGTAGTAGAATAAAATTCAATTCATTCCCGCCAAATTATATATCAATCCTTTCGTGCCAAAATGCAATTTCAAATGATATTGGATACTAACAAAGATAGCTTGAACATGGAATATCTCTATTTGGGCAAAATCAACCAAGATCGTGCGGAAATAAACCATCAAATAGCAGATTTTACAGAGCGATTTGTTGTCGAGTAGAATGCGCGGGAATGTGATTGAGAAAGACTCATTAACTCATTAACTAACTTGACTTAATCCTGTTGACTTAATCCTAGCAACTGTCGATCATCTGACATGATAATGACATGTCGAAACGTCGTAACCTATTATTGCTGATTTTTCTTATTCAATATTATTATTATTACCGGGTTTATTTACAGTAGCCACATGCAGTCCTTGATTCATCCCAATGTTTGAATGAACTGAAATTCAACGAATTCTTTAACCAAAACGATTTAAAAAAATATTTATACAATACAATACTTTATTTAAACACGTAACACTTAGGAGCTTACAGAAACTCGTTAAAACGCGCGCGTGCAACAACAACAAAACACTGACAACAAACCCTGTATATATATTTTGATACATATAAGCGAGCAAATACATGCATGTGATAGATTGAAAAAATGGCTGCAAGAACTTTGAATTCATAGCGAATATATACAATCATTCTCAAAAACGTTGTCCGCCCGGCAAAGTATATAAATATCTAAAATATATGTACAGTCATTTGCAAACATTCTGGCCGCCAAGATATATCAATATATCAATATATCGGGTGCATTATGGGTAATTAAATAATACTATTTTGAGTTTCCTAACTTATTAAATGAAGCAAAATTTACAGACAACAAACGTATGACTAAAATAAACATTATACTAAATATTTCTACCAACTTTGCTGGAGTTAACCCGCTTTAAGGGGAATTTTCTATTATTTAATTACCCATAATGCACCCGATATATTGATATATTGATAGTTTCGTAGCGGCCAGAATTTTTGCAAATGACTGTATATATCAATAATTAGTATATCTATATAACTGTCACGTGATTGTATACCCGGAATATATTAGCTCGCATTTAATTACATTTTAATTCAATACATACTGTAATTCGTTATTTGTAATCAATACCGTATAATTCCAATAGTATATAACGGTCCCCCGAAAATTACCGGTTAGATTTTGCCCGGCTTTCTCTATAAATCCAGAAAGAGTAACGACCCCCCGATAGTAACGCCTCCCCCCCCCCCCCCCCCGAAAGTAACAGGTCCCCCGAAAGTAATCCCCCCCCCCCCCCCCGAAAGTAACGACCCTGCCGAAAGTAACGGTCCTGAAACTATGTGCTCTTACATGTAAGTGAGATGATCACAGTCTGCTAATACGGTATTAACAGTATTATTGAACACTTATAACTTTCACTGTATAGTATACCGGTACTGATTTGCTACAGCTTTGTAATCTTGTAGATTGTTGTGAATAAATATCGTAGAATTTAGCACGTGGACGACCTTTTGACTTTTTGACATAACATGTATCTCGTTCTGTTTTGTGTTTGCAAACGTTTTTTAAAAACCATCCGAAAGTAACGGCTACTCGAAAGTAATGGCTACCCTAAAGTAGCGGCCCCTATATTTGACCTGCTATATTCGAAAGTAACGGGGGCCGTTACTATCGCAACTCTACGGTATTCCCTGACTGTAACAATCTACAAAACACGGCGCAGAGAAACTCGTGAAACTGATGCAAATGATCATACTGTTGAGCATGGATGCAAGCAGGGCACAATGCAGTCTCAATTCATCAATCTGGCTACTGTAAAAGGTCAATATAGACCGAATTCATAATGGTTGCTTCTAATTTGCATAAAAGCCATAAAATATTATTTTGGGAAAAGTAAATATTTGATATGATAGAATGTGGTCATCTAAATACTATATGTGTGTTTTGAAATCAAACTAGACGCTCTTCTAGCGTGAAGTATATAGATATAAATATAGATATCTTATAGTGCGATTAAAACAGTGTTTGATTGCTCGTCGTTGCGTGACTCGAGCTCGATAGAACTTGCTTTCCTCGCAATTTCAGTACTGCGATTTCACAAACTCAGCGAATCATGAATGACAATGACATAGTTTATTTATTACCATAAATATATCCATACAAATACAAATACCGTATACATAAACTAGACATCGCAGAGTGATTAAACAATGTTTGGATGAAGTGAAAATATGGGTTTACCTCGACGGTTATCGGTCGGCTGAAAACCTTACAACTGTTCTCTTCACCGCCGGCTGCGTGTATCAACTCACTTCGTTCTAAGTTCTGAAGATCTCTAAACCCTTTGCAGTACTAGTACTGGATTGATAAATCCATATCTCTATGAATTATTGTGGTTATTTTGAAAACAAGACGACATAAACTTCCTCCAACAAGGTTTGTGAATTCAGACTCGACCAGTCTCGTATTGATAAATCATGTTGTTAGAGCCTTCGGTGATTATCTTAGCGGCCGGCACAGGGCGCATGCGCTGTAGAACCCAGTATGCTTTTTGAGGTCAACGACAAAGAACGCTTCTCATTTTTAGAGTCGGGTCTTCCACAGGAAGCCCGACTAATAATAAATCCTTCAGAAGATATGAATATTTTAAATTGCAATTTGCACCGAAACGAGGCTGGTGAGGATTCACTTGAAAAATACTTCAAAAACTCATTAATTATTCACGAGGTAAGCAGCCAACCAGGTGTCCAACCTGGATACCCCGGAAAGTCCGCTCTGGAGTACTTTGGAATGATTTCAAGTCCGCTCTGGAGTACTTTGAAATATTATTGCAAGTCCTAGGACTGGAAATATCAGTTCAAGTCCTTGGAATATAAATATCACATAAATAAATAACTTAATTTCTAATAGGAAATACTAGTTAAGAGTGCAAATACTAAAACCGTGAAACAGTACAAACTATTTAGTGCTAAATAGCACCAATATAACAATAGAAAACAATATACATTGCACTATTTAGTGCTAATTAAAGTTAGTAGAGTGATTCCAATAAACCTGCGCATTACTAACTCCCAGGGGGGGTACTCAGGGGTATCAGTGACGGGGAGGTGCGAAGGCTTTTTTTGGGTTTGAAATTCGCGGCTTGGGACTTTTTTTGGGTTTTTTCATTTTTCTGGTGGACTTTTTTTGATATAAAGATTTTGTCAAGGACTTTTTTTGGGGTTGATAAAAATGATATCCTACCGTTCTCGATTTTATGCGGAAAAAAAGACTTTTTTGGGGTTACGATTTTGGGCCGTTGGACTTTTTTGGGGTCTTGTTTTCGCGTAATGGACTTTTTTTGGGTTAAAATGTTTGGCCTCATTCGCACCTCCCCGTCACTGATACCCCTGAGTACCCCCCTGGGTACTAACTACACCAATACACACTATTAGACACTCACTCTTTTGTTTTCTTTTGTTTCTTTGCATCTAATAAACACTGACAGCTAATTACTAGTGCCCAGGTTTATTGGAATCACTCTACTGTTTCATGGTTTTAGTGTTTGCACTCTATTTCAAATTAAACTTAGACACAAGTAACATGTTATATTTCTTAAAAAACTTGGAATGCATGATTTTTAACTGTTTAAAAAACGCATGTAATAATTTCATAAACTCGCTACGGCGGGATTCGAACCCGGAACACTAATCCCTTTACTTACCACTATGCCATCAGGTAGTTCGATGGGTAACACGGAATTTGATTTAACTTTATCTTGGCATTCTTTTAATGCATCATTGAATATTGTTTTTGTGTTAGAATAAACAAATACAAAACTATTGCCATTTCAATGAACAAATTCCTCCCGAATAATTAATTCGTTTTAGAAGTAGTTCAAAGGTCTCCAATTCGGACTGGACGGGGTTTCAAGTCCTCGGCTTCGCCTCGGACTCGAAACCCCGTCCAGTCCTCATTGTCGGTCGGCCTTTAAACATGACATACAAAACTCTCTATTCATGATCTGTCATAACTCCGATGATATTTTGTCTACAGCAAAGAAACTTTCCAAAAATGTTTATTTATAGGTACTGTTTGAGATGACAGTGATCGTTTGTACCAGAAACGTATGGTATCGCCAAACTAAAAATCCGCCATTGGACTGCATCAGTGCGCTTTGTTGTAGCAGATCGCTTGTTTTTGACAATGCTAAGGACGACAATTATTCCATAATCGAATAAAAATACACTCTAAAATTACTTGAAGTGTCCGCTTAATGCAGTTTTCGGTTAACAAAATGTATTAATTACTCGGGCGTCCTGTGGAAGGCCCGAGTCTAAAAATGCAGGTCGTTCTTTGTCGTCGTCGTCCTTTGACCTCTTCGCAATTTATGAATTGATATGATATTTTCCTTCACATTTTTACTAATTTCAACGAGCTTTTTCCAGCTATGATAATCATTTTTTTCTCCTATGAGTTTTGAAATTACATGATAAACCCCCATTCCTTGCCATAATTCATGCAATGAATTTACTTTGGGGTCTGTTAAAGTCAAGAAGTTTAGCTTTATACTTACGTTCAAGGATTAACTTATTTTAAAAACTACTTCACTACTTCTTTGACATTCTAATTTCACGTTGATTTGTTCGCCTCAAACGCGTTTTATTTGGCCTTACATCAGTATCATCCAAGGTACCCTGCTGGCAGAGGTCCATCTGATTCATCCTTGGGACGCTCGCAAGAAAGAATCCGGAGACCTGTTCCAGCAGGGGACATCCAACGATTTCATTCGTTAACTTATAGATTCGAAAACAATAATCAAAACAAGTCCAAGTCCAAGTTTCCACCGTATGTGACTCGTCGACCACGGTACGATATACGCCAAACGGTTGTGAGGATATTGATCAGTTGAGCTCAGCAACAGCTTCAACTTGCACAATTTGATGGCATACTGTATAACGTGGATTGGACTGAGATTGTCATGGACTGGACTGGACTGGTAGAGTCCGCGGACTCTGTTTGAGTCCGCGGGCTCTAACTCTGTTTGAGTTCGCGGACTCAAACTGAGTCCGCGGACTCTCGTTGATCGAGTCCGCGGACTCTGAACTGATTTGAATCTTTATCGGAATCTGATCTTGATAAGATAATGAACGGCGTAGATCATTGTTGCGTAAGAATGGGCAGCGATTGAAATTATTATAGCTTGTGAAATTATTATGAAGCTTACATAGCTTTACTTCAAGTCTAAACCGAAAGGCATTAGGTTTTTGTTGTGTCTGGATGAATTTCCTACGTATAGGCACCAGGTCGTCAAAGAAATGTCTTCGTGTTTTGTGCAATGGTTTACTTGTTTATATGTATGTCAATTTCATTTGTGTCCACGGCTCCACGCTACATACATAAGTTTACATATATAAAACTTTATTAACGTGTCGCAAACTTCTTGACAGGTTGCGATACTAAATCTTGTGTTCTCTAGTTATAAATGGACGAATTCTTGCCAAAAGCAGATCGAAGGAATCGCGCTTCATCCTCATTTGACGGTAAAAGAAATCATCGGGAATGACTCGTTGATAAAACTGAATGGATGTCAAACCACGATTCAACTTGTCTTTGCCGAGCATTTCGTCGTTGTCCCAAGAGAACTTGCATCCGATTACTAGTAATTGGTTCAACCAAGTGAAGTGCCGTCATATATTTTTGCATGATGATTTCAAAGAAAATGTGGGGTAGAGTCAAACTATAATTTTAATCATTTCATCGGGCATTGTGGCGTATTTTGGGGTCTAAAATGGTGAAATCTAAAATGTATTTTAGCCCGCTGTAAGAAAATAACCCAGCCAGCCAATCCGAGAACGGCAAACCATTCAACTGTTCGCGCCGTTATTTCTTGGCTGGCAGCACTTTGACAGTCGGCTATTCATTGTTCAGTTGTTGTGCTTTATAACGACAAAATGACTGAAAAACCTAACGAAGAAGCAAATTCACAGTCTTCTCAGCTAGATAAAGAGGACTTACAGATACTCAAAGAAGAATTCATGTCCCAAAACACAAGGAAACAAACTTTGTTCTTGGAATGAAAAAGTTCGTGACGGCGCCGAGACGAATTGAATGTGACCCTTACAGAATTGAGCAGCATTCTTCGCAGATTTTATGCAGAGTTTAAAACGAACCGTACCAGAAGAAGCCCTCACACCAAACGAGTGTCAAAATAGGACCCATCGTGCTTTGTAGATGGGATAACGGCTATCAAAATAGGACACATCGTGCTTTGTAGATGGGATACCGGATATAGGACACATCGTGCTTTGTAGATGGCTTACCGGCTATCAAAATAGTCCTGACACATCGTGCTTTGTACTGAGATGGGATAACGGCTATCAAAATAGGACACATCGTGCTTTGTAGATGGCATACCGACTATCAAAATAGGACACATCGTGCTTTGTAGATGGGATACCGGCTATCAAAATAGGACACATCGTGCTTTGTAGATGGGATACCGGCTATCAAAATAGGACACATCGTGCTTTGTAGATGGGATACCGGCTATCAAAATAGGACACATCGTGCTTTGTAGATGGGATACCGGCTATCAAAATAGGACACATCGTGCTTTGTAGATGGGATACTAGTTTATAATATATACATATATTAAGGATTTTAAATTGTACGCACGTGCGTACGGGCGTATATGCACGCTACGCCCCTGGTAGCCAGTAGACTCTTCCACAGTACCCGCTCTCAGCGGTCTTTAGTATGAGCATGCGCTCTGACGACTTGGTCGTCAAAATTTGACGACCGAGCAACAGGGTTTCCCAGAGCCAGCGACCCTTAACCAGTATCAGAGCTACAGTAGACCGCCATAGTAGTTCCCGGCGGAGAAGTGAATGTAAGTTTGTCTTCGTCGATCGAGCGAAACCCGCTCAGTTCAGGCAATTTAAGTGTAAGGCCGTACAATTATCAAACATCTGGTGGCAAAAATCACAAAAATGGAATTCGCTCTAACTTTGCATGTGGGTAGCCCTTGGTCTGAATATAAACGCTGTGTAGTTTGTTTGGGAAAATATTTATTTGTTTTGGAGAAAATCGAAAAAAAACTATTTTGGCTTCATACACCATGTAATGACTGTCGGCGGAGTGAAAATGCATCAAATTCATTCCATTCGTATATCAAAACTAAAAACAACAGAAATATTTCAAAACCATCGCTGTATTGTGTAACTCTTCCTTGGTCTCTAGGCTTAATATCATAAACATTGAGCGAGTTTAAGACACGGTGGGCATAAATGGCTCGAAAATCGCTCATATGAATTTTTTGGAAAATCGCAAAATTGATGTTACTTCGTTGTTCTCGTGATAACTAGCCTTCATCCGTTTTGAAATTGGATGAAGGCAACCAGAGTTATGAATATTTTTAAGGCGGGAAATAATTCATACAGAACCATCGGTAAAATACATCGCTTGGTAAAACTTTTTTGTTTGAAAACATTTTAGCCCCATACTTAGCGTATTGGAAGAACTATGACATGCGGACATTTTGTTGATTTTAGAATTTTGATTTTTTGAGCGTAAGTAGTTCAAATAATATTTTAAAAACAATTAAAAAAGTTAACACGTCATTATGACGTCACATATATTTTAAAATATCTCTAAGAGAGTTAATGAACATAAAAATCCGCCACTGTGTAGAATTAAAATACATCTATAACAATAATAAATGTAAATAAAGTCATTTTACGGATTTCTCTCCCTTCAAACTGATTTTTTATTTTACCGATGACGTCATAAATAATGACGTCTTCAAAACACTAAATCCCTTATAACTCAGGTTCTAATAATCGGAACATTATGAAAAGTTAACCGAAGTGCACAAGATGTTATTCTCTTTCAAAATATGCACTTTATTTTATCATTGTGTTTAAACTAAATTTCCACAGCAATTGTAACTTTTTATTATGACGTCATCATTGCGTCAGATTTTACCAACGAATAGTTTGAAATACCACACTACCTTTAATGAAGAAACTCTGAAATTTTTATTTCATTTCATGGAAGACTTTTGAAAATATTAATGATTTTGGAAAAAGAGGACGTTTTCAGTGAGCGATTTTAGGGTCATTTATGCCCACCGTGAGAAGTCCAATAAATTCCAAATCAAAGTGCACTATTTGGAAAATCCAACCGGTGGGTCAAAAAGAATAGTTTTTTAGTCATGTGCCAGTGATCCAAATTTTATAATATTGCAGCTACGTACTAAGAAGATGATATAGTTTTGGAATCTTGAAAGTTTTATTTGGGCAATTGACGTTTAGCTTCTGAGAAAACTCTTTTTATTCACCATTCGAAAAACATCAAAAACGGTGATTGCGTGACCGCGTGACAATTGGTAAAATAACCGTACAATGTTTCTGTTAACTTCAGAGCCATGTATAACTGTTAAACAACATACATTTTCTCGTTTCTATGCTTGCAATGCATCGGGATATCTTTGCATGACATATTATGCTGTTATGTGTGCGTTGAATATTTGACATTTGGATTCTGAAATACGGTTGAATTATCCATTCGTCAAAACTGTTCATAACTTGAATATTCCTTTACATTCTTGTTCCTCTACTGTTGTCCTGGCGTAGTCAATCGAATAAAACCGAACAAAAAATAAATCGAATCCAATGGAACCCAATCGTTCGATTGTTTTGCGATTGATTCGGCCATCGAACAGAATCTAACGCCATCCTCGGAAACCCAGGGGCTGCAGGGGGGGGGGGGGGGGGAGGGGTGAGGAGGGAGGGGAGGGGGGAGAGGAGGGGGGAGGGGTGGTAAAAAGGATGAATCGAACCGGATCTTTTGGGACAATGCGATTACCGAACACAAGATCGAACCATTCGAACTCACAATCATTTCGATTAGTTAGATTTTGTTCGGTGAAAATAAAACGCCATAAAAATAAAATATTGATGAGCAGCACTGCAGTCCTAATAAAATCGGAAGATTTCTGCCATCTAATAGCCATGTAAGCCAAGGCTAAAGAACGCAATGTAAAAAGACTAAAAATCCTGGTACAGTGGAACTCGGTTAATACGGACACCATCGGGATGAGGCGCAGTGTCCTTATTAACCGGGTGTCCATATAAACCGGGTCGATCAATTTACGTCACTTACATTTTTGGCGGAAACAATGACTGCATGACACTGGTGATCTGTTTATTTTTATTGGGGAAACTATAAATGCACGTAATTAGCGATCAGTTTACAAGTTGAACGTGAGAAAGCACAGAACGTGCGTAATTACTCGTGCTAGGCCAAAGGCCGCACGAGGTATAAAATACAGGCCGTATTTTTTTTATTTTTTTTGTTGTTCGGTGTCGCGTTCTGCAATCGAGTGGGACTGGGAACGAGACCACGAGACTAGGTTGCAGCCATTCTCGTACCCAGAGCCCGCTCGTCATTTGGTTTGTCGCTGGCTCTGGGAATCCCTGAAATTTTAGCGAATTTCATTGGCTGATGAAATCAACAATGACTGATCGTATTTGATTGGTTCATGAGATCAACAAAGATTCAAACTTGCAAGGCGAACGAAAGGAATGACAGCGACGGTTGTATTTTCATACAATGGTATTCCGTTATTGAATTATAAAGCTATGGAAATGAGAGTGACTGTGTAGACATAAATTGATCTGAATTCGTAAAGGGAGATCTAACAATACATAAATTATAAAAGCAAAGTAACGGCTACAGACACAATCGATCGTACTCGCTTTGAGTATTCAAAGGAATATTTTTATAATTCAAGAGAAACACTGATAACAAAGCGGAAGACAGGAAGGTTCACATGCAAGATTATATTAGAACATGTATTTATCGTCCAGCCTTTACCGCAACAGAGCCAGAGAAGAACCGGTGATGAACGTCGAAGGGATTTTAAACGGCTACACGAAGATAAATGTACAAACTTGTGTACTTGTTAGTTTGAATATTCAAACCAACGTAAATACTACGTAGCCAGTAGACTCTTCCACAGTACCCGCTCTCAGCGGTCTTTAGTATGAGCATGCGCTCTGACGACTTGGTCGTCAAAATTTGACGACCGAGCAACAGGGTTTCCCAGAGCCAGCGACAAACCAAATGACGAGCGGGCTCTGGGTACGAGAATGAGGTTGCAGCGATCGACGTTGTACCCGGTGTACGCAATCGATGAAATCGATGATCGATGACAATCGATGACAATCGATATCAATCGATATCAATTAATCGATTGATATTGGAAATCGATGACCAATCGATGAAACAAAAATCTGTGACCTTTGATCGATTGTCATCGATTGCCTTATGATTGATCGATTGTTATCGATTGCCCTAAAATAGATCGATTTTCATCGATTTTCATCGATTTTCATTGATTGTTTTGTACTTATGACCAGAGCGGGAACAAGCGCACTCAGCTTGTAATTGCCCTAGCTGTCCCCGGTCATTACTACCTTGAAAGCATTTCCTCGCGTGCCTCTTTCCCGGTCTCTTTTTATGAGCTAGAAATATTTCTCCTTGTTGGACTTGGAAAAGACAACATTGATATCCCTTCACGATGCATCGATCGCACTTTTAGACTGACTTCGTGGCTTTCCCAGCGGCTTTCCATATACGACATTTTAGCGGCAACGTACAGAGGGAGGTCGATAGGACTACGTCACGAAATCTTGTACTGAACCTGATAACAATCGATCGATGATCGATGATCGATTTTCATCGATTGTCATTTTTCTTGTGTGACTATCGATTGGTGATCGATTGGCCAAAACCAATCGATATCAATCGATTAATTATATCGATTATGATCGATTGTTCGATTGGTTTTCCGATCATCGATTGTCATCGATTGCGTACACCGGGGTTGTAGCGACGTTTTGTAGTGTCGATCGACGAAGAAAGTCAAGTCAAGATGGTGAAGATTCGTCTTCTGTTTTTTCCTCTATATGAATGCCTTGAAGGCCAAAGTTATAAACGATCAACATGTTATGAAAGCCTTGAAAACGACGAAAGCCAAAGTTATACTCGATCAACATGTTATGAAAGCCTTGAATGCGATGAAAGCGAATGCCAAAGTTATAAGCTTAAACAATGCCAAACTTATAAATTACGATCAATATGTTATGAATGAAAGCCTTTATTATACAAACCGTTGATGAACTACAATCCTGGATGGCTGGAAGCAACCCACGATGTTTCCCGACAAAGGTGAAGTGGACTTTACTTTGCATTATTTGTGTCATGATCGACTCACATGAGTGTTGCTATTGTTGTCATACAAGTTTATGCTTGCTATTGCTGTGCTACCTACCTACTTATAAGCTTAAACAGTTATGATTGTGATATATTTGAGAAAGCAAGCTAGCGAATTATCTGTCAATACTGATGAGAAGGATTCACAGTTTATGTCAATAAAATAATGTAGATCACGATATGCAAAGTTTATTTATTATAACCGTATTAGATAGAAGCGAGAATAAACTTAGTTTAACTAAACAAGGTTTGGTGTGAATGGGGTATATGAATAGTAGATACAACTACCAAATACCATTAAACTACCATGCAGTTCGTGATAGAGAACCAAGCAGAATTCCAGTGAGGCGACTTACACGTGCTTTATATAAGAGCAGAAAAATAAGGATGCTCGAAAGAAAATACATTGCAAAAAATGTACCCAAATCATCAAGAAGTTCCATCTTTCACACGATCATGACGAACTTAGTGCTCTGCTGAATTCGTGGCACCCTGCTGATGTTCTGCGGTTGAATCGCAGAACATCGGCAGGGTGCCTATGTTACATAATGTTCGTAATTGAAAGGTTCTGTCAGCAAGTAGAAATATATAACTCGAAATGAGCGTTTGTGATAAAAACAGTGTATTCGATGTCCAGAACACCAAGTATTTCCAGGTAGTCGTGCGAGTTCGAAAACCGCCGGCTGAATTAGATGAATTAGATTCCCAAGGAAGCACCTGGAGATCACAGTAAACTGTAATACTCACAGAGATACAGCTCTTGCGGGCCAAGTTTCTCTGCTGCTTCCAGGACGCCAATTTAAGCAATTCCAGGTCGTGCGAGTTCGAATGTTCGAAAGCCGGCTGAATTAGATTCCCAAGGAAGCACCTGGAGATCACAGTAAACTGTAATACTCACAGAGATACAGCTCTTGCGGGCCAAGTTTCTCTGCTGCTTCCAGGACGCCAATTTAAGCAATTCCAGGTCGTGCGAGTTCGAATGTTCGAAAGCCGGCTGAATTAGATTCCCAAGGAAGCACCTGGAGATCACAGTAAACTGTAATACTCACAGAGATACAGCTCTTGCGGGCCAAGTTTCTCTGCTGCTTCCAGGACGCCAATTTAAGCAATTCCAGGTCGTGCTAGTTCGAATATTCGAATTAAAGCCGGCTGAAACTGATAGATTCCCAAGGAAGCACCTGGAGATCACAGTAAACTGTAATACTCACAGAGATACAGCTCTTGCGGGCCAAGTTTCTCTGCTGCTTCCAGGACGCCAATTAGACACGTAGTCAAGTCCGATTTGAAGTGTTGTTCCCGCCAAAATAATTATTTGCCGTTTTCGAGTTAAATACGATTTCAAGTCACAATGAGCACCGAGAAAAGATAGCCTGAGCAAAATATATTTCCATTTGAGCAAAATAGACCAAATAAAATGGAAAAATGACGGTAAAATGACCGATTTTACAGAGCCGATGTGTTATCGTGTGGAGAAAGCCCGCGAATATGATTTACAAAGGCTCATGACCTTGGAAATCGTGTTCCGGTATGTATCATGTTCCCACCGTGTTAAGTATTAAAAGCGGCTGTTTAACGTTATCAACACTGTACAGATTAAGAGAGTGTTGAAATACATTTTATTTCTATAAGTAGAGAACCTGCTGAGCAATTCAAAGTCGCACTAAGTTCCTCATGTAAACCACATACATTCAACACAAACAGTCAGCTTGGGCTATACCTGTGATTACCACTCAAATAGAAAAAGCATACTGATCTTTTGATCGTTCATGTGGTCGTTCATGATACGGTGTACCCCAAGTACTCAATTGCACCAGGGCACGAGTGAGCGCTTGAACCAAGCGTCTAGTTTTAATTAAAAAGCGATCAATTTACCCATTGTCGTTGTTTTGGGAAAATAAAGTGTCCGTATTATTATTATTATTATTATTATTATTATTATTATTATTATTATTATTATATATTATTATTATTATTATTATTATTATTATTATTATTATTATTATTATTATTATTATTATTATTATTATTATTATTATTATTATTATTATTATTATTATTATTATTATTATTATTATTATTATTATGAAAATGGGCATATTGGGACAGGAAAAAAATGTCCGTTGTCCGTATTATCCGGTGTCCGTATTAAACAGGTATATTTTATAGATATTTGTATGAGTTTCGGCAGGGACAGAACAACGTGTCCGTAATAAACGGGTGTCCGTATTAACCGGGTGTCCGTAAGGCCGGGGTTCTACTGTACTGAATAAAGATGTGTATGTGTGTACGCATGCAATAAATTTAATTTAAACACATTTCAAGGGCAACTCTTAAAGGGGCTATGTCACCTGGGGAGTCTGCGCACTAAGTGCCATATTTTTCTAATTAGCATAAATTAGCATGCGATGTCACAGTAAAACTTTGACAGTTCAAGCGTGAATGTTCAGCGTGATTATCGGAATTCTAAAACCTATCTGCAAGCTTCTTCCCTGCTAACAGTCTCATATAGACGATTTTATAAGCTATGGAGACTGCATCGGGAACTGAACAGACTGAGGTGAGGATATTTTTTATAATTTTCAATTGAAATGATCGATGTTGTGACTTTACTTTCGAACAACATTCCGGTCAGTAAGTTATGTCACTATCAGGTGATGACCTTTCTTTGTTTTTTTTTCCTTTATACTATTTAGACGAATGAACCATGCACCTGAAAAACTACATATGTTCACGCAGAACGACTGAGAGTTCGCGTGGTTGTCCATGCAAGACTATCCTTCGATCGAGATCAGTCGCTCCTCTATCGTAAGAAGATGAAGGACAAATGAGTCGTCTGAACGATATCCAGTACGAAATTTAGTTCTGTTACAGGATGTAGAAACCGCAGCAGATAACCATCAACGGCTGTGTGTCTTCTGGTAGTCTCTATTTCTTTCTTTGACTGACTTATAAAGTCTTCTCCTTCCACTGCCGCTTCGACGGCCGCCATGAAATTTGCTTTGGTTGTTGAACAACTCTCATTATCATCCCTCATTGTCGAATAATACTCAAAATATTATCCTCCGACTAATGGAGGATGTCCAAAGACTAATTCGAAATGGTCACTCCACAGCCAGTTCAAAAGATTACAAAGATTTACATGGATTAATGAACAACGCTATCTCACGGGTGAAACTTGAAAAAATTGGCCAGTGTTTTCAAGATAGAGCTTATCGACCGCGCATGCGTCACGGATGACATAGCCCCTTTAAGGTAATCAGAAACACTATAATAACATCAACAACTGCAAATCAACAAGTGCCTTTACAACAGAGTGTGAATATACTGGGTCTACTACCCGGGGGAAGAGGGGGGGGGGTGGGGGACTCCCATATATAAAGTGGTTGGGATGCTCGTCGTACCTCACCTTACTATCACTTATTTTCGCGCGTCTTTAATTTCGCGATTTTCGCGTTTGAAAAAACCCCGCGAAATTAAAGACTCGCGAATAATAATTACGGCGAAAATCAGTTAACGAAGCGAAATGTTATGTCACGCAGTGATGTCTTGAATTGAATTGTTACATCATTTACCCAATTCAAAACAATATGTTTGTATACTGCACCGGATCATAATTTCAAAAAACGTGAAATTAAGGTACCTTTTAGGGGTCCAGATCCGCGATTTGGTACCTCTTAGGGTGTCACAAATCTAAAAGGACCACAAAAGACTAAGCCGGTACCTTTTAGGGTGATAAATATATTTCAAAGATCGCAACGTTTCCGATTAATACTGATGAAGGCCATTGATTAATGGCCGAAACGTCTATATAAAACAAAACAGAAGTCAGAGACAAACACCTATAATCAATAATGTACCTTTTAGGGTGTTTGTCAGTAAATGAGATACCCGAGACAAGAGATAATGACAACCGGAATGACAGTTATAGCTTTTGTCACTTTAGAGTTGGTACCTTTTAGGGGTAAAAATTATTTGTTGCCACACCCACCTGGACAAGACTCGGATACCTTTTAGGGGTAAATTTCAAAATTTCCGACGAGCATCCCAACCACTTTATATATGGGAGTCCCACCGAGACGTTTGCCGGTCTTTAGCAGGTCATCAGTCAACATAAAACGCGTTAAAATTGTGTAAAAGAAGACAATGTGTATTTTGTCCTTTGTCCTAAACAGGTTCCTAAAATAGAGGGTGTTGTCCTAGACAGGGTAGGTATTTTATATATTTTTGTCCTAAACAGGGTCAGGGTTTCAAACCCTCAGCGGCACCCCTATACCCAAACATGGGTCAAGTACCCCCAGGGTGTATATACTGTGTATTTCAATCAATCGCTAGACATCCCGACCCCCACCCCCTTGACCAACATGCTGTTCAAGGTATTATGCAAATTATATTCACAGTGACCCGAGAACGTGTTTAGAAGTTATTTCCAGAAATCTTGCTAACCTATTTCGCTTAACAACAGTAGAGGAACAAGAATGTAAAGGAATATTCAAGTTATGAACAGTTTTGACCGCTGGATAATTCAACCGTATTTCGATTCAGAATCCAAATGTCAAATATTCAACGCACACATGGCAGCATAATATGTCATGCAAAGATATCCCGATGCATTGCAAGCATAGAAACGAGAAAATGTATGTTGTTTAACAGTTACTACATGGCTCTGAAGTTAACAGAAACATTGTACGGTTATTTTACCAATTGTCACGCGGTCACGCAATCATCGTTTTTGATGTTTTTCGAGTGGCGAATAAAAGAGTTTTCTCAGAAGCAAAACGTCAATTGCCCAAATAAAACTTTCAAGATTCCAAAACTATATCATCTTCTTAGTACGTAGCTGCAATATTATAAAATTTGGATCACTGGCACATGACTAAAAAACTATTCTTTTTGACCCACCGGTTGGATTTTCCAAATAGTGCACTTTGATTTGGAATTTATTGGACTTCTTAAACTCGCTCAATGTTTATGATATTAAGCCTAGAGATCAAGGAAGAGTTGTGCAATACAGCGATGGTGTTGAAATATTTCTGTTGTTTTTAGTTTTGATATACGAATGGAATGAATTTGATGCATTTTCACTCCGCCGACAGTCATTACATGGTGTCTGAAGCCAAAATAGTTTTTTTCGATTTTCTCCAAAACAAATAAATATTTTCCCAAACAAACTACACAGCGTTTATATTCAGACCAAGGGCTACTCATATGCAAAGTTAGAGCGAATTCCATTTTTGTGATTTTTGCCACCATATATATTGGTTTTTTGTTTGATAATTGTACGGCCTTACACTTAATTATGCCAAACTTCCAGTTCGATCAGTAATTGCATAATTAATTTTAGCGCTTCTAAATGACTATTTCTTTGCTGTTGATGGAATTCTGTTAGTTTTCCTTTCAAGAGAACTTTGGTGCAAAGATTGTTTTGACAAATTTTCTTTGGAGAAAACTGCAAAATTTGTCCAAAAAAAAATAAATAAATAAAAATAAATAAAAATAAAAAAATAAAAAAACATTTAGCTTATGTAAACATTTTCAACTGAAATAAATGTCGACGCGACGCCGGCTGTGTTCAAAATGTCGCTTACTGTCTTTGATTCCTTTTCTAAATGCCCGATGAAATGATTATAATAGTAATAGAGTTGATGTTCTTGGGCTTAAATATGTTCAGAGCCGGAAGCTCGGGCCAAAATGAGCACGCAACGTCGTACTATCTTTTTTAGCTTGCATTACATATAATTTGTACGTACTGTTAAATAATTCTTCAAGACAGCCTAGTAAAGTCCCGGGGTAAAGTTCAAGAGTATGACAATACAGCGACCATTGAGCGTACAACTCAGCATGATCTACGTAGGAAATCCATCCAGACACACCAAAAACCTAATGCCTTTCGGTTTAATTAGACTTGAAGTAATTAGCTATGTAAGCTTCATAATAATTTCACAGGCTATAATAATTTCAATCGCTGCCCATTCTTACGCAACAATGATCTACGCCGTTCATTATCTTATCAAGATCAGATTCCGATAAAGATTCAAATAAGTTCAGAGTCCGCGGACTCTACCAGTCCAGTCCAGTCCATAACAATCTCAGTCCAGTCCATAACAATCTCAGTCCAGTCCATAACAATCTCAGTCCAGTCTGCGTTATACAGTATGCCCAATTTGATGTCTTCCGCCGTTAGATTGGACAAGTGGCCGGCTACGCAGGCTATTTCACCAATTCATAATTACACAGAGCATCAAATTAGTAACTGTGAAATTATGAATCGAATTTCGTAGATAGTTGTTATAAATAAACAAATAAATAAATAAATAAATAGGATGAAAGTAACGAAACATCACAAGGAACATGTCACCGAAGACCTACAACAATTCATAATTCTTCCTATTTACTAAATTCGATTCAAACTTTTCACATTTACTAATTTTCAGGATGTTCTTTCTTGTTATGCCTGATATATTGTCGCGAGTTGGCACCACAGGTAGCTCCCCTACTAAAGTTCTCAACATTGACTCCAATTCCCTCAAAACTCGTTACAGACACCACCAAAGAACACATAAAGGCACCATGTGATAAAGATAAGTTTTCCTATCAAAATATTTTAATCGAAAACCTCCATATACATTGCCTTATATATTTGGCAAACACAGAGCTTGGCTTGTGATGCCACCGACGTTTGTGAATAAATGTTTTATAATTTTTAAGCAAACATTGCCGTAATCGAAACCGAACGCTGTTTGAAAGAAGAATTCATACCGATATGTTGGTTCTAAATCTTTTCGTAAAGAACTCGATCAGTATGTGAAGTAATATTGCGAGGTGTGGTTTTCATATACATATTCTACAAGATATAGTTTTTCAAACGCTCTACAAAGTCACAAAGACGGCGAACACCTGCGCTGGTTCTGGACTGGTAAAAGCATACTGCAAATAAAGTAATACTCAAAGTTTTGCAGGGACTTAAGAGAAAATCGATTAAAAATAGAGGTAGGTATATTTTTCTCTGCTGACTTGGATTGCTTTTAGCGAATGTAACAACTTTTTTTCAAAATTTAATTGTTTAAAAATATATATTTTGTAATCCTAAAGCTCATTGTTTTTCGTTTTTTCTCGATAAAAATAGTTGAAAATAGTCATGTTGTGTTTTTTTCTATATTATTTTTGTTGTGGGCCAAATTGGAAGTAGTATTTTACAATATGAGTGGCAATGTTGTATCTTATTTTAGTCGGGTCTGTTAGTGACATAAAATGTAGGGATCGTGCACTTTTGAGTAAAATCACCAAACTTGGCACAGATGTCCCTTGGGTCATACTGAACAAATTCAGAAGGGGTGCCAAAAGATCAGACAAACAGGGGGGGCACAGCACAATTCCCGGTACTAAAACAGGGGTAAAATAAGGCTTAAATCAAACAGTAATCCAGGACACTGATAATATATAGCTAGCTAGCTTAAAAATCAATTTAAATATAATTAAATACAGCATACACTATTTTGAATGAAAAGAAGTCTGCTCAGGTACGATCTAAAATATTCCCTTTGGGGGAGGGGAGAGGCAATTTTGTCACTGGGTTTGATAATGACCCCAAATGATACATCCTTATTTCAATCTTTTTTTCTCTATCTCCCGTTTCTAACTATAAACACTACTGAAAAGCATGCTCCGAATACATATTTCATTTTTGTGTTGGTTAAACTAGTTCATAAAAAAACAGCTTCCCTATATAATTTTAACGAGTGAAATCTGTATGTACGCTTGCTAATAATTGATTAATCATGGCGTAACAAGAAATCAGAAGTAAAGAACAGCCTCTTTACTGTTGGAGCTATTGACAACATAGATCACAACCCCTCGTCAACTACTGCACAAGGTTCATTTCATGGAACTGGAATAAGTATTTTCCACGTCCCAACAGAAGAGTGTGTCCAGCAAGCCAATCAGCGGGCAGCTGGTGAAATGTCTATAAGCGATTCAGAAAGAGATATTAAACTGCCGAATGATTACGCACCAGTTGAAGCAGTCGCCATTAAGATATCAGAAGTGAATATTCCTGTTCGACTGCAAGTTAGAGAAAGCCATAACGATACCTCCCAATTTCCAGATGCCATTTCAAAGGAACAACATTGGCTTGAACACTACCGGAAGCACTTAGATACAGAGCTCACTAAAGGCAGTTATGTGTCCTGGGCTGGATATCATGCATCTTTGAGAGAATCCAGAAGACGTCCTACGCTCTGTTTAAGTGGAATCTTACCTCTCTTTGATGAGAAAGCAGCGACAGTATCAATGATGAAACATGGCCGCTTAGACGTTCAGAGGAAAGTAACATACACGTACTATCTTAATCCTTGAGAAGTTCAGGACTGTTACCGCCCGTGTGTGACCAGCCTTTGCTCGCCATTGCTATAAAGTCTATTCAATGGAAATGGCCTGAAAGCTATTGAGAAGACGTGCACATTGTGATGCTAGGCGGCCTCCACATAGAGATGGCGCTATGGTCTGTTTGCGGTGATCTCCTGGAAGCATCAAGCTGGACAACTGCTTTGACGGAGGCTGGTGTATCATCATCTGGTACCTCTGAGGCCTTCCTCAAAGTGTCGCACCAGATAAACATGTGCTGCTCTGCATGTACATACGCTACTTCATAATGCTTACAAACAACTAGATGGTGAGGACGATGATATACAGAATTGGCAGAATGATATGTTGAGGTCTAGTCCAACATTCAAGTTCTGGCATATGATCATGCAATTAGAACTAACAATTCTAATTTCACACTTTACATTGCGGTCCTACAGGTGCTTGCTCCTTGGTTTTTCGCCCTCGACCATACAAATTAACTCCAAATATATGGCTTCAGTTGCATATTAGAGACATGAAAAACCTACCCGACTCGCATCTATTAGATAGATGGTTGGTGGCTGGGCCAGAGGGTAGGGTTAGTGGATTAGTGGCGCGCTGTTTGGAACAGCTCAAAGATGCCTCAGCCTCGTCATACACGAGAATAGAGAACACCACGAGCAAAGATGGTTGGTGACTGGGCCAGAGGCTAGGGTTAGTGGATTAGTGGCGCGCTGTTTGGAACAGTTCAAAGATGCCTCTGCCTCGTCATACACGAGAATAGAGAACACCACGCTCAAGGTACTTAAGGCCTGGTTCAAAAAGGCAACTTGGAAAATCACATTTCTTGTAATAACTCGCTGCTCTAATTTACTTAGGCACTCATATTTAGGCATAAGGTTATATACAAGATTTGAGACAATTTAGATCTAACAATTGTGACGTCATGTGGTCACGTGACCTTATGGAGGAAAATATAGTTTTTCTTAAATGCGGTCGCGAATTCAATTCACAATGAAATAACTTTTACGTAATAGCGTTAAGGATAACCAGTTAAACAAGATAGCGTTTAGAAAACCTCGGAATTATATATAGTTTAAGAGAAAACTACAGAAATATAATCTGATGAAATGGTCACGTGATCTCTTTTCCGAAATATTCTCCTTGCAAAAAGCGGGAGACAGGTTTTCTAAACGAGGGTTAATAGATGATCATAAACGTGATTATACACAACTATTTGCTTTCACTTTCCTCTTAAACTGGCGACCGCATTTTATATTTTGTTTTCAAAATTATTTGTCACGTGGTTAACCACGTGATACGCTATTTTGGATTTCATTCACTTAAATGAGTAGAGGATATAAAACTCTCAAGCTGTGCCAAGTTTTGTGATGTTTAGTCAAAATGATTAGACATTATAATTTTTTTCGTTTTTCTGCTATTTAAGGCTTGAACCAGGCCTTAAGTACCTTGAGCGAGCAATGACTGTCTACGCAGAGGAATTTCACGACCAATATGAAGAGTCTTGTTAGCACAATAGCCGAATACGGAAATCTATTTCTGTATGATTGTCCTGAGCTGGTTGTGCTTGACACACGCAACTGCACCGACGAGTCGGTTGTGAAAACCGTGCGAACTGCAGAATTGGTACATTAAAGATGTCATCCAGGACAAGACAGTGTCAGTTCGTGATACTCTTTCAAATAATTTTCTGCCTTTGTTTCAAGCGACAGCAGCGAAAGCAAATCTCCAAAGCATCTCTCAAGCTATCGGCTGTAACAAGTTAACTTCCCTGTGTTTGCAGTTATCAAAAGATTTGTTGTAGTGCTTTATAACATGAACAGCAGCGCTACAAGCGTAAACACAGCCAGAAGAGAGTTGTGCATGCACCAAGAAAGCCAGAACGCTTGATAACATCCCACCTACAGTACCTACAGAGGTATGCTAGCTTTGCTACGACTAATAATTTACTCTAAAGATTGTTTCTGACCCGACTGGGTGATTTTGGTTGGAAAATAGTACCCTGTTAGATCGTGCCAAGAACATTCCTACTTCCACTGGTGGAAAATAACTGGAAAGGCAACGCATCATCTCGGACCTAAGAATTAATGGTTACACGAAGGGTTTCATCGACAGTCAATTGAACAAACCAAGTAAACAAAGAACTGATCCCCCTAAGGAAACCAAAGGGTTCGCTGTCATACCCTACGTAAAGGGTGTATCGGAAAGGGTGAAGAGAGTGTTAAAACGTCACGATATAATGAACGCTTTCAAACCCGTACGCACTCTGGCACATTTCCAAAAAAAACAAAGATCGTCCTACAGAAGCGCAACAAAAAGGCATTGCATACAAGGTCAAATGCAAGTCTTGTGATTTCACATACATCGGTGAATCAAAAAGATCTTGGAAATCAAGAGGAGCTGAACATAGACCTGGAACATCTGCAAGCAAAGAATCTACAATAAAAGATCACGCGGAAATACTGGACATGACATTCATCCCAACTATGTAGAACTTTTGGAACGTGGAGTATTGAACCAGAAGAAACGACTGTTTTTGGAATCTTGGCATTCCACTGTGGACAAAAACTCTGTTAATGAACGTACATGTATAGACTTCCCAAGGGTATACAAATCCTTTGTGGGAGATGCAAATTCTGCACAAAATCCTACCGATTGACTTGTTTCAGACCATTAATTCTGACGAAGACTACAGGACGTAGTCGAAAATTTAGTTATTTTATTGTAAATAACCCTTTTTAGATCAGTTTCAAATCCTTAAAAAAAAAACATGTCTATTACTGATCGTCCCAATGGCATATAGTACTGAAAATGACCGATGGACGCTGGCGGCCCCTTTGGACTGAACTTCCAGAAGCATCAAATGCTTGTCAGAACTCTTAAAGTGTGGATGCAAGAAGGGATGTTCCAGTTCACGTTGCAAAGCCAACCTTCCATGCACTGAGCTCTGCACCTCAGTCTGGAGGCATCCACTGAAACTCGAGTTCTTAAGGTTTAACAACAATCACTTCAGCACGTGAAATAGGTTATATTTATTGTCCTGTTTATATTTTATGTATACTATATTTATGTATTCCCATGTCTATTCAAAGCCCAAAAAATGATTGTTTACCACATTGAATTGATTGGATCGGGGAGGTTGGCTAATCTAACCCCCCCCCCCCCCCCCCCCCCCCCCCCCCCCGCCTTTAGTTTTCATTCAAATATTGTTTGTTGTATTGAATTACATCTATCTACAACAAATAATTGACTTTTAAACTAGCCACATATTATAAGTGTCCTGGATTACTATTTGATTTAAGCCTTATATTACCCCTGTTATAGTAGTACCATAATTGCGTGGGGTGCTGTGACCCCCCCCCCCCCCTGTTTGTTTGTCTGATCTTTTGGCACCCCTTCTGAATTTGTTCTGTATGACCCAAAGGACAACTGTGCCAAGTTTGGTGATTTTACTCAAAAGTGCACGATCATTCCACTAACAGACCTGACTATTATAAGGCTTTGTAACAAAAGAAAACAAAGAGCTTTATTAGTATTCTCTATATAGAGAATACTAATGAGTCCATTGTTAAAGCCCTATTAGTTAATTTATGAGATATAGAGCGCACAAATGCTGGGCGCTGATTGGTCGAGTGAGTATGACTATATTCTAATTATATATAGTCGTTAAGAATACAAATATTAAGGGAACCCGCCTATCAATTTTTGGCAACTCGTACAGACATACACCATGCACCCATTTCATATAATTATGTTAGTGATCATATGGACTACTTGAAACAGGAATATCATTTTTCTATTGTGAGGTCTCTAGTCGCGAAATATTCCAATTTAATGTATTTATCATAGATACACAAACATTAAGCAAACAGCATAATACTCTCGACCAATCCGTGACTTAACGAACATCACCTTTTCAGAAACCTAGTCTAATGATAATAGAGACTTTCTGCACCAGAGGATCTCTTCACAGCCAGAAATAGCATTTGCATGCAAATAGATTTTGCGCCAAATTGTCAATATATCGAATGATATCATTGCAATCCTTGCACTCTAGAAGATTAATATACTTGTTCAGTACTTAGACTGCTTGACATTTCGTATTTTCAAGTAGTTATTTTTTGGTTAGAGTTCCAATGTTATACGTTTTTTAAGCGGAGAGAACGATGGACCAGCTTCTCATGGAGCGGGCGGGTTCCATTTTATAAATTGAGAAGGCCTTGCATAAGGGGTGGGCAATGAATAAGGCCTATTTGCAAGCTAACTGTTTTCACCTACAGCTTATAATTAACGCGGCAAATGTGCGATTCTCGTCGATTGTGATTTAACTTTAATTTGATTATAGAAAGAACGAAAGAGACGACACATACTGACTTTGCCATTGAATGAAGTGAACTTCATAGAATATCCAAATATTATAGCGATCGTGTTTTTGCCTTTCTGATCTGTTGGGTTTTTGCTTGTTTGTTGTCGCCTTGAAGTTTGCACCGATACATTTACACCAATTAAACTTATAGCGCCAAATCTGAGTTTACCAGGTGGTTTGAAGAGGTAAATACTTGAAGTCGACTGTTTGTGACCTGATTAATAAAGCATGAAACACGCGAAGTTTAGGTATCTTTCTAGATGGTTCTTATTGTATTCGAAGTTGAAAAGGAAAAGCGAAAACAATGCTTCAAACTTCGATCGCGATAACCCCATGTCCTTATTTATATATATATATATATATATAAGACCGATAACTTTGATTTATCGAATCTTACTGGAGACGAGTAGACGTTAATTCATCGCTTCATAAGTGATTTGGTTGCTGAGTACAAAAAAGACTTGCTGAAATGATTACAATATGAACGTTCTGCACCAGCGGATCTTTCAAGGTTACTATTATGTACATAGCACTTTTTATATTATTATTTACTAGACAGAGTTCTCATATTAGATTGTCTAAAGCTAAGAAAAAAAGGTTTGTATTCGAAACTTGAATAAAGTTATTATTATTATTATTATTATTATTATTATTACTATTATCACTTGAGATTTATCCATTCCTCTCACTGAGATGGGCAAAATTGTCGAGGTCAAGTCCATTGAGGGCGTAGCCCAGCATGTGATAGCGTTAATTACTAAGTTTATAATAATAGTGAAACGATGAACACTGCCGTATCTTATGCTAACAGATCCTCTGGTGCAGAAAGTTTTATTGTCATTTCTGTCATTCCAAGATGCGGAAAGTGATGAACATCGTCTACTCGGCGATTCTGAACATAGCCGGCTTCAGTCAGATTCAATAAATAAAAGTGAAACTAGTTATACATGATCTCTGGAATCTTCACATCACGCCTAAGCAAAATCATATTCCAACGGCCAGTATTCTAATTGCTAAGTCTTCAAGTGATACCCATGATCAGCAACTGAATCATGTCAAATAAGAGACGGCACACGGTGAGTTTGTCATGCATTGAACCAAGTAAAATATAACATTCTAACATACTTTCATCGATCAGTGATAAGTGATTTAATTTGCCAACAACAGTACATTAAAATATATGGTCATGTAATGTTCTTGCCGTTTTATCAGTATCCACTTATCATACTGCTTAAATATCTATGGTTGATTGATTTGATTGGTCTCTAGACTGGAAATGCTTATTGAAGCCATGCCCACTTGAATGATTTTGCCGGACGGTTTGAATATTGGAACAATAGATTCTGGATCGAGAAGCATAACCACACCAGTCCATATAAAGAGGCACGCATTAGCAGTAGTTTTAGATCGTTGGTATCTTCAGTGGTTGAGCATCCAGCAGACGAAGGAAAACAGCTAACGTTTATCAGCTTATTTGAATGGTGAGAACCAAATCATGCAGTATATTCATGAAATGTCATTGCAAAAATGCCCAAAGATTTCCCACCATATTTCTTACTTTGTGAATGACTGAATGGTTTATTGTTATTAATAATTATACTTAGCAGTGAAAACTGGCTCAGTTTAATTAACGATTTACCAGATCCTTATCCCAATTGAAAATGGAAGACAAACAATATTCTTAGTGCACGATGAAAAGAAATGCCTTATATGTGAAAACGATCCAATGTTACTCATAACACTGATACCTACAATATGTTTGATCCATATATTAATCATAATTGCGCTTATGGAATTTCAGATCAAAATGAAGGGTTATGGGCTACTTTGTCTTGTCGTTCTGATGGTGGTCTTGGTGGAGGTGTCGGAGAGTCGTTCAAAGTATCCAAAGTATCCAAACTATCCAAGGGCGATGAGGGACGAAATCAGATATCCCTTCAAACGATGCGCAGCACTGAAAGAAAGTTGTAAATCAACTAAATGTTGTAATTCTGACGCAGTATGCAGCTCTCTAGACTGGAAATGCTTCATATATTAACCATAGCTATGGTTAATCAACCTCTTCGAATAACTTTGCACGTCAGAACATCTAGCAACATCAGTTGTGTTATCGCACTAACAATAATTATAAACAAGATAATTGTAACTCAGACACAACCGAAATCAATGTTGATTGTTATAAAAGAATAGCGAGAAGTTATGTGATCATTTTTACACCTCAATTTATTGTAATATGACTATAAGATTAAAACACTGTGGAAAGTATTTGTTTCTTGCATCCTGATGTGTTGTCCGAATTTATTTTAGTATCATTTTCAACCCAACAATTGCTGGATTCAATCAGTTGATCAATCTCCATAATCTCATTACTTGCTCTTAAAACAAACATGCAATACCGTCCAATCAAGCAGTTAGAATTCTAGTCTCTTTGGTTTCTGGTATCATCAGTGATATGTTGTCTAAATGTCATTTTCTTCGATTCTTACAAAGTAAATATTATATTGATTAGACCTGATGTGGAGAGATGCATGGTTCACTGCCAGTTTCTAATCAGTAACACATATAAGATTTATCATTTGCTGATCCGTTAAACAATTGAGTGCGTAGCCTAGCGTGCGGTAGCGTTAATTACTATTAGTTTCAAGTTGCGCTCACCAACCACCCAAATCGTCGTAAACATCTACTCGTCGATAGCCTTGCATTCTGCACGTAGCTGCAGTCAGATTCAATAAATCAAAGTTAAGCTGGTTTAGCGTTATCTTTGGTAAAGAAGGAATACTTAAAACAAACATGCAATACCGTCCAATCAAGCAGTTAGAATTCTAGTGTCTAAAGTTTCTGGCAGAGCTAATTAATTTTATCGTGCTTAAATAAACTATTCATTCGTTGTCTCAATGTCCTAATGTATAATTTCAAAACGCTTCACAGCTAGAAATACCATTTGCATGCAAATAGGTTTAGCTGCAAATGAACAGTAGTTATAAGAATACCAAGGTAAAGGGAACCAATCCATTTTTCGCAGCTCGTACAGATATCCATTACCTATTTTTATGATTGAGTTAGTGATCATATGCACAGTTTAAACCAATAACATTCATTTGCTATCGTGAGGTCTCCAGTCGCGAAAGATTCGATTGTTTTTGTCATATAGACTGAGACAAACATTATGTCAACAGCATAAGACACACTCAAGTTACTGGCCATTCGTGACGTAACGAAGAACACCACTTGAAACCTACGCGGCCTAATGACAATAGAGACTTTCTGCACCAGAGGATCTCTTAGCCTGAGAGATGCATAGTTCACTCTTTATATGTCACTCAACTTAGTAATTGACGCCATATCACACATTGGGCTACGCCGTTATTGAGGGCGTGGATGATCGTAGCAATCATATCGAAACCAGCCTTCAGAGAGCACGATTCGTAACGCCAATGGGATGGTCACTAAAAAACATCAAGCACTAAAAAAGTCAAGTTCACAACAACGCAGAGAGATTATCTCCGCAAGAAATTCCTTATCGTTAAAAAAGACATGACGTAAGCTAGACCCATCCATAGTTGCTAAGGACATGCGCAGTACTAAAGATGTGTTAGGTCAGTCGATGAGTTTTTGACAAGTCAACAAATAGTTAGCTATTTTTTCAAGATTCGCGTCAAGCGGCACGTTTGGAAACATTGAAGAGGAAGAAAAAGAAGAATCAGAGGAAGTGGGGAACAGTGCTAAAGAAGATAAGGCAATAGAAGACATGAAGTCACTTGTGGCGAAGGAAATAGATCTCAGTCACCCAATCATTTATGACACACACAATATTTGTGAACTTGTGGCCACTGATAAACTAAGCGTCACATTCAGTGTCACTGCTTTGCGAGAGATCTGTCTTTATTTTGACATAGATGTAACTGATGTTACAGCGAAGCGCAAGAATCCCTACACAGAGAAGCTTCATCGTCTAGTGGGGTCATGCACCTGTCATCTCACCAAAGCCTGCTGACTGAAGGTTAGAAGCTTTTAAAGGGAGCGATAAATTACGAGACAAGAGTCACTAAGCAAGAAGTGTGAGCATCTAAATGTTAAAAGCTAATCATTTCTTAGGTTCTTCAACGTACTGTATATTTCGCAATGACTACAATCATGCGCTGTATTTTCCCGCCTTTCAATCGACAAGTAGCGCATGATGTACCCAGGCACATTCTTGTGTATATTTGTGCTTTGTTGGTGATATAGTCTATCTACAGTTTGATAGTTTGGTGAACTGTTCTTTCTGTCAGACTATATACGTACATTTCTATACATTTTAGTATAAACTTTCTTGAAACTGTTTCAGCGAAATATACACCTATTCCAAAAATCGTTGTCCCGGCCCGCCAAAAGCAACAAGCAAGAAGCTGACGACCGCAAAGGGCATTGGGATTTTCTCCTTATTCATTTATTCATCCGTAGACATTTTGACAACATGAATTTTCAAATCGCTGAATAGTTCCAAATGATTGCTATCCAACGCTCGTAGGGATAACTTCTCAAGTACCACGGATAAATAAATTAATTAGGAGATTCCCAAAGTCCTTTGCGGTCGTCAGATTCTTGGTTGTTGCTTTCGGCCCGGACAACGATATTTGGAATAGATGTATATGAAAATACCATAAGCTGTCTGGCATGTCACGCAACACAAAAGTCGATCAATATTTTTTTTTAATTTTTTTTGCAATATTCGTCCTTCCGATATAATTAAAAGTACAGAAGTTTTAAAATATAGCAAATGAACAATTTC
>JAUJYZ010001475.1:417500-465815 GCA_033675265.1 Actinostola sp. cb2023
TGCTCCACCATTGAACAGAACTCTTCGACTAGCCAGTGATCCAAGATTTGCAAGATCCAACCAGATGCTTGACGCCCAGCTAGTAAAAATTAAGCGAAGTGGCAAAGAAAACACCAAACACAAACCAGCCATAGAAGTTGAAGATTTAAGACGGCTGAAAACCAGTGGAGTATTTTCTCTGATGAGTACTCCTCTATCACTTCTCCGAAATGTCTGGTTCAACATTGTCCTCTATTTCTGTAGAAGAGGCCGAGAAGGACAGAGGAGCCTTTCCACCAAAAGCTTCAAGTTTGAAGTAGATGCGAATGGCCGTAGTTACGCTACGATGGCGCACGACGAGGCATCTAAAAATCATCCAGATGCTTGACACCGTGGGCTTGAAGGATGTCAGTAGTACCGAAAAAGAAGCCAGGATGTATGAAACAGAAGAGCTTAACGACGGCTTTAATTTAAAGCATTAAAGCTTTATCTTTCAAAGATCAACCCCAACTGCACTGCTTTCTTTCAGTATCCAAAGAGAAACTGGAAGCCCGAAGAAGATTAGATGTGTGGTATGAAGAGAGGCCCGTTGGAGTTAACACTCTCGCCAACACGATGAAGTGCATAAGCGAAGAGGCCAGCTTATCAAAGGTTTATACAAACCATTCAGTCAGAGCCACTGCAATAACACTTTGGTCAGATGCTGGGGTTGCCAACAGGCATATCATGGCGATTTCAGGTCACAGGAATGAGCACTGAATCACTTGCTCATTACAATTCTCGGCCGTCGTCATCCCAACTCTACAACTGTAGCACAGTCCTTTCAGACGCGTTGCATGGCCCATCAGTCAGTACTACAACTTCAAGACAAGAGCAACTGGCTTCAATTTCATTGCCGTCGTCGTTTTCTCAACTAGCACAAGTGCCGGTTCCATTTTTCAGCCACAGCACCATTGCAAATATCAACATTGTTTACAACAACAACGAGAGCCATTCAGTATTCAAATAGATGACTGTTTTCCCGATATTTTGTCGCTTTGAGTATTTCACTGAAAACAAACAACACGTTATTTTTTAAGTTCCGATATTCTGAAGTAGGCTTTTTGGCAAAAAATCACCCAAAACATTAATTTTTTACCACGTTGATGGTAAGAATTCCCATTTTCTTTCATATAATAACCATCTTCTGTAATACTGGAAAGCACAACACTTGATTGCAACACATCTTACCAACAACACGTAAACATAACTATGGTTTATTTCACAACAAGTTTTAATATTTTTTACCAAATTTCAAAATATGTCACAATTTAAGACTTTGAACTATAAATGCAGCCAAGACAGCTGGTTAAATTCTAAGATGAACAATATAAATTTCACTATGATAAACAAAATGGTAAAATAAGTTCAATAATTGTTTTTTATACCCGACTGGTAAATTTCTCATGAATTCAAATATTTCTGAACTGTGCTGAGCTGAAAAGGTGATCAGAAATTTCTGATCACCTTTGGTCCATATCTGGTAAATTTCTAAAAGAGCTGAAAAGGTGATCAGAAATTTCTGATCACCTTTGGTCCATATCTGGTAAATTTCTAAAAGAGCTGAAAAGGTGATCAGAAATTTCTGATCACCTTTGGTCCATATCTGGTAAATTTCTAAAAGAGCTGAAAAGGTGATCAGAAATTTCTGATCACCTTTGGTCCATATCTGGTAAATTCCTAAAAGCCAACTGGGCTGAGCTGAAAAGGTGATCAGAAATTTCTGATCACCTTTGGTCAATATCTGGTAAATTTCTAAAAGTCAACTGGGCTGAGCTGAAAAGGTGATCAGAAATTTCTGATCACCTTTGGTCCATATCTGGTAAATTTCTAAAAGCCAACTGGGCTGTACATGTACCGTACAGTCGAAGCTTTCCTTGCAATCACTCTCGTAAGCGACCAGTTCTAGTTACTACCACCTTTACGAAATCCCATTTGTATTGTCACTCAAAGTCTGTAATTAAAATCTCTGGTAAGAGCATTACCAACTGCATGGTTCCTTTCTTTTTAAGCTCTCATAATTAGTGCAACCATTCCAGAGGCTGAGTCGTATTAGTCCAATTTACTCACTAACTTCTTCAATAAGTCTTATTATTATTCTTAGACACAAAATATGTGCATGGTTGTGTGAAACATTGCTTGCAAGTGTGCATCATACTAAATATTGTAGTAATGTGCAGGTATCGTGCTTACGTATTACTGTATACATCATAAGAGCTTAAAGGTGGCCACACACTAGGGACCAAGAAGCAGGGACATGTCCCAGAAACTTGCAGCAGCAACAAAATCACATTCTGTACATACGAGGGAATGTGTAGTGGGGACATGTAGTGGGTATATTATAATATATCTTTAGCAGCAACATAATGACAACATGTACACACCCATGAAAATGTTGTGGGGACGTGTACCAGGGTCATGTAGCAGCGATATGTCCCTCCGTCTGAACTATTGTATTCCTAGCCATGATCCACAAATCACCATATGATCCACAAAGTTCAACTGGTTGGACTTCATGGGACATGTTGCAGGGTTGTTGAGGGCTCAAGTGTAATAACTGGTCCTAAGCGAGGGCTCAAGTGTAATAACTGGTCCTAAGCGTAATAAAGGTTCCTAGCGTAATAACATTTGGGTCTTAGTGTAATAAAGGTTCCTAATAACCTATCGGTCTAAGCGTAATAATCATCAATAAGGGTATTGATATATGATGTGGTATATGATGTGTCAACTGGCATTTCTTTGCCAATTTCGTTTTTTCTTTTCAACCACGCGCACTAGAACTAATAAAAGTGATCAAAATGTTTGAGCCGAATTCAATATTTTGAATCAAAATTTAAAAGCAATATTTGTCTTTTTTACTGGAATCAAAACAGACGATCATAGAGACCTTTTGTGCCCAACAGTCTGTGCAAGATGGTTAACTTCAATATGGTCACGTGACGTCACACTTGATTGACAGGTGTTGTCTCTCTTGGCCATGGTTCTAGATGTTGTTGTTGGTCATTGTTGAGACTTACCCTTATTGATATGATTATTACGCTTAGACCTAAACAAGGTTATTAGGAACCTTTATTACACAGCTAAGAACCAAATGTTATTACGCTACGAACCTTTATTACACTAAGAACCAAATGTTATTACGCTACGAACCTTTATTACACTAAGATCCAAATGTTATTACGCTAGGAACCTTTATTACGCTTAGGACCAGTTATTACACTTGAGCCCTCAACAGGGACAGAATATCTGCCAAATTTAACTCGTGCTTCATGGCTTTGAACACAATAGTTCATGATCAGACGGAGGGACATGTCACTGCTACATGTCCCTGGTACACGTCCCTGATACATTTTCATGGGTGTGTGTACATGTTGTAATTATGTTGAGCTGCTACATGTACATATCCCCATTACATGTCCCTGCTATTCATTCCCTTGTGTGTACAGAACGTGATTTTGTTTCTGCTGCATGTATCTGGGACATGTCCCTGCGTCATGGCCCCTAGTGTGCGGCCACCTTAAAGCTCTCGTAAGCGACCAACCTTTGCTGTTTCAGCGCATGGTCTCATTTATAAGCGACCAGCTCTGATCTAGTTACTACCACTATTTCAAATTTCCGAGGTGCTCGTTTACGAGAGCTTCGACTGTACTATGCACTTGTATCATTTTTTCCTCTTATCCATTCACTTGAACCTCATCTGTCCTCAAAAATCCTGTGCGTATTGTACATCAAGTGAATTTAAAATACAATGCATGTGTGTGAGCAACATACAGCTATTTCAAACAACGTTGAATGACGATTGCATGACAAAAATAATAAGCTATAATACTATTGTTCACTTAGTGCTACATTGTAGCTATCACTTTCTTGACCTCTTTTACATCCATTTGTCCAGTACCATGATTGTGTTAGATTTGTTTATGCTTCACTCTATTGAAGAAATACAGAAAAGTGTCAAATATGAAATGAAATTTGTAAATAGGCAAAGTGAACCATGGCATGTAAAATACAATGAAATAGCATGGCTATACACAATACAAACATTTTGAAATACATTTGCAATTACATGTACATACATGTACATGTAACACATAATGATCATCATAATCTAACAGTATATACATGTACATGTACATGTCTAGTGTCTTCTGTACATGTCGATTATGCCTATACTCAGCATGTGTTTATAGTACATGTACAATGTATGTAGTGTCTAGTATGCATGTCTATTACAGTAGTATGGAATGTCTATATAGTGTATATTATGTACAACTATACTGTATATATGTACATGTACATTGTAGTGTCTATTTAATAATAATAATTTAATAATAATAATAATAACGATTTATTAAACAGATCTTAAATGGTATCTAAAATTTATATCTAAACTATCTAAACTACATAATATATATCTAAACTACATTAAACTATATAATATATTTACATAAATAAAATTTGGAAAATTTAACTAATAGAAGAAAACTCTCCGTGCTATACAAAAATAATGAACGCTGAGGTCTTGAAAGCTGCTAGTGGATGCACGAGTGGAACACACGTCTTCTATTCGCTTTATAATATAAAACTAGTTTTAAACAGGCTTTCTGCTGCTCCGTGCATCTATAACATAATAATGCATGCTCAGCAACCAATCAAATTGTGCGTTCTTGGGAGGTACACATAGTTTTATATTATTTATAAACAAATTATATATTGTATTAAATCCAAAATGCCTTTGTATGTGGGAGTATTCATTGAATCAGTATAGTTTCAACCATGTGAATTTATTTTTAACACCGAGCTGATGGACACATTGTCCAAAAGCTCGGTATTAAAAATAAATTCACGTGGTTGAAACTATACTGATTCAATAAATATATTGTAGTGTCTATATTCAGCATGAGTAAGCGGCATGTAGTGTATATTATTATGTACATGTATATACATTGTACATACATTTTATACCACTTAATAGAGGTAGCAAATTTATGCAGAGTTTATATGGCTGAAACTCCATTCGGGAATTTTAAAACAGGCTGCTCAATAGAGAAAGACTAAGGTCGGTGTACTGAGTATAAATATAATAGACACTAGATGCATTATGGTGTAGTGTATCGTGTACGTATGCTTGTTCAAGGATAATTAGGAACTCTTGGAATTGACTAGTGCATTATATATAGCATAGGCTCTTAAATCCAGCAAGCCTGCCTCAATAATTTATTATACTACATTGTACATGTAGATGTCTATAGAGTATAAAATGTATATATAGACATATTATAGACATGTATATGAGCTTGTTTTTACACACTTTTGACAGGAAATATATGTCTGCTGTATATATGGTGTATATTAATATTAAGCTTACATGTTAAAGCTGTACATGTATTATCGGTAAGTCTCAATGTGTATACACTGTAGTCTGTACTTTATACTGCGATGTCTATTATACAAAATATACAATATTCTGCAATTCCGCGCATTAGTGGTAAACAAACAGTCGAATCATTATCTGATTTAAGTTTATACAATCTATAGGTAGTATAGAATATTACTTTAATCAGGAATATTCATGTATAAGCTTACGTATTAAAGCAATAACTGATCGATAAGCATCGAATCTCACCTTGTAAAATGAGCATAAATTCTTGAATTTCACTGTATGTTTGTAAATAAACAGCACTCTATCACACATGCCATTGTTCCATGTCGTTCTCCAGGGATTTGGTTGAAGAAAAGAGTGATTACTCCACGATAAAATACTAAAAGAATTCCTAGTTTCACTCCACGTTCTAGAGCCGTTGCAACACCAAGAAAATGGCGCTCAAAACTGTATTCTAGCCAATCAGAGTGAAGCGCTACAGAGGATATGTTCCAAATATGGAGTGGTCGTGTGACGCCTGACTGTTTATTCCCGGCCGCCATATTTTTGACGGTTGGTTTGTTGTGTGCTAAGTTTCGATTGTTCTTTCATTTCCCCGGTCCTTTCGGACCGGTATTCGTCTTATTTACTGGTGATAAGAATTCAACGAACTACAGCAATGGTCTCGTAACGAGCCAGCCTACACAACAGTCGGAAAACGAGCGGACAATCGATCGTACAATGAACACAAGAACCCAAGTATAAATCTAATGCCCGATATGATCTACTGACATCCCAAACGAACCGATGGCATCACCAAGACTACTACTCGAGCCCCAAAGCAATGATCTTTCACGAAAAACGAAGCAATTACTTCTTTGAAGCATGAAGACGTTTTATTTACAGTGCTCGACTCTAATATCGTGCCCTTCTTTGGCTAGACAACGTATAAAGATGGTATTGTGGATGATGGAAAAGTTCACATGTAATGATGTATCCCTGCTTAGACAGGTAAGCTTATGTGCTTTTTGGAATTTTGAAGCAATCGTAGTTATCAGTTTAATATGAAATTAATGTTTATACTTGACGGTCAAACCCCGGGGTCAAACCTTGCAAATAGTGAAATCCATAAGCTTATAGACAGTAGTTGTACAGTTTATGCATCAATCAGTGGCTTCCCCCTGGCCCTGAGTTCCACCCCTGGGGACCCTGGGGGATTTGTTCCAATGTCCATTCAAACATGATATCCCCCTGGGTATGGCGTAGAGGACTCTGGACAAATCCCCACACCCTGGGGGAACGAATGTACAATGTAGTCATCAGTGTTCAAATACATGTAATTCCAAGTGAAACACCAACCTTTGTCGATAAATACAACTGTACAATGTACCTCAAAGGGATTTGGAGGTACTAGTACAGTTTTTTTAATCGCTTGGTCAATGCTACAGACATATAATTAATAAATACAGTCATAATTTAAGAAATTATTATTATTATTACATGTACATATAAGAACATGCCATAACTTTATAATAAAACACAAGTTGTATACCATGTATTCTGTAATCTCTTACTGTACCATATTTTGGGGGGGAGGGGAGGGGAGGTGCTTATTCGAGGGGGACGTTTATTTCAATTTTTTGTGGGCAAGGAGGGCACTTAATCGAGGGGGGTGCTTAATCGAGGATATATGGTAAATAAAAAAAATGTACATGTATGTAAGTTTTGTAGTGCAATGCGAAAGTCAATGGGGAAGTCATCAAAACCCACCCAATTATTGGGCTCTCCATTCATCATTCATTTATTATAGATTATTATTATTTTGAATCAGTAAAAGAGACACTGATGATGCATGCTTTTTGTTTGTTTCAGGTCGAGGTACAACCTCCCTCAACAAACGTTGCCTGGAGTTCTATGCCCGTTAGCTGATTTGACCTCTTTTTATAAAAGCTTGCCAAAATCTTCTATTTTCTAGACAAGGAATTTCATTTTTCAATGTTATTTGCTGAAATATTGGTTTGGGAATATCGGAAGTCATTTTGGAACGTGTTCATAGTATTTGTATATGCTAGTTGGGAGTATGCTTATAAGTACACTGTACATTTGTAATACCATGGCACTGTCAGAGGGATATTAGTGATTAAATGTCCCTGATGTTTTGCTGTGTTTGTTCAAAATGCCGGCTTTTTCGCTACTCGCATGAGTATGTTAGCCAATCAGATTGCAGGATTAGTGTACTCAGAAATTTCTGAGTACATTTTCAGCCCAGTTGTTTTTTTAGGAATTTACCAGATATGGACCAAAGGTGATCAGAAATTTCTGATCACCTTTTCAGCTCTTTTAGAAATTTACCAGATATGGACCAAAGGTGATCAGAAATTTCTGATCACCTTTTCAGCTCTTTTAGAAATTTACCAGATATGGACCAAAGGTGATCAGAAATTTCTGATCACCTTTTCAGCTCTTTTAGAAATTTACCAGATATGGACCAAAGGTGATCAGAAATTTCTGATCACCTTTTCAGCCCAGTTGGCTTTTAGGAATTTACCAGATAGAGAGTGAAATAATGTCCGCACATTAGAATTCAATGTATGGTCAAAAACACTTAGCAGGTTACTAAAAGTGTCTGTATTGCATGAAATGTAAATTTGCTATGTTTTGGTAATAAAAACATATGATAGACTGATTTTGTACCAATTTTTTTTTAAATGGTAAAAAATCTATGATATATCTCTTAAATTGACCATGTTTTCTCTACTTCAGAATATCGGAACTTAAAAAATAACGTGTTAAACACGTTTATAGCATTCTTTCTTGAACTTTAGATAAGTTTTCTTGTCAAATTAAAGAGTTATAATTGTCAATGGACGAACCCGTGGCAGCTGTTGTCACTGCACTCATTCACATAATCAACGACTTTTTTTGCGCGTTTTTGAGAATTTTGTATTTGATCCGAGAAAATATAAACACCGTTTTAACATATTTTCTTGTGTTAATATTTATATAAGAGAAATGGTAAAAATTGTCAATGAAAAAACCCGTGGTTGTTGTTGTCACTGCACTTATTCACAGAATCAACGATTTTTTTTCGTGCGTTTTATAATTAGACAATCATTTAACGTATTGAGAATCTTGTATTAGATCAGCAAATAAAAACACCGTTTTGATATATTTTCTTGTGTTAATATTATGGCTATGTTATAAAAGAAATGGTTCACGCTTAGTGTGCGTCCATCGAGTTATGGATGCACTTGGGAGGTTGCTTAAGCACTCAAGAAGCTAGAGTAGCACTCGGCTACGCCTCGTGCTACTCTTACGCTTCTCTCGTGCTTAGCAACCTCCCGCGTGCATCCTTAATTACTAAGTTACGAGAGAAACACTGAACACTGCTGCATCTCTCCCGCTAATAGATCCCCTGGTGCAGAAAGTGTCATTGTCATTTCTGTCATTCCAATTTGAGGAAAGTGATAAACATCGTTTACTCGTCGATTCTGAACATAGTCGGCTTCAGTAAGATTCAATAAATAAAAGTCAAACTAGTCATTCATCATCTCTATCTATTAACTTCACATTCCGCCTAAGCAATAGATAGATAGATAGATAGATAGATAGATAGATAGATAGATAGATATATAGATAGATAGATAGATAGATAGATAGATAGATAGATAGATAGATAGATAGATAGATAGATAGATAGATAGAGAGAGAGAGAGAGAGAGAGAGAGAGAGAGAGAGAGAGAGAGAGAGAGAGAGAGAGAGAGAGAGAGAGAGAGAGAGAGAGAGAGAGAGAGAGAGAGAGAGAGAGAGAGAGAGAGAGAGAGAGAGAGAGAGAGAGAGAGAGAGAGATAGATAGATAGATAGATAGATAGATAGATAGATAGATAGATAGATAGATAGATAGATAGATAGATAGATAGATAGATAGATAGATAGATAGATAGATAGATAGATAGATAGATAGATAGATAGATAGATAGATAGATAGATAGATAGATAGATAGATAGATTCCAACGGCCAATATTCTAATTGCTCAGTCTTCTGGTGATGCCCATGATCAGCAACCGAATCATGTCAAATAGGTGAATAATACTTGCATACATTCAAATAGGTTTAGCGCCAACTTTTAAAGTCGCAAATGAACAGTTCTTTATTTCTAGTAATAAAGAATACCAAGATTAAGGCAACCTATGCATTTTTTCGTACAGACATTCATTACCTAATATTTCACTAATTGTGTTAGTGATCATATGCATATGCATAGTTTGAAACAATTAAAATATTCATTCGCTTTTGTGAGTACTCCATTCACAATATATTCGAATTCTGATGGTGTTATAGATACACAAACATTATGCCAACAGCACTGATGAGACCCACTCAGTAATCCAACAGCATCACCCGAGAGTTAGATACAACTTTCTGCACCAACGGAGGATCTCTTAGCCTGAGACTGATGCATAGTAAATCGGCACTTTGTCTATCTCACTCATAACTTAGTAATTAACGCTATCGCACGTTGGCAACGCCCTGATAAATATATTGTTTATACATGACATGAGAAGGTACAACAGAACATGTATTTATTATGGATAACTTTGATTTATTGAATCTTACTGGAGACTTAGACGTTAATTCATCGCTTCTTAAATGATTTGGTTAATTTGCTGAATGCAACTTACAACTTAGACTAATTCAGTATTAATACGATACAATATGAACGTTCTGCACAAGCGGCTCTTTCAAGGTTACTATTATGTACATAGCATTTTTTATTATTATTGTTCATTAGACAGAGTACCCAATTAGTTTGTCTAAAGCTAAACACATCGACACTTGAATAAAGTTAGTGTTTTTATTATTGTTATTACTATTATCATTATTATTATTATTATTATTATTATTATTATTATTATTATTTTATTATTTATTTATTATTATTATTATTATTATTATTATTATTATTATTATTATTATTATTATTATTATTATTATTATTATTATTATTATTATTATTATTATTATTATTATTATTATTATTATTATTATGTTGTTGTTGTTGTTGTTGTTGTTATTATCATTACTATTATCACTTGCATGAGATTTATCCATTCCTCACACTGAGATGGGCAAATTTGTCGATCCTTAAAAGAAGGTCAAGTCCATTGAGGGCGTAGCCCAACACACTGAACACTACATCTCTCACGCTAACAGATCCTCTGGTGCAGAAAGTGTAATTGTCATTTTTGTCATTCCAAGATGCAAAATTAAAGTGAAGAACATCGTCTACTCGTCGATTCTGAACATAGTCGGCTTCAGTCAGATTCAATAAATAAAAGTCAAGCTGGTTATACATGATCTCTGGTATCTTCACATCACGCCTAAGCAAAATATATTCCAACGACCAATATCAGTCTTCAAGTGATCCCCATGATCAGCAACCGAATCATATGTCAAATAGGTGAATAAGCTAACTGTTAATGACTTTGATTATAGAGACAACAAAAGAGACGGCACACGGTGAGTTTGTCATGCATTGAACCAAGTAAAATATAACATTCTAACATACCATCATTGATAAGTGACTTAATTTACTAACAGTAAAGTAAAATCGCCGCGATTTTGCCGTTCTAATCAGTAATCACTTTTCATACTGCTTTATAACTATGCTAATGACTACTTCAGTACTAGCCAACAATATCCCTTTCTTCAAAGCCATGTCCACTTGAATGATTTTGTCGGATATTTGAATATTGGAACAATAGATACTGGAGAAGCATAACCACAACAGTATATATAAAGAGGCACGCATTAGCAGTAGCTTTAGATCGTTGCTATATCTTCAGTGGTTGAGCATCCAGCAGACGAAGGAAAACAGCTAACGTTTATAATAATAAATAATAAGTTTTATTTTTATAGCGCTAATTCCGTAAAGTCCATTAGCGCTTTACAAGTAATTATAATTACTGGGATCAATTAAAAATTAATTTATAAATATATAAATTATATTTATATTTATATTTATTTATATTTATTTAATTATATTTATTATATCAGCTTATTTGAATGGTGAGAACCAAATGATGTAGTATATTTTAAAATGTTAAAGATGCAATGCAATTGCCCACATATTTTCAGTCCCCATATATATTTATTTCTTTTAACTCAGTTATTTAATTAATGACAAATATATTAACTGACCAGAATCTGTTCACCCGCAAAATGATAGTTTCGGGTATTCGAAACCTACTTTCACAGTCGCCTACCTGCAGTGTGTTTGATCTGTTAATAATTATAATTTCCCTTTTGTAATTTCATGATCAGATCAAAATGAAGGGTTTTGGACTGCTTTGTCTTGTCGTGGTCTTGGTGGTCTTGGTGGAGGTGTCGGAGAGTCGTTCAAAGTATCCAAAGTTCAGGACGATGGACGACATGAAATCTCTCAACTATCCAAAGGAGATGGACGACAAGAAATCTCTCAACTATCCAAAGGAGATGAACGACAAGAAATCACTCAACTATCCAAAGGCGATGAACGACAAGAAATCTCTCAACTATCCAAAGGAGATAAACGACAAGAAATATTTCAACTATCCAAAGGAGATGGACGACAAGAAATATTTCAACTATCCAAAGGAGATGGACGACAAGAAATATTTCAACTATCCAAAGGAGATAAACGACAAGAAATCACTCAACTATCCAAATGAAATGGACGACAAGAAATCTCTCAACTATCGAAAGGAGATGGACGACAAGAAATCACTCAACTATCCAAAGGAGATGAACGACAAGAAATCACTCCACTACCCAAAGGAGATGAACGACAAGAAATATCTCAACTATCCAAAGGAGATGGACGACAAGAAATATCTCAACTATCCAAAGGAGATGGACGACAAGAAATATCTCAACTATCCAAAGGAGATGGACGACAAGAAATCTCTCAACTATCAAAAGGAGATGGACGACAAGAAATCTCTCAACTATCCAAAGGAGATGGACGACAAGAAATCTCTCAACTATCCAAAGGCGATGGACGACAAGAAGTACCCAAACGCTCGGCCGCCTAAAGGAATATAATAACATTGTGTTGTCGCACTGACAGTAAATATAAACAAGATAAGTGTAACTCAGAACCGAATCAATGTTAATTGTGCACCTCAATTTATTGTAATATGACTATAAGATTAAAACACTGTGTAAAGTATTTGTTTCTATTCTAGTTCCATCCTATTTCTTTTAGTAGTCATTTACCGACAAATAATTTCAATCAGCTGGTAAATGTCCATGCTCTCCATAGCTGCTCATAAAACAAGCAGTTAGGTTCTAGGTTCTGTTTTACTGATGTGCTGTCTAAATGTCCATGCTCTCCATAGCTGCTCATAAAACAAGCAGTTAGGTTCTAGGTTCTGTTTTCCTGATGTGCTGTCTAAATGTCCATGCTCTCCATAGCTGCTCATAAAACAAGCAGTTAGGTTCTAGGTTCTGGTTTACTGATGTGCTGTCTAAATGTCCATGCTCTCCATAGCTGCTCATAAAACAAGCAGTTAGGTTCTAGGTTCTGGTTTACTGATGTGCTGTCTAAATGTCCATGCTCTCCATAGCTGCTCATAAAACAAGCAGTTAGGTTCTAGGTTCTGTTTTCCTGATGTGCTGTCTAAATGTCCATGCTCTCCATAGCTGCTCATAAAACAAGCAGTTAGGTTCTAGGTTCTGTTTTCCTGATGTGCTGTCTAAATGTCCATGCTCTCCATAGCTGCTCATAAAACAAGCAGTTAGGTTCTAGGTTCTGGTTTCCTGATGTGCTGTCTAAATGAACCCATGCTCTCCATAGCTGCTCATAAAACAAGCAGTTAGGTTCTAGGTTCTGGTTTCCTGATGTGCTGTCTAAATCTCCATGCTCTCCATAGCTGCTCATAAAACAAGCAGTTAGGTTCTAGGTTCTGGTTTACTGATGTGCTGTCTAAATGTCCATGCTCTCCATAGCTGCTCATAAAACAAGCAGTTAGGTTCTAGGTTCTGGTTTACTGATGTGCTGTCTAAATGTCCGTGTGTATAATTCAGCTTAAAACGCTTCACAGCCGGAAATACCATTTGCATGCAGATAGATTTAATATCGCCTAAAATCGGATAAAGACCAGTTCTTTATAATTTCTAGTAGTTAAGAATACCAAGATTAAGGGAACCGGAACCTATGCATTTTTCGCAACTCGTACAGACATTAATCATTAAATTACCTATTTCACGCGGATGTGATTGTGTTAGTGATCCGTAATAGCTGATATTGAGTCATTGCAGTGTAACTTCGATATCAGCTATTATCCTATACATATTACATCTCAGCCAATCAGAGTTCACCATTTCTATGAAATACAGAGCGGTATTTCATAGATTTTTCTATGAAATACAGAGCGGTATTTCATAGTTTGTATTAGCCAATCAAAATGTTGTAAATTTTCCCGCTTTTTTCTTCCACTGGACGCGCTCGCGTCGTGTTGCTACAATCTTTGCATAAATTTTTTTTAATTTCAAAATCCAAACTCATTCAACGATTCAAAGCATTATAAACATGGCTTCAAGTTCGAGAAATAATTCAAATCTTCCTTCACTCTCAGAAGAAGCGTTAGAAAACAACAATTGACACGACGAATTCGAAATTCATAGCATTTATTTCTACGAAACTCGAAAAGCTAAGTAGAAACGACTTGACAGTTTTAATTGTTGATGTAATATGAATAGGATAATATGGTTATTCCATGGTTTTCTATGGAATACGGGCGAAAATTTCACTCAAAAATTATATTATTTTAGTATACAACTCGCCTAAAGGCTCGTTGTATACCAAATAATATAATTTTTTCGTGAAATATTCGCTCGTATTCCATAGAAAACCATGGAATAACCAATAATTATACACAGTTTGAAACATGAATATAATTGTTCTATTGTAAGGTCTCTAGTCGCGAACGATTCGATTTTTTTGTTTGTCATACATGTAAGTTGGGCTACGCCACAGGGGCGGATCCAAGGGGGGGAGGGCATGGGGGGCCGGTGCCCCCCCCCCCCCCCCACACCCCCCTAGAAGAAGGTGCGTTACGGCCCCTTAGTGGTGCACCCCCCTTTCAAAATCTCTAGATCCGCCCCTGCGCCATGATAAATATGTTGTTTAGATATGATATACGAAGGTATGACATAACATGTACACTACCGATAACTTTAATTTATTGAATCTCACTGTAGACTAGTCAACATTCATTTCTTATTAAATATAGTGTATGGACATGGTGTGAAGATGCACTGTTCTGCACCAGCTACTAGCATGTCGTGAGTCTTCAGCTTGTAGATAATAGTAAACTTGAAAGATCCTATGGTGCAGAACGTTCATATACTGTATTCATTTCAACAAGTCTTAAGACTGAATTAGTCCAAGTTGTAAGTTGTACTCAGCAACCAACTCATTTAGAAGCGATGAATTAACGTCTACTAGTCTCCAGTAAGATTCAATAAATAAAAGTTATCGGTGGTATATATGTTCTGTTGTACCTTCGTATATCATGCATAAACAATATATGTATCAGGGCGTTGCCCAAAGTACGATAGCGTTAATTACTAAGTTATGAGTGAGATAGAAACAATGCCGAACTATGCATCAGTCTCAGGCTAAGAGATCCTCTGGAGCAGAAAGTATTTGTTAATTGTCATGCCGATCATTAGATTCAGTTGTGCTCACCAAGCAAATCGTCGTAAACATCTACTCGTCGATAGCCTTGCATTCTGAACATAGCCCAGTCAGATTCAATAAATCAAATTTCAATTTACAACTAAAACTTTGTTGTCTCTGGCATTAATATTAGTGTTTTATATACTATAGACGTTTCGATCCTCACTCAGGTCTTCTTCAGTAACGATCTTGTTACAATGCGTATGCCATTTAACTGAATAGCGCGCGTTAGTGCAATTATAGCATACGCATTCTGAATACCAAAGCATGCACATTACAACAACTTACTTCTTGACATTATTATGTTCGATATATGAATGCATTAATTACCAGATAAAAATACCGACATCCTCTACAGTCTTAGCTTGTAGCGGTAAGGTATTCATGTAGCTGCACGAAATGTCCCGACACACGTCAACGCGTCCCTATCTTGCTCTCTAGTAGAACGATGCAGCTTGTATTCACGTCAACGCGTCAATGCAATAACGCGCTGACGTGGGCTCTACGCTTCTACAGACTACGTGTAGACTCCAAAATTCTACTCTATCAACGGGTCCGTCACATCAAGCGTAGGCGCGTAGACACAACACCAGTAGTTTCGTTCTACTATAAAAGATAGGTACACATTGATTCCAAGCGTAGGCGGATAGATATAGCTACACATACTACTCTCTCATCAGAATTAGGCTCTTTGATTTCAAGCGTATAACGTAGGCGTAGGCGCGTAGACACAACACCAGTAGTTATACAGTTACACATACAACTCTATCATCTGACTTGGGCTCTTTGATTTAAGCGTAGGCGCGTAGTTTCAGACTGAGATAGCTTGGCGTGGTGGGGTATTCTGCAATCGCTCCGAATACAAGCTGCTTCGTTCTACTAGAGAGCAAGACAGGGACATATAGTCAGGACAATACGTGTGTCAGGACATTTCGTGCAGCTACATGAAGACCTTGCCCTTGTAGCTTGTTGTGTTTACTGGAGACAACATTTTTTTTGAAATTGGTGAATGTTACTTAGGGGTGATGTGAAGATTCCAGATATTGATTTAAAAACACTTAACAGTGTGATTTATTGAATCTGACTGAAGCTATGTTAACGTTCAGAATGCAAGGCTATCGACGAGTAGATGTTTACGACGATTTGCTTGGTGAGCACAACTTGACTAATGACAATAGAGACTTTCTGCACCAGAGGATCTCTTAGCCTGAGAGAAGCATGTTTCAATGTTTATAAATCACGCACAGCATAGTAATAGTACTTTAATATTCATATAGCGCCCTTACGGTTTCTCAAAGCGCTGTCAAATATAATTACAATTAATCTCGAATACTCCAGTTTCGAGTTGTTTAGCACCGCTGTACTACTTGACAAAAGATGCATGCATGCATGGTTAGCCTGGAGTCAGTGTTAATTATTCACAAATACCAACGAGAATGCGAACAAATGTTGTTGACAGTAGACGATACAACACCTCCAGTCAGAGAGTAGTAACGCATGGAATTATAAAATAATGTTTCTATTGTCCAATATCAACAACATTTATTGGCGTTGTCGTTAGTATTTGTGAATAATTTACACTGACTCGAGGATAACCTAGTCCAGTCCCGGACTCACTTTCTAACCGCTCCGACAAGCTGAAGTCGCGGAGGAAAGAGAGTCCAGTATAACTTGCATGCGCATGGCAGCTTAGCAGCCAATCAGATCGGAGCTGAATAGACCAAATCGACTAACACAATGTTTACATTCTTTGACCCATTTCAGGTCTTTTGGGAATACGGTTCTTTGTCTGTTGTATTTCGATTTCAATAGACATTTCAATAGCATTGATATGGAAATCAATGAAAATGTTGTTTGCAAAAAGTTTTGAATTGGTTTAAAGAATGTAAACATTGAGTCAGCCGATTTTGTCTATTTTCAGAGCACGCAAATGTAATATGGCCAGTGATATGTTTACATCACGTGGAGCTGTCAAAATAAATGGAATGAAATGGCTGACAGCGCGTGCAGATTAATAAAGAATAAATCAGGGACTTTCCAAAGCCCGTACTCAAATTAACAAAAACATCCGGCTTCCCACGAGTCACTTGATACTGAATATATGGCTTGGAGCTGTTCAAACTTTAGAACAATATTATAATACATTTAATTACTCTTTGCGAGGGAAAACTTCACGGAATCGATGAAATTCTTCACAAAATTAGACTGATATCGCTCATACAGAACTGAAAAACTGCGCAATATAAATATTAAATTATTAAACTAGGATTTACTGGAGCCTCCGCCATTTTGGAGATCAGACAGGCTTTGTAACCAGGCGACCACCACATATTTGTGGTGGTCGCCTGGCTGCTAAGCTGCCATGCGCATGCAAGTTATACTGGACTCTCTTTCCTCCGCGACTTCAGCTTGTCGGATCGAGCGGATAGAAAGTGAGTCCGGGACTGGACTAGAGGCTAACCCTGCATACACGCCTGTGCTGTCTGAATTTACAGCGGTATCCGCGAACTCGAAATGGGACTATCAACGCTATTATATCACTGTGCTATTCCCTCAATGGCTTTACGAATGACCAATTTTGTCCAGTGATTAAAAATTAAAGGAAACTCTGATCTTGATAAATATTAAATTTGGGAGTTTTGGATCAATGTTTATAATACTAGTTTATATCTATATATTTATATTTTAAATTATCGCTGTACATTAGTTTTGTTGTAATTCTGAAAAGCCCCATGGGGAGAATTAATAAAGTATTATTATTACTAGTTATAAAACAACTCTTATATAACGCGTGCTCTGACTGGATGAAAACTAACATGTTCAGCGAAAGCAAAGAACGTGGTTTCCACGATTGTACGACCTTGAAAGACCTTGACACTAAGTACTGGATTTTAACGAATTCCATTGGAGTTTATTTGTAGTCAGATATGTTATATTTGTTGCACCTTTAGTTGCTACTTTTTTCGCTACTTTCGTTGCGCCTTTCGTTGCCACTTTCCAGTGTCTAATAGCATTGCGGGCTCAAACGTAAACATGGCAGATGAACAGGCGAACTCAATAGATTTGGAAGTTGATCAGACAGGTACGTATTGTATTTTCCAACGAGATTGGAACTCTCTGAATTATTATATTTTTGTTACGGGGATACAGATGATATGTTTTGAAAATGATATGTAATGTTTCAAAACCGAGAATGAGGACTAGACGGGGTTTCCAGTCCGAGGCGAGTCGGAATTCAAGGCTTTGGAACGATTTCTCATACTCATTGATTATTACATGCAATGGCCTAAAGGTAATAAATAAATAGTTCCAAGGTTTTAGCCCGGAAAAGCAAGAATTCCGGTCTTTGCATATGCTCTGCTCATGCGCAGAGTCGAGGATATCATATCCCACATGTGTTGGACTCTTGAGAAGTCGGCTTCACCTCGGACTGGAAACCCCGTCTAGTCCTCATTCTCGGCTTTGAAACATTACTTCAAGGAAGCTTTTAGATTATAAATATGCCGGACGGTGTAACCATATTGCGACTTCAATGCCGAGAAAAACAGTACAATATATTTAACAATTATCGGCCATCTTGCCGAAACGCTGTAGGTGATTTTCGATAAATGGTTCGAAGTTCTCGGCCAATCAGCGCGCTTCATTTTCTATGATCACCTGTGTAATAGGCGACTTGCACTAAGAGGTCACGTGACCCCAACACCCTTAAATCGAACAGCAGTGTCAAAATAAATTCCAGAAATGAAAAGAGCAGCTCGAAATTAGTAAAAGGGCGAAGTTTCAGCGCATAATGTCTGACACAGGAGAAATGACAACAATAAATAAAATGGATCTTTTCTAAGATTTTGTTTGGAAAGCATTTTCCAAACAAAATCTTAGAAAACGATGAATTTTATTTTTAATGTCATTTCTCCTGTGTCAGACATTATCCGCTGAAACTTCGCCCTTTTACTAATTTCGAGCTGCTCTTTTCATTTCTGGAATTTATTTTGACACTGCTGTTCGATTTAAGGGTGTTGGGGTCACGTGACCTCTTAGTGCAAGTCGCCTATTATACTAAACTGTAATAACACTGAGTTTCTGTCAAGATTCGCTCAGTTTGTTATTGTTTCAATGTTAGAATAGTTTTGTTATTGTTGTTTGCGTCTCATGTTTATTCATGTTTTCTTCATTCGCAGACAGAAGTGGGAAAAGCAGAAACTCTGTTTATTCCAGTTTCAATTTTTTCAATACTTTTTTCCTGTATTATCACTTTTTGTTCGACGCCTTTTAAAATGTTATATTGGATTTATTTATTTTAATTCAGTGAAGACACTTGGTTTTCAATCTTAAAATTTCAATTGTTAATTTATAATGTTTAAGTTCTGTTCGGCAAGAGTTGAAAGGGCGCTATATAAAGATAAGTATCTCAATCGAATCAGTAGGGAAAACAACAGACGTCATATAACAATTTCGTCGCTCTCTCTTTCAGTATGACTTTGATGTTATATCGAATTTTTGTTTTTATAATGTTCAACTTTTGAAGATAACTTTTTTTGTTCGCCAACTGAAGTCTATTATTAAAACCCCATGGAACTACAGATTTGAAACCAAACCACGTGACGATATCGAGGGTAGAAATTACATATAAACGTTAGAACATTGTAAGTAAAAAACAACACATCCTTCTCAAGAATTTAATAATAAATACTATATCTGAGGTTACATATTGCATATTGGTCATCTTGGAAGGCTCAAAACTATAATTAAAATTGGAATTGTTTAATTTATTATTATTATTCTAAACAAATAGAGCTCTAGTCAAATGTATTAGTTCGAAAATCCCCGCGGAGTACTGTGAATAGCCTTGTCGGGTAATTTCGAACTTACTTTGTATTCATAACGTTGGACAAATAGTTGGCAATGATAGTGTTTTCACCGTGGCCTTTATCACTATCGTTGCCGAAAGATGGAGGAGAAACGTTTCACTGGCTTTAAATTCTTCATGTTGGTGGTTATCTTCCGAATTTCTTGTGCAGGTAAATGATCTGAATCATCTCCCTTTATCAACTCAGCGTCATAATTTGAACTTTCACGATTTAATAGTATATTCTATTTTTTTTCGTATTTTATATTTTACAGGAACATATGAACTCTAGCTCATTCGAAACTGAAAATAGCAAAGTTCAAACCGCTTTGAATTAACGTTTTTCAACTCTTAACTATCGCTCAAAAGTACTCAATAAGTTAGTACTTTCAAAGTGTATTTGCAACCTGCCTCGCATTATAATTACGTCTTAACTCTGATAGGTATTGTAAACTAAAGATGCGCCAAACGAATTCCCAAAAAAAAATTTCCTCGACTCAAGCAAATCTAAAATTTATACAAACTTAATTTTAGTTCAAAAATTTTTTAAATACGTCTCATCGAAAGTTGCCAGCAAAGACAATGATGATAGTTTTATTTGCGCCATATTTGCACTTATATATGTATATACAGAAAAAAATGTAAACGTCTAGTTGGCAAAGGTTGTAATGATGTACCACTGCATCTATGTGAGCAATAATTAATCTTGTGATGTGAATGTTTGTTTGCTCACCTGCAATTTTTATAAATTTATTTCGTTTAAACACCACCACCTTGATGTCGAAGAGTTATATATATTGAGAGGAGATTGATTTCAACAGCGCTAATTACAGCAAAAAGTGGTCAAACACTACTAGCCAGTTTTGCACAGTTTGAATTTCAATCTTCGCTTTGCAATTGGGTCTTATTTTAATCAAGCACAAGCTATTAGAAACAAAATAGAATGTCGGTCTACAACATTTTAAAATCATTTTCATGTTTTCCCCCCTAAATACATAGATCTAGTCCGTGTTGACAGTTTTCGAATGAAATTTTCACTTTGGGTAAACACGACACCGACAATTCACGAGTGCCGTGCTAGAAAAGTAAGGCACGCGTACCTAAAGTTAGGAGTGCCGTGCCAAAAAACTATTACTTGTTGTGTAAATGGAGCTTTAAGTTTCACTTTACCGGTAAAAAAACATCACAAATAATTTGAACTATTTGCTAAAAGCTGATTTAGCATTGCTCAAAACGTATTCTCATGTCCATTGGTTTATCGCGCTCAATACGCACGTTCGTATACAACTATCCTCTTAACAACACTTATATGAGAAAATTATTGCATCCGCTTTCGATATGTCGATATGGTTCGGATTGTTTGCAAATACTATTAATATTCAAACGACGGGACATTAGTTTGATGTCTTACTTGTTGGCTTTCACATTCTAAGGAATGGCATACAACAGTATATTAGATATATCATTCTGTTTTACATGAATGTAAACGTTTTAGGGATGACACTGTAGAGTCTACTTCTTCTATTACCCCGTTCACACCAAACCTTGACACTCTTAAATTCGTCCATTGGGTATTGGAAATTAAAAATGTTGATTATTTGGACACACCGTTTTAGTATGAAAAATAACGAGAAGATATCTCAGTTTGATAGCCATGTTTTACTGAATATTTCGGTCTCTTGGAAATGCTAGTAAATAGAAAAAAACCTTTGAATTATCGATAAAAAACAAATTATTTAACATTGCATAAACGACCGGTTGACTGTCTTTCGTGAAGTTGAATGGTGAAGTTTGGTATGTTGTTTAGTATATTTTTCTAGAAATTCCCAAACTTCGCATTGAATCGCTGTAACTGAGTCAGAATAAACACTCCAAGGTTCCCGGCCCATTAATCTGGAGGGGTACTCCCCTATCTATATGTTATACGGGTATGTGCCGCGGGATATAGGGTATGGTTTCTTAGATCCTTAGGTCTGGGATAGGGTATCGTTTTTGCACTTTTAGTCTGGCATAGTGAATCGATTTTGGTCTGGGATAGGGTATAGCTAGTTTTCACAATAACGTAACGCGCCCAACTACACCAGCTTTAATTATCGTAGTCCGTTACAACTTACAGTTCACCAAATAAAACAGCCGTCTGGGATAGGGTATGGAAAATCGCATTTTAAGCCGGGAATAGGGTCGTCAGGGTTTTGAGGTGACCGCGGTACAGGGGCGGGCCCCCCCCCCCCCCCCGACCTGAAAACTTCACACTTTCACAATAAGGACTTGAGATGTTTCATTCGACTTATTTTACTAAAACAATTCAATTTCTACGAATGAAAAGTAAACATCTTTCACGGAATTAAATTTCAACTTTCGAATTTCGAAAACCGCAGTTTGAAAACATTCGAACAATAAAACGTTGACTAATTTTCGGTACCTTGACATGCCTTGAAAAAGCTGGGCCAAATAATTTATATTTCAGTAGTAATTTACTAATTATTCAGATCCGTACTCTTAGGGAAATCAATTATTAATTGTGTGTGAACAACAACAGGGAAATTTTGTCAGGTGTCGTTGCTTTTGAATGAATGCCGTTCTTTACAGTGATTCATCAAATAGCACCAGCTTTAATATATGTTCTATTCGACGTAATACACCTATTTCAAGGTTGTCAAGGACACCAGTCCATAGGCAATAGGTTATACCTCGTTCCAAGACCGAACTGCATTATGGTAACAGCTTCAAACCAGAAATATTTCATAAAATTCGATGCAAAATGTGTCTTGGTCTGTTGAAATTGAAATAGGTAAAATATATCATTAAGCCTTTCATACCTTTTTGGCAATTCAATATGTTACCATTATGCAGTTCGGTCTTGGAACGACCTATAATATTATCCATTACCAAAACGAGCAGGGGACTGGGACCAGGTCAACCGTAAAACTAATTCAATAAGAAACTAGCAAAATTGACCATCATTTTCTGACAGAGCAAATCAAACTTAGCTAGTATGGAAAGTTTGGTGAACTTCGTCTTAATATTGACGATGCTAGAGGGCATCAAAGATGTCTATTTTTACATACAAACTCTGTAATTTTTTGACGTTGTCCATCCAAACCATACATTCACTGTAACATTTTGGCTGGACAAAACAATTTCAAAAGTTTATAATTCCGACAGAATTCGCTCAAATCACATCAAACTTTGCACATATGATAATTTCAACATGGTGTTTCATGTCATAAACTTAATTTCGTAATTGCATTAATTATAATAAACTCGTTCCCAGTCCCCTGCTCGTTTAGGTAATGGCTAAATCCTCGAAAACCTTGAAATAGGTGTATAATTTAATACTATGATAACGTATACTTCATTTAGTCAAAATTAGTTTAATAAAGTACAAATCAGCCCGACTTTGAATTATGTCATAGTATACAAGGTTCTTATGAGATGTAAATTAAATGATGTACGTATGTAATTATGATAAAATTACATGGTGAGGTAGGGTCTTACTTGGGTTAATATGAGTCCCAAATTCACGTATGTGGAGTGGGGGCCGGGAGGGATTGGGGGAGAGAGAGAGCGGAGGAGGGCCTCTGGTGTAACGAATAACGAATCTCACTTTGATGCCGAGTATAAAATGAGTGTTTTATATTTCCGGTAAAACCGGTTTCAATGTTTTGATGTTCGTATTCACGTGGAGTAGTCAAGTGCGAACTCCGTCGGGATACAAATTTACAAATGACAGAAACCCCAACAAAGAAAATAATTATCTCGAAAGAAAGCAATAGAAACAGCTATTGTAGGACGTGTTCAGTAAGCATTTCTATATCTGGCCGTGGAAGATACAATCTCTTTGTTTTCAAGCACAGCTTCAGGACTCAATACAATACAATGCAATAACTTTTATTGAAACGCGATATTATCTCGTAAACACAACCGAAAATGTCTCTTGTTTAACGAACAAGCAGATATACCACACACACCGACAACTCTTTAAAGTTGAAGTTCTTGTCGTGAAGATACGAACAGACACTCGGTATTACTTGGAAGATCAACTTCCCATAGCCGGTTGGAACCGGGAGTTGAAAGCACGGCGAGTACATCTCGTCTCTTGAGATAACAAATAATTGCTTCTTCTTGAATTGGTTTTAATTCATCGACGTTTGGGTAGCTCTCTAAAGCGAAATTTATGGCTTTCCTGAACGACGCACGAAGACGCGATGGCATGTTTTTCAAGATGTTGACGCTTCTGGTTGTTGATTTCAGAAACCGGTTTTGGTGAGACGAACGGGTTTCCTTTTTCTGGCCAATCACAACAGTCTCTTCGCAATTGTCCAATGAAATTACGAGTACAGAATCTGTACTCATGAAAGTGAGATTCGTTATTCGTTATTCGTTACACTAGAGGCCCTCCCCCTCCCCTTTTTCTCTCTTCCAGTCCTCCTCGGCTCCTAACGCCTCTGGAACCCAGGGTACTCAGTGGTTAGAGCATCCGTTAACGGGTTCAAATCCCATCTGGGGCTCAGATTTTTTTCTGAGTCCCAAATTTACGTATGTGAAGTTTGGTTAACTTCAATTCACATTATCATGACGAGCCGCACAGAATTTAAGGCAATTATAGTTGATCGACAGTTGCTAGGATTAATTCAACAGGATTAAGTAAAGGTAGCTATCAACAGCTACGATAATGCATTATCGTATAATGCATGCTGAGCATCGGTCATGAGTCTTTCTCAATCACATTCCCGCGCTTTCTCTACACGACAACATATCGCTCTCTAAAATCTGCCATTTATGGTTTATTTCTGCACGATATTGGTTGATTTTGCCCAAATAGAGATATTCCATGTTCAAGCTATCTTTGTTGGTACCCAATGTGATTTGAAATTGCATTTTGACACGAAAGAATTGATATATAATTTGGCGGGAAGAAATGGCTTCTATTTTGTCCTGGAAGCAGCAGAGAAACTTGGCCCGCAAGAACTGTATCGCCGTGAGTATAGAGTTTGTTGTATTATCTGGATGCTTCCTGCCTTGGGAAGTCTCGATTTGCTTTAATTTTAACAGCTAGAAGTTGTGTTTATTTATTACATGCAGGACCCCTGCCGGTCGATGGTCTGTGATTCAGTCGAAGACTGTGAACATCAGCAAACTTAAGTTCAGAAGACGCATAAGTCCGTCACTTTATAGACATCGATATCTAATATATAGTGAGAAAAATCGACATATTTCCAATTTAACTGAAAAGACAACAGCTAATTTCTCAATAATTAAGTAAGGATTATGTCAGAATATGGCATTCTAGTTAATAGAAAACCTATAGTCATATAAATACTACGCAATCAGAATTATGAGCTTAGAATTATATCGTTGTCCACAGTTGTAACTGCTCTACAGGATCTAAGTAAGTGTATTCATCGGGAAAGATTTGTCACAAGTAGTCAGCTAGAATTTCTCTGGCACGCCCCCACATTCTAGTACATACAAACATGGGCTCAAATTCAAGGTTTTTTGCAATTTTCCTCGTATAAATGCATATAACTAAAAAGTTAACGACGGATTTAGTTTGTTTGATCTTTCGTGGACCATATTATCCGGTTATAATTGAAATTCGATGCAAAAAAGTACCGTATTTTTTTAGTTGAATGGGTCTACCTTACAAGAGAATTGGCGTGACATGACCTCAAACTGGCCTGTCAGCCCACAAACATAGCTTTTATTGAAACTACACAGGCCTAGTCACGAAATTAACTACGGATTAGCATAGCCCGCGCTTTTATGGACATTTTGATACCAAATACATGTTAGTCCGTAAATTTTTTGCACCGTATTTCGGCCAGTTTTTATAGAGTCCCATACAGAGTATATACACAACAGCCTCGAAGCTCTTCCTAGTATTTATATCTATTGATCATTGTATTATTTTGACTCGATGTAAACTCCTGGGCATTCAAAAATATGATGTGTCAGGCTTCTCTGGTGTTGTTAGTATGACTATTGATCACAGCAAAGTTAAAGATCACAGCTTGTGCCTTCGCCGTTGCACAAACAAAACTGATGAATCTGAGGGAACTGATAGCGGTGAAAATACTCAATGCAAAGCAGTGGTGAACCCTTTTTCCATGCACAATTAATGTAACAAGTAAGTGTTATATATGTCGATGTATTAATCACGGCATGTAATGATAAAAGCAATAATCTATGACTGATTTGGGGATTTCGTGGGGGGGGGGAGGGGAGGGGGTCAAGCGAAAATATAAATTAAACTGAAGTACATATTGCATATTATATGATATAATATTAATATACCGAAGTGAAAAACAATCAGAAACTGACAGGAAAAAAAGAAGAATAAGAATTCGAAGGGATTCGCAGGGGCTAGGACCGAAAAGACCAAATGTTCCAATTTGTAGGCAAATCTTTTCCGATGCCAAAAGCAGCGCCCGGTACCTTGCAGCTCTACTGAGGAGCGGTTCTTTCACAAATCTAACCAAAGTATGAAATGACAACAAAAGCCCGGCTCTTCTCTTTACTTTACGTGTTCTTATCCCGGGTGTGTCGCCTGATAAGAACGAGCAATCGGGTGTGTCGCCTTTGCTCAGTGAGTGTAAAGAGAATTTAGCCAGAATTTCGGATGACTTTCGCTTTTAAATTTGATAAAGATAATACTAATTAAGAAAATTCAGCAAAGCAAAATCAAATCAATCGCTGTTTTCTTGTCGATTTCATAAGTCGACAACAATATATTTTTTGTTTTTGAACAACGGAATTCGGTTTCGTAATAATTTATTATAACGAGAAATGCGAATGCTCTGTGATGAGTTATAGACATGTTCATTATAACAAGCCGCTAGGAAAGTGATAATTGGATCAGGCTGCGAGTACAATAGAAACCGTGATTCCCTGCCGAGATTTCCACCAACTTTTTAGCGGTGGAAACGCCTTAGCTAAGCAGTGCGGCTCGCCATGCAAGGTTCTATACCTTCATTTGATTCCTTTAAAAGTAATATCAGAGAAACTTTGAATTAACTTTCGGAAAGCATATGTGTACGTCGGACTATTATATTAATATATAATTATCATACCTTGAAATGGACCTCTTAAAGGAATCGAAGTAAAAAATTAACCACATCATTCGAAATTACTGCTTTAAATACGTGAATTCGATAGTTATGTTCATGTTTTGATAATAATTTACTAACTTAGCACAATTTAAACACGAGGGCGCACTATAAAAGAGCATCGCTCCGCCCACATTTTTTTGAATAATAATGAGTTTCAATATGGTGGACAATGGTTGAACATGGCTGAACAACGGGGTAAAATAATTTTCTTAATAAAGTCACATTTCAACAGCAAAGTCAATGAAGAAATTGTAAATTTACGTCTAAAACAGTTATAATAGACGGACGTGTCAATATTTTTCGTATTCGGTAGTTATCTATACGATTTTCAGTCGCACCACGCGTACCGAAGAATGTTTTGAATTTCGCGTGGCATGTATCACAACAATCAACATCCGTACTTCTTATCCAGGCCTACAAATTCATGAAGCGAAATCCTCTTTGCCTGTAATAAGCATTTCCAAGCATAAAACTATGTTCGGTTATTTCTAAATAGAGCGACAAGAGCATTGTTTTCATTACACAAGTTGTTCGTCTTCGTCGTCACCATAACAAGACGAACGACGCGAAGGCGCGAAGGCGTCTTGTTACGAGGTAAATGTGTCGAGCATTTGTACATCTCTGTACTTTTATGGTAAAGGCCGGTAAAGTTTCTAAACCTATGCTGTGAGTATATTTAATTCGCAAGTGGTATAAATTTTACGATAACTTATGAAAGCAATGATAAGCAGACAATACTAGAGCCGTGCGACTTCAAAACGGCTAACGGTTCCAGTTCAAAGTACCATAATTTTATTTTACCAAAGTAAAATGTGATAGTGAATTGTACAACAAAAATTATCCATGTGCGTTTTTAGTACTTTTTTCCACAGTTTCTTGTTCATTTGATTGATTTATAGAGCTTGCAGTTCTTGAGATCCTCTCTCTGTGACGTCTCGGTAGATTTGATTGACAGATCCAACGAACTTACCCTAGGTACCTCTCCTTTTATAGTGCGCCCTCGTGTTTAAAGTGCTACTCTGACGAAATTCGTACCATTACTAAAGAAATGATTTATTCGTAAAATAGTCTTTTAAGCTCCAAGATAGCAGTTTTAGTTGTGTTTAAGTCGATATAAGAATAAAGAAGTGAAATATTGGACTCTCAAAACAGGCAAAAATACGTCCGCCATTACTAAATTGTGTTCCTGCGAACAATAGACTGTGACGTCAGTTTCTTAATGTGAACGCGTCGCTGCACGGCTTGCTGCACTGTATTTTTAGTTTAATTATGATTAAAACATTTGAACAAGAAACAATGTCTTGAATCGCCAAAAAATCGCAGTCTTGATGCGTGTAAATTAGCCATGTGACGAACTTGCGATGAACGACATTGAGAAATTGACGTCACTTCTATTGTACAATTAGTCACCGGCCAGGAACCAGTTTGAATAATGGCGGGCTCGAAATTTGTACAAAAGAAGCTCATTTTGTGGAAGTTATTTTTATCGTAATGAAAAACGGTTTGGATATGTTAATAAACATACTACCAGAATACTAATACTAAAAATGCAACTGAAAACATCAACTTTGCAAAATTTCGACATAGTAGCACTTTTTAAAGTACTACAAAGCTTGATTTGTGTCAATGACACAAAATGTCGATTTTATAAAACTTGAGCTTAGCGGCCTAGATAATGTAATCCAGTGGCGACTTGCAATTTTCCTGTTTGAAAGTACTCGTACGTTTACATTGTTCATTTTATTGCTGAGTTTGTGAAATCGAACGTGCTGTCAGTTTTGAAAGTTGCAGGCGTGCCCTGAATACAAGAAATTATGTTAGTAATGAAAAATAAATGCATAACAGATGTTCATTAACTATTGAACTTACAGCAGTTTGTCAAACTAAATTCATTCTTTTGCAAAGCGAGTCTGACTTGTAAAAGCCCTTACAATGCCCCTTCTTTGACAGCTGTCATAATTGGACCAATCATAGATTACGTTGTGAATAACTTTTTCACGACTTTTTTCTTTTTTAGCTCAATACCTGATCTATTTGTTAAACAGATAATTTATTAAATTTTATAAAATAACATATATAACGCGCGCTCTATGTGATATAAGAGCACAAAAACATGGTTTTTATGACTTTGAACGACCTTGAAGCGATGCAGTGGATTTGTTCGACCACAAATATATTTTTTCTGTTGTCAAACATGTTTTATTTACTAAACAAAAGTCATATAATTACAGTTTTTCTTATTTTTTCAAGTTCAAGTTCTATCTAAATGTGATTTTGCTGATATTAAAACCGAACATTTGCTGAAGAATTGAGCTTCTAACACACCAAGAAACTCGACGAATCGTCCAATTATTTTTGTCCACAATAACGAAGAAAACTAAATCTAACTGCTCAGCTTTCTCAATCACATACTAACCGTTCTGTGAGTTCTATAGCTACAAATATTTTCTCAAGTGTACGATTGAAAATATCAACGAACGTCCGTATTTATACTCACAAAACAGAGCGATTCTTGTAGCTACAAATTGACTAGTAAGTTACATGTTCACATGAACATTCATATATCTAGTAAAATATGTCAAAGAGAAAAAATATATTCACATGTCTCAAAAACGGCCATCGTTTATTTTCTTGTCGAGAAAAGCGATGAAAAGAATAAGACAACAAACTGTGAATATTTGGCTACCTGACTTCGTGCTCAGTCCATTCAAGTTGTCAAATATTTCAGAAAGTTTGACGACTCTTTGTCATTGAATCGGCTCAGCTTTTCTCACTTTCAGTCTTCGTGTTTTGTTCACAGGATACACAAACGAAGTGTAACAAACATTCTTCGGTAATTTTCTGACAGAAAATAGCAATCTTCAAAACGTTTTTCCTGTCACTATTTAAACGGCACAGATAAAAGTTGTCGAGTCGCTTTGCCATTTTGATTTCTTTCGCAAGATTTTATTAGATGATGGGCGATTTCTGACGCTTTTCAGAAGAATTGCAATACGGCTCGTGATTTCCAACATTTTCTTTGTTCTTCCAACATATCCCGCGTGTTTTTAACAGAGAACAAAGACACGGCAAGCGTGTATTAAGGCTTAATATAGCGCATATATCAATCATATAATTTTCATCTGCGCATTACAAAATAAAATGATAAATAATAAATAATATACGTTTTTGATAGTGAAATAAATAAATAATGATATAATATACAATATTTATGTCATGGTAAAATAAATATAGGCTAAGACACGGCTATATTGAATCACAGACGCAATTACTACCTTATTCTCGCTAATTTTCGCGATTATTAAATATCGCGAAAATTCTCAAGCCGTATTTCGCGAGTACTTAATTTCGCGATTTGGGGGGAAAAACAGAACCAAACGTATTTAATTTCTTAGCGAGTACTAAATTTCGCAATTTTTTTGAAATCGCGAAGTTAGTACTCGCGAAAATTAGTAAGAATAAGGTACAAGAAGTTGTATATGATTGATGTAATCCAACATGTCAATGCCATCCAACATGGCCGCCGTGTCATGGTTTGCAATTATTGCTCTTGAGTAATAAAATGAAACCCATTAACATTGAAAAAGAATCACAAAGCCAGTTGTAATTGTGAGCTTTTGTTTCATCGAAGATGCTGATTGTCGCCACCTCAAGTTTCCACCTTCGCTAGACACAAAATATGCATTAAAGAACCACGTGCTAGAGGAACTTCTCGTCGAGAACGAATCTCAATGTCGCTTCAAGTGCTATCTAAACAATGACTGCCATTCTTATAACAACGGTCCTTCTACAGAGACACCAGGCAAAGAGATCTGCCAAGTAAACAACGGCGACAAGCACTTATTTCCTGATGATTTTAAGGAAGTCGGCCCTGGGTTTTCTTATCGTGAAATATATAAGGTATGTCATATCAGCTCTTATAATATAGACAAACCTTTGGATATGAGCTAGCGCGCGTTCTGATTGGTTCGCTACTACTAGGCTATCAGCTCTTATAATATAGACAACCTTTGGATATGAGCTAGCGCGCGTTCTGATTGGTTCGCTACTACTAGGCTATCAGCTCTTAAAATATAGACAACCTTTGGATATGAGCTAGCGCGCGTTCTGATTGGTTCGCTACTACTAGGCTATCAGCTTTTATAATATAGACAACCTCTGGATATGAGCTAGCGCGCGTTCTGATTGGTTCGGTACTACTATGCTATCAGCTCTTATAATATAGACAACCTCTGGATATGAGCTAGCGCGCGTTCTGATTGGTTCGCTACTACTAGGCTATCAGCTTTTATAATATAGACAACCTCTGGATATGAGCTAGCGCGCGTTCTGATTGGTTCGCTACTACTAGGCTATCAGCTCTTATAATATAGACAACCTCTGGATATGAGCTAGCGCGCGTTCTGATTGGTTCGCTACTACTAGGCTATCAGCTTTTATAATATAGACAACCTCTGGATATGAGCTAGCGCGCGTTCTGATTGGTTCGCTACTACTAGGCTATCAGCTCTTATAATATAGACACACCTCTGGATATGAGCTAGCGCGCGTTCTGATTGGTTCGCTACTACTAGGCTATCAGCTCTTATAATATAGACAATCTCTGGATATGAGCTAGCGCGCGTTCTGATTGGTTCGCTACTACTAGGCTATCAGCTCTTATAATATAGACAACCTCTGGATATGATTAGCGCGCGTTCTGATTGGTTCAGAAATTTAATAACTGTTTTATTTAAAATATTTTAAAATATTTTAACAAACATGCTAAGGTTTACTTCATATGCTTGCAGAGTTCTTTTGTGTCGTAAAGTTCAGTCCTCAGTGCTCGAAGTCGAAAAAAAGAACATGACGTCAGTGTGAGAAAATAGTTTTAACAATGGCCGTTTTCACAGGCAGAGGTGATTTATGCTTTTGAAACTAAAATTCCATGCGTGTGAAACGAATATATTATGATACACGTGACATTTATTGTAGTGTTAATCTATTTCTAGCTGGACAACATTAATGACATTGACTGCAACTCAGTCAATATGAATTTGCATTTCTCTATCCAATGTTTTCGAGATCTTGTGATGTGGCTAATGACACTTATTTTAGGTAGATTCAGATTTCAGATTTATTTGGAAATAAGGCCCTGTTTACAAGGAGGGGAGGGTAACCCTAGCAGTAGGGTTACCCTAGTACTAGGGTTACCCTAGCTCTCGTACGTTTCTTGTATTTTTCGCGTACGTGTTTACAAGGCTGGTAGGGTTACCCTACTGCTAGGGTAACCCTAGTACTCGGATAGGGTTACCCTACCACTAGGGTTGTCTTTTTCCCTTGTAAACGGTTTTGCCGAGATAACTCGCCTACCCGGGACAACTTTTTACTAGTTTCAAGGCCTTTTCAATCGACGAGTACAATTTGGCGGTTGATCAAGACAGTGGCGAGAAGCGTTTAGAAAAGCGAAAAGTAGGGCCAGTGACAGCTAAAAACAAAAGGAAAAGTAGCCCGAAAAGATAAAAAGACGTGGAGCGACATTTTTCATAAGACATTTTGTGTATTATACAAGAATATAAGTCGTCGTACGACTTTAACAGCCTCGACTTTTTTCATTTCCGCCATTTTGTTTGTTATGACGAAGCCTTGCGCGGTTACCAAGCAATTGAATTGACTCGAGGAGAAGGGTAACCCTAGTCTAAGAAATTTCGCTTGTAAACCCGGGCTATCTTTGACTAGGGTAACCCTAATGATAGGGTTACCCTCCCTCCTTGTAAACAGGGCCTAAGTTTGTATTACAAATATAATATTCCATTGACCTGCAAATAGTAGTAACTAATCTAGGCAGGTCAATGGATAACAATATAACAATAAAAAGAGAAGACTGAGCGAGGGAGTATAAATAAGTCAATAGATTTCACACAAACAAATAAATCAGCACAAAAGGTTTAAAACTTGTTCATCCATCAAAAAACTGCTAACATATTTGGTAAACACGTGATCGCCTGGTTTTGTTGTACGTTGTACGCATGGCGGAAATGAGTGTTTTGTATGAAAAGCGGAAATATAAAATATAAATAACTTTAATCGGAAACGTATGATTTTTGGCGCCCTCCCCACACACTTAGCTTATACCCCGTTCACACCAAAACTTGTTTAGTTAAACTAGGTTTTTCTAGCTTCTATGATAATCTGAGAGCATCTAATTTCACAAGAATCAAACTAAAGTCCCAAAGTGATATACAGTCTAACCCCTATTAAGCGGCCACCCATTAAGCGGCCACCCCCTTTTAAGCGGCCAGTTATCAAAGTCCCGAAATCATTGTCAGAATAACTCTGTAAATATAAACCTTATTAAGCGACCACCTCTATTAAGCGGCCGCGGCCACCTTTTGGCGGCCCCGATGTGCATGGGTTTTCCTATTGTTTTTACCCCTATTAATCGACCACAATTAAATTTGAAAAACGTAATGAGAGTTAATAGAAGGTGACAAACACACGTTTATTATATTCTTGAAGTGAGTCCACCGTTATAATATTGCCAGCAAGTCGAACAACCAGCCATCAAGTCTCTAACAGAGGCAATGGAGCTAGGGGAAAAATTGCGACACTTCGCACAGTTTCATGGATACGAGGAACTTGCATTCAGTGTCCATTGCAGAATCAAATGATCAAATTTACGCATTGAAGCTCCGTAATCCAAAGCGACAGACGCATATGCAGGATTCTTTTAAGTAACGCTCTTTCTTTCAGTTGCAGACATTGCCGTTCATGTTCTGCTTTTATGTAAATATTGACATACTGTACTTTATGGTTCTTATTAAACTACAGAATTTTCTCGAGAGGAATTGGCAAACTTTAAATTGTGTATAACAAACTGTATTATATCCGGGATTATATACATGTGCAACAGTACATTATCCCTCCCGCTGACTCATTAGCATTAAGGTATGGGATAGAAACTCCTGTCGAGCAATACGACAAAGAGCACAAAGGTGCTAAATTTGTCAACGATAGGGAGGGTGGGTGGGACGACATCTGCATTCCAACTCGATCTTGGTGAACTGATACATTTGCATAATTAATTATATCTTATATAATGCTCATTACGTCATCGCACGGGATAATGAATATTAATAGGGTATGAATAGTACATTATCCCTCCGCCCGCTGACTCATTAGCATTTAGGTATGGGATAGAAACTCCTGTCTCGCCCTTTATCTGGCACCGTGTGTCCATACGACCAGTACTTCCCTCTTTAATAACTCTCACCAATCCATATAATAAATCCCCATTCCTCACCTTATGGTTGGGTACACGCCTATAAACTACATCCCCAATACTCATCATCCTTGACAGTTTTGAAAATAAACGCGTATATATATACACCCCTTACTGAATTGAAAAAACATTTGTGAAGCCAGTCAAGTTACTTATGTCTTTGATAAAGTTCTGACAAGTCACTCATTAAAACCTATCAGTTGCCACCGGATCACTAGCTCTCCCGGGTAACACCACTTGATTTCAATTAAGAGAATGGTTCGCCGTCCTTGAAATAAATCAGACACCTGAATCGCTGCCAGAACCTGGTAAACGACCGACGTAAAAGAACGATCGAGTCTAGACCGCTGAAGAGCTGAAAAGGGGCCGGTGTCCCCACCCCCCCCCCCCCCCCTTTTAATTCCCCCCCCCCCCCCCCCGGGGGCGAATTCACCGGAGATTTCGCCCCCCTCTGGTGATTTTCCCCCCCCCCCCCCCCCCCCTTCTGGTGATTTTACCTCCTGGTGAATTCGCCCCCCCCCCCCCCCCCCCTCTTCAGAAAAATTAGTATATTTCTCTACTTTTTACGACAAGTTTGTTACTTTGATTAATAATGAAAAAATGAAAAATATAACGTTTTAAAAACTGAAATTATTTATTTTATTTATGATGAAACAAAAAATGTACATGAAATAGCCGTGTAGAAAAGCCAAGAAAGCTAAGGAATTCAAAATTATAATAACATCCTGTACTAAGTTTATACTAGTAATCTATTTCCACCGGCTTCCCTTCACTCTTTAAGCTATGGGTAGGGAAGAAACGTTGGTTACTATATACGGCTAGCTGTAATCTATTCCTTGAGGCCTTGCGTTATACTCCTCCCAATCTCAAAAATAAAATAGGATCCGAAAACCGCTGTATCCCTGTATCGGTCCCCTGCCACAAAACATCCGGGATCACGTGGCGTAAGATTATATAGATATATCTGTAAATACTCGCGGCCCGGAATCACAAGTGTCGATATGATCGCATAAATAAGGGCATTTCTGCTGCCACTCCCTGGGCTAGTAGCGGAGCGCCGTCATTAGAGATCCAATTTTTCCTGCGTAACATGCACCTTTTGTGGATCACAGTGAGTAAGTAATTCCCATTGTGGGTGTGATACGGCTTCCAGCGCTTCCAGTGATGAACTGGCAAAAGGAAGAAGGATCGAAGAAGGACCTGATAAATGTTAAGGAACATGAGAACTGAGAGACGGCAACATGATAATCAGTGCTGTCACCGAAATGAAACCCAGGGAGTGACAGCCTTGGCACCCGGTAATCCGAGAGGGTGCTTTAGAGACCCCTCCAAGCACTGTCACTGAGGAGAATAAAAGGAGACCCCCCGGGCCATTCTCATATCCGATAAGGAATAAGAAAACCAACAATTGATTAACTACACTCAAGGATAGAGATTGCTCTGTATTTAATCAAAATACCCGCCTTGATGCAGAGAGAATACACAGTAACTTCGCAATCAACGCCTCCACGGAAGGCTGGTTGCTGTCTTCGAATAGTTTTCAAAATCAAAAACCAAAAGGAGGTATCAGCCTTTGTACATGGCGGAGCGGAAGTCATCCCTGTGACCAATACTCGTGCAGCAAGTAATGTTTGTACTTAAGACTCACCTCAAAACGAACCAACCAACAAACCTACTTCAATGAATTGTTAACTCGCATGCAGTAAAACAACTTGTCAACCCAGTGGCTAAACACATTATAATGCTACACGTGCCAGCTCTGTGGGGACATGCAAAATCACTCGTTTATCAGCTCTGTGATCCATAGAAAACACGGCTGAGAAAATACTCGTCATCTCTGTGACCAGCTGTCATGCGGCAGTAACTAACTTGCCAACCCAGTGGCTAAACACATTACATTGCTACACGCGCCAGCTCTGTGGCCAGAAACATTCATAAGCACTCGTTTTATCAGCTCTGTGATCCATAGCAAACTGCAGACAAGATACTCGTCATCTCTGTGACCAACGGTCATGCATTAACCAACTTGCCAACCCCGTGTGGCTAAACACATTCTATTGCTACACGTGCCAGCTCTGTGGCCAGAGACATGCATAAGCGACTCGTTTTATCAGCTCCGTAATCCATAGAAAACTGTAGAGAAGATACTCGTCATCTCTGTGACCAATCACACATGCAGTAGGCAAATAAACCCACTTCAACAATCAATTGTCAACCCGCAATGAATATATTTCCAACCCTGTGGCTAATATAAACACATTCTATTGCTACACGTAACAGCTCTGTGGCCAGAGACATGCATAAGCACTCGTTTAATCAGCTCCTTGATCCTCAACGAATATCTTGCTAACCCTGTGGCTAAACACATTCTATTGCTACACGTGCCAGCTCTGTGGCCAGAAACATGCATCAGCACTCGTTTTTTTATCAGCTCTGTGATCCATAGAAAACTGAAGATAAGATACTCGTCATCTCTGTGACCAACACACATGCAATAGGCAAATAAACCAAATTCAACAATCAATTGTCAACCCCAAACGAATATCTTGCCAATCCTGTGGCTAAACACATTCTATTGCTGCACGTGCCAGCTCTGTGGCCAGATACATGCATAAGCACTCGTTTTATCAGCTCTGTGATCCATAGCAAACTGTAGAGAAGATACTCGTCATCTCTGTGACCAACGGTCATGCAGTAAACAACTTGCCAACCCTGTGGCTAAACACATTATATTGCTACACATGCCAGCTCTGTGGCCAGAAACATGCATAAGCACTCGTTTTTCATCAGCTCCGTGATCCATATTAAACTGTAGAGAAGATACTCGTCATCTCTGTGACCAACACACATGCAGTAGGCAAATAAACCAAATTCCATAATCAATTGTTAACCCGCAATGAATATCTTGCCAACCTGTGGCTAATTAATAAACACATTCTATTGCTACACGTGCGCCAGCTCTGTGGCCAAAAGGAATGCATAAGCATATTAAAGCACATTTTATCAACTCGACCAACTCTGTGATCCATAGAAAGCTGTAAAAATCGTCATCTCTGTGACCATTAGGCGTTGTAAACCCCTGAAAAACTGTTCTAGGCAATTAGAATAAACATAAACTAAGAAACCATCGGCTAAACGAGGGTCGGCCATGCCAACGCAAAAGCGTGGAGTAAATCTCGTACTGCCATCCCTGTGGCCTGCTAAAATCTAGTTGTACCGCTAATAAACGAAAACACGTGAAGACTATATTGCAAAACCTGACTAGAAAACGAAATAAAGGCTAGAGAACGTTTCATATACAGAATATCACCTCGTGGTCATGCTGAGCAGCTCGTTTGGCAGTTAACTGCATGAGATGGACGCCGAGCATAGAAGGACTCTGAGGCTGGTTTCTTGACAGTAGATTTACCAGCGACATGAGTGGTGCGAATTATAGCTTCTTTCCTGACTTTTTGAGCGGCACCAACGAGAGATCCAGACGAAGGCTGGCGATTGTTCTTCTAATCTCAGTGTACAAACGGGTTAGAGACATGCTGCCTGTACGACTCCTCGTGTGAAGTGGGCTAATTTGTATGCATGCTAGCTTATATAGTGGGAAAGACCGCTGAAAATAGTCTACTTATCAAAGAGTAGAGTGGTTTTCAGGTAAAATAATACTAAAGTCAATTTGAGCTTAATGTGTACAATGATTTTTTCTACGGTAGAAAAAATCAACTGTTTTTTTAAGCTCATGCAAGACTTTATATTATTTTTACCTGCCATTTCATTGTCAGCTATTTATTAAAACAAACTGCCTCAGAATTAATATTAAATCAAATTTAAAAAACTGAAATTCTGACTTGAGCCGACTAAAAGTATTTTCTGTTAGCTTGCATGATGAAAGGGCTATTCGAGGTCAAATTTTCCTGGCTACATTTGAAGGCACTGTTCGCTATCGTTGATTCTGATTTTAGCTCACAATGCAGCAAAGGAGCGAAAACAGCGACTTATCATCATGAATCAGTCTAGACACACACGCTGCCAGAATTTTGAACGAACATATAAAAGTGACAAAATATTTGGACATTGTCGCTCAAAAGGGCTTTACAAAGAAGATATAAAGTACGTCACTTTATTGAGGCAGCTGAACCATTCTGGTTGTAATATTAAGCTATAGCTGTGTTGTGGATAATGTTGAAATAAAGTAGAGGATGGTTTGTTGTCTTTATTCACATCAACCTTTTATCATAGCTACATTAGGAATGCAATCATTTTCATTACTCTAAATACTATTATCTATAGGAAACAATTGCTACCAAATTATCGATTTCTGTGACCATTTTCCAAGGAATACTTTTGATGAAAATATATACCTATATAGGTACCAAAGGGAGGGGGGACGAAATCTACGAAGGGGGGCGAAGGAGGGGGGCGAAATCTCCGGAGAATTCGCCCCGGGGAGGACAAATTCACCGGGGAATTCGCTCCGGGGAGGACTTTTTTTTTGGGGGGGGGGGGGGGGGGGGGGGCGAAATCCCCGTGACACCGGCATTAATTACCTCGCCTGTGGGGTTAAGCGGTCTGACAAAGATAATCTTGTAGAACAGGTACCTTCAATAAAACACACACATCGATGTATACTCCAAACACCGTAGCAGTGCAGATTGAAACATTTTGTACATAGGAGTACCTTTTTCCTTCTCTGAAAATAAATAGGCCTAAATCGCCTGCCTTATCGCCTGCAAATAATCGGCTTTCAAGGATCCTGTTTGGGATAAAGTGTCCCCGATTAGTGTATCACTTGTGATTCGCTAGAAGCTTGACACGTTAATAAAGTTTATGTATGTGTATAAAGACCAGGCTCCAATAAATGATAAGCTCATGGCCACCCAATCAACCTATAGCTATAATATAGCCGACAAATCCGTACTGAAACGAACAGATTCAACCTGCGAGGACAAAACGTGCCTCCCATTGTTCCACCTTCACGGCAGACAGATATTATTTCACTTTCCTCGATGCTGCTAGATCCCCATATTCCAGAAGGCCTGAGAAGTCCGAGCCCCTCCCTATCCTAGAGCGGAAAAAATCGCTCGCACTTGCCTATTATAGGGTCCACCGATCCGAAAACAATGGATAGTCGGGTTGGACATTTACCACTGAAGTTACCCTCACTTCAAAAACCCCTACATGTCGAACAATGCCCTTTTTACACGCACTGTCCTCCGAAATTAGACACGGATGACGTAGGAGTCACAGAGAACCAAGTCATGATCACTGCAAGGTGAATGATTTTGGAGAAACGTCTCAGCGAAAACTGAGACGCGTCGATGGAGATCATGCCCAAGCGCCTCATGCTTTTCACTCCTCCACGGAATGCAGTCATCTCAAGAGTCTAAAAACTCTTAACTGACGCTGGGTATAATACCAGATCTCACTTCCTGCAGGCAACCCCTATCGCCGAAGCCATATCCCGAATATTAATAATCTAATATACCATTTCGCTTCCGAGAAGGCCAACAACAAGAAAACGAAATACATTTACACCATGAGAATCTCTGCACCGCGGAACCTCAATGGGAATTGTCGACTTGAAAACCTAAAAAACCGATACTTTTACAACGTTCTTACGTAGCTTTCTATAAAATGAGAAATTTTTTGTCTTGTAAATCGTTTAAACATACTTGAAGGTTAGATTGTCAACCTCCCTCCCCAGATAATTTGCATACTTAATCCAATCACACATATTCAAGACACTTTTTCAAACCAAGGGTGAAACCCAACATGGCAAGTAATACAGAGAGCGAACTTGGCTTCACTTTCACTGAACTAACTGTCCGGAAGGGCAATCGACAATCGGACGAGACCGTATGTCCCCTCGTCCAGTTTCCCAATCTGTCATTATTGTATAATGAGCAAACCACGCTAAACTTCGGAGGTCTCATGGCCGCCATTCCCACTGACTGATAAACCCCCCAAAAGAAGTTTATCCAACCAAATGGCCAGGTGATGTTCACATTTCTTACTCAAAACCGTCTTTCATCAACATTATATAGTCGCAACCAGACTTAAATTGTCATCTAGGTTTACCATAACAGGACCTCGGTTAGATGTACATGCGTGGGGACTTGGACCAACTTATCCAAATAAAATCGTGCATGCATGTATCCTTCATCCACAAATTAAAACCCTAGCGTCAAAACAAAGACGCAACTTGGATGGTTCAGCTGTGCGGGGTAAGACCAGCCAAAGGGGTTCTATAATTTGACCCTAACACTTGCATGAGCGCCAGTTATCAGTGTTCAAGCTACTTGATATACACGGTAGACCCAGTCACCAAACAACTGTTACAAGAGATGTACATGGTTCCGGAAAAGTTTCTCACGGTGCCAAATAACTGTCATCATAAACACCCTTGAAACTAGTCCCTTTAAGAAAGGCGAAAAAGTCATAAAAGTTTACTCCCTTGTATATATAACCTTGAACTGTCATGGTCTCTGTAATCCGTCAATATGACTTTACATTCTGCTTTATGACTGTGAAGTTCTCCCGCCCTATATACATTGGAGTCTCGATCGGAATAAAATATACTATACGTAGAGACGCACGCTTACCACCTGCTACTCTCATATATAAGCCCATCTTCCATAAGCCTGAGGTTTCATCTGCATGCCATAACCCATAAACTCTACTTAATTTCACGGCTCGTTGCACCGAATGATAAGGGCAAAAACGTTTCCCTTACCAGCAATCACTACTTGCATCTACTCGAAATCACATAAATGTAAAATAAGGGAATATACAACCCAACAAGTAGGAATTTAATCATAATAAGCATAAACAAAACCCAACAGGACAAAAACCCACCCAGACTTAGAGAAGATGACTACCAATTGCCTGACGAATCGAGACACAAGGGCAGCCTTTATAGACAAACGCTTGCGGAGTCAACTCTTAAAGCCCAGAAGATATGAAAAGAAACAAAGTGGAACTTCCCTTCCCCCCAATAGGATGCATGGGAATAAAATAAATACTACACTCTAGTATCCATAAAATGTACACGCCAATAATGCATTTATTGCCTCCAGTCATTAAGCCTTTTTCGTATTACATGAGCGAGTAATTAATGTGGCCTGATACTAGCCATAAGGAAACACACTTGACATTACTACGAGCACTGGCTCTCAGGCTTCGACGTCGTCCAAGCGATACTTTAACTGATCATACATTTCCCGACGGACTATATCTAGTTCTTGGGAGCTACCCTTTAACACTTTCCCCCACCACTTTGCGACTTCTGCCCGTCTTTCGAAGGCCACCCTTGATAGCAACGCCAGGGCTGTCGACCATGGAACGACATTGATGGAGGACAACTTCAAACTTACCACCGCGTCGCGGCTATCATTTTGCTCCTTTAGCTTGGACAAATCTATACATGCTTCAAAACCTCCCATATAGCTGTTGAGGTACTTGTAGAGCCTTTAGGCTCCTTTAGCTCCTTCCCATGCCTCACAATTGAAGAATAATACATAAACGTATAGCGTAACACTCAGCCCGTATACTTACGCACAAAATTACGCTATACAATAAGCCTAAAACTACAAATGCCAGCAATGAGTGAATAGGAACTAACGCATACATTCTCCAATGTTAAACCAAACAGATATTTCTCCAAGTCACCAAAGACTACTAATGTTTTTACCGTTCCCAGGGGTCCCCCAGCTGCAATTCTCCGGGTCATACCGACGCACCCAACTACAATTTTCCGGGGTAATATAGACGCACCCACCTACAATTCTCCTGGGTCATGCGGACGCACCCAACTACATGAAATTCTCTGGAGTCATGCACACGTACCCAACATGTGTTTTAATTTCTGAAGTCACCTAGACATGCTCAGCTACGAATTACAGTCATGACGCCCCCTTGCCATGACGCCCCATACCATGACGCCCCGAAAGTGCCATGACGACCCCAGTACAGTGAGTCATGACGCCCCATATATGTTGTACTTGTTTATTTTTTTCCAAATGATCTTTATACCAGAAATATTGTCTCTAATAAAAACTTTCACAGTAATTTATCACTTCTAGTCTGGCCGAAGAGGAAAGGTTTTTGATTGTGTTGTTATAATCGATCGATCGATCGAGTCAGGTTTGTGCGGACAGTTGGGCTGAGTTACTGCTGTATATAACTCTTCCATGGATTACTGGAATACTGTCTCTAAAAACCTTCACGGTAATTTATCTTTCTCGGAAAGATAAGAGGAGGGTTGTGGTTTCAATGATCGACGTTATCAGAGAATGCAGCAATCATGACGGCGATTGATGGATTAAAGCCGTCATCATTTAGCCAAAGTTTGTGTGATAGTTGGGCAGGTGATTCTGTGGTTTCGATTCTGTATCAGTCAGTAACGTTCTCTAAGCTTCACAATGTTGGCAAATAAGTTTTAACTTTTATTCATTTTGTGTAGCCTTTCGTAATCGACAACTAAATGTTTGTTTACGGGACGCGTGACTATAGTAGCGTCCCTATACACAAAGTGATCAGTAGATATTTGTTCTAAACTCTATCACATCCAATGAGCTACTCCCATGGGTACTAACTGATTCTCGCACAAGTTTTGACGTCTGTCATTCAAAGTGACATAACGATGCAATTCAAAACAATAATCTTAGATAATCAAAGCGGAAAACTATAAGAATGATAATACTTAGATTCTAAGCTTCAATTTGAGACGTATTTAGCCGCTTTACGTTCACTAGAAACGGAATTATGAGTCATTGGTTGTTTCGAGACAACTTTGTTAGCGACCCGGGCCTCGTACGGTACGATTCAAAGTTTGATCGACCAAAACACTTTTGCTTGTATCAATCAATTAATCTGTCGAATTGTGAATTGATCCATAAGTAGTATTATAAGTTCACCGCAAATTCTTATTTATATGTTATGAGTTTGATATTAACATGTATCGAATCGTGTCTCGAAACGACCATGACCGATGTCTCGAAAGCAGTTAACCAAGAACAAAAGTCTGATTGATTGATTGAAAGTGAGAAATGTTCGCATCTCAGGGCATTGTAAACATAGGACAATAGAGTTTGATCGCGTAGCTTGGTCAGACGCCAATCATTCAATCTTTTAGTTGATCGATTACGAAAGGCAGCTAAAGGCTACACAAAATGAATAAAAGTTATATATATACATCCAATTTTTCAACTGTCACTTGGAACTCAGTGAAGTGGTGTATTGATTATAATTTCATACTTTCTTCGGTGTTGACTCATCATCTATGACAAGTTTTGCATTCAAAAAGTTTTATTTGCTCGTCGACTGGTTACTGAAGAAATTGCTCTTCTGTAAAGGCTCGATTTCCAGCCTTTAGCCTACTCTATTAGAAGTATCATTGAAATCAGTTACTATTGGGATTTAGGGACCACACATGTCACTTTGAATGACAGATGTCAAAACTTGTGCGAGAATCAGTTAGTACCCATGGGAGTAGCTCATTGGATGTGAACAAAGATCTACTGATCACTTTGTTTATAGGGACGCTACTATAGTCACGCGTCCCGTAAACAAACATTTAGTTGTCGATTACGAAAGGCTACACAAAATGAATAAAAGTTAAAACTTATTTGCCAACATTGTGAAGCTTAGAGAACGTTATATACAGAATCGAAACTACAGAATCACCTGCCCAACTATCACACAAACTTTGGCTAAATGATGACGGCTTTAATCCATCAATCGCCGTCATGATTGCTGCATTCTCTGATAACGTCGATCATAGAAACCACAACAGCCCAACTGTCCGCACAAACCTGACTCGATCGATCGATCGATTATAACAACACAATCAAAAACCTTTCCTCTTCGGCCAGAAGTGTTAAATTACTGTGAAAGTTTTTATTAGAGACAATATTTCTGGTATAAAGATCATTTGGAAAAAAATAAACAAGTACAACATATATGGGGCGTCATGACTCACTGTACTGGGGACGTCATGGCACTTTCGGGGCGTCATGGTATGGGGCGTCATGGCAAGGGGGCGTCATGACCGGTTACCTCAGCTACTATTCCTGGGGTCACACACAAACAGACCAGTCTACTCATTCTCGATATGGGGTCACAGAGACTCACCCAGTTTGTAATATCTGGGGTCACGCAAACAAGCCCACTTAAAATGCTCGATCCAGGGTCATCAAGACTCATCCGACTTCTATTCCCTGGTGTCGAACAGACACGCACAGCTACTAATTCTTGATTCGGGGTCACAATTAACGATTCACCCGACTCGGTTTTATTACTACTGGGGTCACAGACACGCCCTGCGACTAAAGCTCGCTCCAAGGTCACATAGACTCACCCAACTTCTATTTCCTGGGGTCAAACAAACACACCCAGCTACTACTTCTCGATCCAGAGTCACAAAGACTCACCCGACTTCTATTTCCTGGGGTCAAACAGACACACCCAGCTACTACATCTCGATCCGGAGTCACACAGACTCACCCGACTTCTATTTCCTGGTGTCAAACAGACACACCCAGTTACTACTTCTCGATCCGGAGTCACACAGACTCACCCGACTTCTATTTCCTGGGGTCAAACAGACACACCCAGCTACTACTTCTCGATCCGGGGTCACAAAGACTCACCCGACTTCTATTTCCTGGGGTCAAACAGACACACCCAGCTACTACTTCTCGATCCGGAGTCACACAGACTCACGCGACTTCTATTTCCTGGGGTCAAACAGACACACCCAGCTACTACTTCTCGATCCGGAGTCACACAGACTCACCCGACTTCTATTTCCTGGGGTCAAACAGACATATCCAGCTACTATTCTCTGGGCCGGGTCACAGAGACTCTGACGTCCAGCTTCTATTCTCTGGGTTCACACAGACTCGCCCAGCTTCTATTCTCTGGGGTCACACAGACTCGCCCAGCTTCTATTCTAGAGCTACGTCACACAGACTCGCCCAGCTTCTTTTCCCAACTTTGTATTATCTGGGGTGTGCGTCACGTACACAGACGCGCCTCGACACTCCCCCTGGAATAACCTACCACAACGCGCGGTCCAGCTACTATTCTCGATCCGGAGTCACAGAGATTTGCTTGGTTGTAGCAGAGACTTGCTTGGTCTGGGATCACCACATCCAGGTTCCATTCTATAAGGCAAAGCGGCAACGCCGTTTCAGGTATAAATGCTCCACTCCAACAACCTAGAAAAACTTAAACAAAAGACAAAAAAAAAACACGTATACAATCATCATGCACATGGACGCCACATTCCTGAATCAAACAAACTACTCACTAAGATTAAGAATTCAGATATACTGCAAAACTTTCTACCGAATCAAACACAGGGCAAAAATTAAACCAAAGAGAAACAGAACTTAAACGAAAACCTGTAGTTGCTCGTTATCCTGAGAGTTCTGGACCTGCCCAACGGCCATACAGTACTCGGTAGAGTTCACACCCGCAACCGCCAAACCAGAAAGAACCAAGATTCAAAGGCACTGACGACATTGACGGGTTTTGTGGCACCACAGCGGATACATTTCCGAGGCAAAAATAGGCAGCACGGCCTGTTGAATGTCAGCAGCAGGAACGTAACAGAAAACGCAGAAGGTGGCCGTGCTGCCGGCGGTATCATCTCGACATCTGCATCCCAACTCGATCTTGGTGAACTGATACATTTGCATAATTAATTATATATTATTTATAAAATAATTTAAATGGTATGCGCGCTCTGATTGGCTGATCCGCCGTGTTTCATTTGCCTGTGAAAACATGGAAATGACGTAACGACCTGCCAGATTAATGGAAAATTAATCGACTTTTTGACCTAAAACTAATTTTGTTTTCAGTGTACGACATTTTCATTAGCAAAATTTACTAAATGTTCAAAACTTTGAAATTAACTTACTTGAATAACAGAATGCTAGTGATCCAGCTAAGAAAAAACGTCTTGTTTTTTTGAAAATCAGCTCGATGATATGAAACGGCCGGTTGTATGAATACCTCGCGTAAACAAGCTTGGAAATATGATGAAATAATTGAGTGTCAACGAGAATCTCTCCAAGAGCTACACAAATCATTGTGTTAGGCCAACTGCCATCACTCTATTGTCAAACGCAGGGCTGTCTAACTGCCAAATTATAGCTATTTTTGGTCACCGAAACGAGCAGTCACTAACTCACTTGCAAGTACAACTCCCGGCCATCTTCCAACCAGCTCCAACAGTGCAGTAATGTGTTCGCCCAGGCACTCAATCCAAGCAGCAAATACAACTGAAGGAAGCAGACTACTTCTCAGCAATGCACAAAATCCCAAACTGTCGGTTTAGCGAGATTTTTTCAAACACGAACCTTGCTCCATCGGTTCAGTCCACGTTTCGTTCAGCACTGTCACTGAGAACCACGATCACAAATAGTCGACGTGTTTGCTTTCAAAAAGAACTATTTCCTCCACTTTTGTATTCAAACTGCTCTTTTTAACACAATGTGTATAACTGTTAACTTTTCGCTTGGTTTTCAACTTGATTTGAGGTTAAATCATAATTAAAATGACACATTTTCTTGCTCACAGTTTTGCCGGTTCAAACACTCGCCAAAAAAATTCTTATCAAAGTCACATATATCGAGCTTTCTGATTGGTTGGTGCAATGTATTGAGAATTACGATTTAGACAATAAAGGATTTATGTTTTTTCGTCTGTTTAACTTTTGTTTTTGTACATTATTTCGAAAAAATAATTATTTTATAAAAGAAATGAAATACGTTTTCCGTGTTTTCATGCTCTCATGAAAACCTCGGTACGTTTGGGAGAATTCTCGAGCAGGTCCAAACACTCGACTACGTCTCGTGTTTGGACTGATCTGCTCTCGAATTCTCCCAAACGTACCTCGGTTTTCATGAGAGCATGAAAACACGGAAAACGTACTTCATTTCTTAAATAATGCTCATTACGTCATCGCACGGGATAATGAATATTAATAGGGTATGAATAGATGTCACATGCCTCAAAGCGTGTTTATATTCAAATAAAGTGACGTTTCTACCACGCCTTATGTTAATTTCTTACGAACTCCTATTAAGGTATCAGGGTACCCCAAAAAACCTTTCAAACTACCGGTTTTGATTTTTTTTGACAATCAACTCAAATTGAATATTATCTATCATCTCCAAAAAACAGAATCTAAAAATATTTTTTTCCTAAAAAGTTAGAATCAAAAAACTAAATTTGGAATTCATTTGATGCAAAAAGATGTTGACAAGCAAGCTGTCAACAGCACTCAAGCAACAGACTTTCCACAAAGATTCAGATGCGAAGAAAGTATCCAAAAATGGTAAATGCTCACTCAAAACATCCTTGAACTGAATAACGATGCTAAACCACTCACGGTCAAAGTGCTCATATTTTCTGCCAGCAGTAACTTTGTTTTCCTGCCACGTTGTGTTACGTCGTTACGAACTGTAAGACGATCTTCTTTTGAATGCCATTCATATGTAATCAGGTATTGAATCACATATTTGTGGTGGATTATCGACACTTGTGTAAACAAAGGCGCCACTTGACTTGAAAAACTATTTTGCCTTTTATTTCGGAAACAAACTAGCCATGAATCAAGCGCACATTTTTAGTTCCCGGTCAAAGGAATTTTATCCGATTTCGCTGAAATTTGGTAGATACTTTGTCAGATACATAATCTTCAAAACTGTTTCTCTGAATTTTAATATTCAATTTTCTTCGAAAGTTATAACTTGTTTTGTAAAGTGTTTTCCAGTTTTTGCAGAGCTCGAAGTTTTAGGACCTTATAAAAATGCAATGGGTTACTTTATCGATAAACGGATACACCTTTTTGTAAGCTATATCTCAAATTGCGGCAGTATGGGACCTCAGCGATGATAGTGATGTGAAAAATCTGAACTTTTTTACCTATTTCAAAATACACTGTTTTTTGTCTAAAAAAACTTAATTGTTTTATGAATTATGCATTT
>JAUJYZ010000407.1:0-16251 GCA_033675265.1 Actinostola sp. cb2023
GTACCTTATATCCCGACCGCAAAGGTAACTCTATACCCCGAACCGCAAAAGGTACCCTATATCCCGAGACCGTCAATAGGTACCTATATCCCGACCGCAAAAGGTACCCTATATCCCGCACCGCAAAGGGTACGCTATATCCGGACCGCCAAACCGTCACCCCTATATCCCGACCGCGGCAAAGGTTACCCTATAGTCCCGACCGCAATAGGTACCTATATCCCACGACCGGAAACAGGTACCCCTATATCCCGACCGCAAAAGGTACGCTATATCCCGACCGCAAAAAGTACCCTATATCCCGACCGCAAAAGGGACCCTATATCCTAGACCGCAAAAGGTACCTTATATCCCGACCGCAAAAAGTACCTATTCCCGCCGACCGCAAAAGGTACCCTATATCCCGACCGCAAACAAGGTACCCCGATATCCCCGACCGAAAAAGGTACCCTATATCCCGACCGCAAAAGGTACCCTATATCCCGACTGCAAAAGGTACCCTATATCCCGACCGCAAAAGGTACCCTATATCCCGACCGCAAAAGGATACCCTATATCCCGACCGCAAAAGGTACCCCTATATCCCGACCGCAAAAGGTATCCTATATCCTGACCGCAAAAGGTACCTTATATCCCGACCGCAAAAGGTACGCTATACCCCGACCGCAAAAGGTACCCTATATCCCGACCGCAATAGGTACCTATATCCCGACCGCAAAAAAGTACCCTATATCCCGACCGCAAAAGGGACCCTATATCCTAACCGCAAAAGGTACCCTATATCCCGACCGCAAAAGGTACCTATATCCCGACCGCAAAAGGTACCCTATATCCCGACCGCAAAAGGTACCCTATATCCCGACCGCAAAAGGTATCCTATATCCTGACCGCAAAAGGTACCTTATATCCCGACCGCAAAGGTACGCTATACCCCGACCGCAAAAGGTACCCTATATCCCGACCGCAATAGGTACCTATATCCCGACCGCAAAAGGTACCCTATATCCCGACCGCAAAAAGGTACGCTATATCCCGACCGCAAAAGGTACCCTATATCCCGACCGCAAAAGGTACCCTATATCCCGACCGCAATAGGTAACTATATCCCGACCGGAAAAGGTACCCTATATCCCGACCGCAAAAGGTACGCTATATCCCGACCGCAAAAAAGTACCCTATATCCCGACCGCAAAAGGGACCCTATATCCTAACCGCAAAAGGTACCTTATATCCCGACCGCAAAAAGGTACCTATACCCCGACCGCAAAAGGTACCCTATATCCCGACCGCAAAAGGTACCCTATATCCCGACCGAAAAAGGTACCCTATATCCCGACCGCAAAAGGTACCCTATATCCCGACTGCAAAAGGTACCCTATATCCCGACCGCAAAAGGTACCCTATATCCCGACCGCAAAAGGTACCCTATATCCCGACCGCAAAAGGTACCCTATATCCCGACCGCAAAAGGTATCCTATATCCTGACCGCAAAAGGTACCTTATATCCCGACCGCAAAAGGTACGCTATACCCCGACCGCAAAAGGTACCCTATATCCCGACCGCAATAGGTACCTATATCCCGACCGCAAAAAGTACCCTATATCCCGACCGCAAAAGGGACCCTATATCCTAACCGCAAAAGGTACCCTATATCCCGACCGCAAAAGGTACCCTATATCCCGACCGCAAAAGGTACCCTATATCCCGACCGCAAAAGGTACCCTATATCCCGACCGCAAAAGTATCCTATATCCTGACCGCAAAAGGGACCTTATATCCCGACCGCAAAAGGTACGCTATACCCCGACCGCAAAAGGTACCCTATATCCCGACCGCAATAGGTACCTATATCCCGACCGCAAAAGGTACCCTATATCCCGACCGCAAAAGGTACGCTATATCCCGACCGCAAACGGTACCCTATATCCCGACCGCAAAAGGGACCCTATATCCTAACCGCAAAAGGTACCTTATATCCCGACCGCAAAAGGTACCTATACCCCGACCGCAAAAGGTACCCTATATCCCGACCGCAAAAGGTACCCTATATCCCGACCGCAAAAGGTACATTATATATCCCGACCGCAAAAGGTACGCTATACCCCGACCGCAAAAGGTACCCTATATCCCGACCGCAAAAGGTACCCTATATCCCGACCGCAATAGGTACCTATATCCCGACCGCAAAAGGTACCCTATATCCCGACCGCAAACGGTACGCTATATCCCGACCGCAAAAGGTACCCTATATCCCGACCGCAAACGGTACGCTATATCCCAACCGCAAAAGGGACCCTATATCCCGACCACAAAAGGTACGCTATGTCCCGACTGCAAAAGGTACCCTATATCTTGACCGCAAAAGGTACGCTATATCCCGACCGCAAAAGGTACCCAATAAGCCATTTTGGAAATGAGTAAAAGACTGGGAACGAGTTTTTAAAATTAATATAATTGAAAAATGAACGGCCCATCACAAGAAAGAGCATATCAGAATTGGTAAGTTTCAGGAGTTTGATAGGGTTTGGACAAGTAGTAAATGAACTGCAGACATTCAAAAACTGCAAAGAAATGTATGGTTAGAGCAGCCTCCTCCAGTAGCCGTTCAAACGGTGAACGCAAGTTGATGCAATTAAGTTCATATGTTTCTTTACTCCAGCTAACTGTGGTTTATTCGTTCGGCTGAATTGCGAAGACACTTTCAGTGACTTGCGCATTGCGCATGCGTTCGCGTTTGCCGGTCAAACGGTGAAAAGGGGGGGGGGGGAGGAGGTACTTGACCCATGCTTGGGGTGTTTTTCTTGGTGCTACAGTCTGCATTGTATTTTTGGTTAGGTTTCTTGGTATGCAGGGTATTGTTTTGGTTCAAGTTCATTATTCTCGTTCTTTGTGTTCCGACATTGTCTAACGTCATCTGGTGTTCTGCAACACCAAGAAACCTCCCATGTTTGGGCATAGGGGTGCCGCTGAGGGTTTGAAAACCTGACCCTGTTTGGGACAAAAATAATCTAAAATACATACCCTGTCTAGGACAACACGTACCCTCTATTTTAGGACCCTGTTTAGGACGAAGGACAAAATACACACAATTCTAACGCGTTTTCATTGACTGATGACCTGCTAAAGACCGGCAAATCTGGGATCTCAGATATATGGCTAAATACCGGATAAAACCATATTTAACGACGACAATCGTGCATTACCATACCCTGTTTAGGACAGACTCACATAAAATCAAATACCCTGTTCTACCCTGTTCAGGACAAGAGAGGCCAAAAATCATACCCTCTCCAGCGGCACGTCCCCGTATAGCGTCGATGCAAGTCCCTGCAAGTTTAATAGCGATCAAACGTCTACGCAAGTCAAAACTTGCATGAACTTGCAGCGACTTGCGTTTACGTTTGACCGGGGCTTTAGTCGAGGCTATGGTTACAGGGGACACATACACTTCTTTGCGGTAAATTTCGAGATGTTTGGAAAGCTGTTATTCGTTCAATATCTAACTGAACCTATCGAAACTTTGTAAACTTACTAACGCTGACATGCTCTTTCTTGTGATGGGGTTCATTTCTTAATTAGATTAATTCTAAAAACTCGTTCCCAGTCCTTTACTCGTTTTCCAAAGTGACTAATTGTGACACACAATTTCTTCAAAAACAATAATGTTCAATCTCCTTGATCCTCCTAAATAATAAACCAAGCATCACAACTGTCTTGTTGTATTGGTATTCTTTGCTCAAATGTCAAATTTCCTTTATTTCCAGAATAAAATGCAAAAACAATATTTTTTGTGTGTGTGTGATTTTCAGAGAATTTGACTGGATTTTTCAAACTCTCTATGAAATTACCCAGGAAAAACTTGATTTCACAAGCTTTCTTATTCTTCGAACTCTATAAATACTAAGAATCAAGTCCGCTGGATGGTCAGACGTTTCGCCAAAACTTACTCTTCAAATACAATATTTTCATATTTTTTCTTAAACAAAAACCCTTTCTCAAAATAGAGCTGTAGATTCTTCGAAAATTTAACGTTTTGAAGAAAATTGTGCTAGATTTATTAGAAATAGATCAAATATAATACCAAATGTGTTTTTTTGTTCTAATATCCTTATTGCGTACGAGTAACGACCCTTGAAACATACCCTAAATTTCCTATTTTCACTTCTCGCCCCAGGCCTCCTCAATACACCAAATTTGCATTGCCTGTAGATTGCCGGCATTATGATATTTTAAGAAACTAATGCCGTGGATTTAATTTAGACTTCTAACACAAACTATATGACCAAAACGTGATTGAAATCAGCTAATCCTCATTTTCCGTCTTTCTTTCATTTTCTTCGAATTTTACAGTCAACCTCTCATAACATCTGATGCAACTAAAGCATACACTTACAGTCTTTCAAATATCGAGCTTGAATATGAGTGTATTGCTAGTGATTATCTTGCACGCGAGGCCCTATCAGCATATCACAGTCGGTAAAGGCTTTTATTATGAGAACATTCTTCTCCATAAGACATTCACGATTAATAAAGCCACTGACAGTGTGATTAACGAACATGTTAATATCCCCCGGCGGTCGATGAGTGGCATTTTAATGCTATTTACAGATGCGTATGCTGTAGGTGCTAGAGATAGTGAAAAGTTTGTATCTCCTAGTATCTTACAAGTCAATATCAACGTTGACGGAATGCCAAATAAACTTTATTCAAAGGGTATGGTGCCAACTGATTTTTGGAATTCGATTAGATCAAGATTTGGTGAGACTGATAATATCACACCTAAAGACTTTTATTCCGATAAATTCGCCCTATGGATTGATTTGAGGACCTTCCCCGATAACAAAATTCACGGCAACGGGCTGTTGTTGAATAGCACAAAAGACGGTGTTAAACTGGAGATGAAGAGGAAAGTTGGCGGGTCAGGAAATATAACATGTTATATGTTTGTCATTGCCGATGCTCTTATGGAAATTCAAGGCAGTAATTTAAAAGCTATTTTATATTGATGGAAGAATTGAAAGATCAAGTACCATTTCACTGTATTATAGTAGGACCAACGAATTGCGGCAAAACAAAATATCACCAGAATCAGATGATACAGCAGAGATAAACGATTTACTTTCATGTTGTCAAACAGTACTCTCTGGTACGAACACATTAATAATATTAGACGATTGCGCATTTTCAAAAGATCTCAAACAAAGATCAAACAAGTTTATTAAATTAGCATTCAGTGGGAGGCATGAAGGGCTATCCTTATGGGTATTAACTCAACAATTATCATCTATAGCTAAACCATTTCGAGAAAATGTTGGGTGTATTATTTCATTTTATAATCCTAATCTGTTGTGCGAAAAAACTCTGTTTGAGGAATATGGTGGAAATATGCAGCTTGAAGAACGGAAGTCTTTTATTAAAACATTAAAATCAGAAAAATACTCAAGAATGTGCTTTTGTTTAAGACATCCTTATAATCATTATTTGGAAATTCCAACTAATATATAATGACATCAATTCTTGACCAATATGACGAGCCAGTGGAAAAGAAACCAAAGAAAAAAAATAATGATACCTCTGATGTGGAAGAAAAACGTGAGCAACTTTGTATTCTCTCAGTACTTGGTACTATTGACCAATACACGGGTATTAAAATGAGTCTAGGAGATGTTAAGAAGTTATCAGCAAAAGATGTGGATAAGTACTTTAATAGATATCAAGCCGTATTAGGAAATAAAATAACTAATGGATTGGTTGATGCAGCACTAGAACTTGCTGTGGGTCTTGCTTCTTATGTTGTTCCTATTGATAATAATAAGGAATTGTGTGACGATCTGCAGAATAATGAGATGTTGAAACAGGAATTGAATAATATCGCAGGATATTTTCTCCTCAAAGGCGGCAGATTGGTAGCTCTTAGCAGCTGTTTAGTTCAAGTAGTAAAACATGTTACTTTCAAAGTAGATGTTGTTGAGGATAAGGTTATTACAGATATAGAACATGGAACTGCAACACCATGAAAACTTTGAATTGAATTTATCTATTGAAACATTTATTAACAAACATAATGTATGGTTTAATGCTAAATCAGTTTGCACTATTCTAGGGTATGCTGATACAAATCAGGCAGTAAGGAGGCATGTATGTGGAGAGGATAAAAAAAACCTACCCCGTCAAAACGACGGGTCAGGTTCGTCACGCCACTTTTATAAATGAAAGCGGCTTATACACACTCATCTTTTCATCTAAATTGAAAGCAGCTAAGGCGTTCAAAAGATGGGTTACAAATGAGGTGCTTCCATCCATAAGAAAACACGGCTATTATAGCTCCAATAATAATATGAAGATGTTTAAGATACAAAATGAATATGATTTGCATACTAAAGTAGTTAGCTACATCAGACGCTTCCACCCATATTTACTGATAGTTGCTGGCTTAGGTGAAAATCAAGATAGCAGTTCTAAAATAATTAACTCTTATAAAAAAGGTTATATGAAGGGGCAGCCCGATTTGATCATTAATAATTATCATAAAAAATATTGGGGCTTTTGCATTGAATTTAAAACGCCCACTGAAAAAGGAATTCTATCAGCAAATCAGGAGAATCTATTAGATAGATATGAAGATGAAGATAATGGGTTCAAATGTGTTGTCTCTAATGATTATGATCTTATTATAAGAAAGTTGAATGATTATTGTAGAGATGTTAGAGTATTGTGCATCTACTGTTGTAGGAAATTTAGATCAAGAAGAACATTAAGAAATCATGAGCTGTATTTTCATAGAATCTTATGAAGAATTGTTCTAATAGTTATTGCAGATGATGAAAGTTGCAGGACATCTTTTGAACAGCTTATAGTAAGTTTCTTACAAGGCAAGCTAAGATTTCTTTTAATTAGATCTAAACTTATAAGGAATTCCGCTGATTCACTCACCTTTGCATCGTATAAAGTTTCCTTGCAGATGACATGGTGTTCTTTATTCGTCTCTAGCTGTATTTGCCCTGCAGAGGATGTGATGTGAATATATCTTTCAATCTGCCCTTGATTTGAGAAGCTTTTCTTGAAAGCCTTCTGCGCCATTGACCAGGATAAAGGAAAGTATTTTTTTCCCATAGTGCCGGCGGCAAGATAGGTTGGTAAAGAATACTGACTTGTATTGTTCTCATAGGAGAAGTAATCAAAGATTCCAACATCTCCAGATTAAGATCCATTTTCAATTCTGTCACATCTCTATCAATACTGTTGAATACTTCTTTAAGATCTTCCAATCTAACTTTTATAGATCTGCAGATAATAGCTAGGGCGATCTTGTTTTATTTTTACTTTTGCTTTAAGAAAGTTGATAGATTCAATATCCTTGGCATAAATCTCTAGAATGTCAGAATCGAAGCTAAGTATTACTTGAGAGGTTCTAAAGATTCTCAAAAAAGATACGATTGATTTTAAATATGCGTGGTTGATTACAAGGATCATATATTAAAGCACAAAAGACGCTCAATATATGGAGTCTGTGACAGCTTATCTTAGAAAACTTAAACGAATAGCGAAAAAATATGATGTGGATGAAATAATATCTGAGTTTTATTTAGAACTGCTAGGAGGAGATCTATCAGAGAATTACTTTTTAATGGTGTGGAGTAAGTATGAAGATAGAACAAACACGATTATTAATAAGATGCCTGCAGAAGATTTAGAAGTAGTTCAGCTGAGGAAAATGTTAAACACTATTCCGCATACAGTGGAAAACAATGAATATGAAATATGTATTTGCGGCAACAAGATGGTTCTGGATAGAGAAGAATTGCAAATGAGGTGTTCTTGCGGAAGAGAAGTTTCCATGCCTGTATCTGTTAATTATGCTCAATTTTACGGCCAAGAAGGGCAGTCGGTTAAGCCCGGCATTTTTAATCCCAGCAAACATTATCATAATTGGATAAATCTTATTCTAGGGCAGTCGATGTTGATAATTCCCGACGATGTAATAGCTGTAAATCTGCACATACAATTCAAGATGTCAGAATAGCTCTAAAAGATATTGGTCGGGCGGATTTGAATAAACACGCTTCTGCAGTTTGGAGCATAGTAACTGGCAATCCCATACCAAAAGTATCTGCCGATGTGCTTGTTAAAGGAGAACATCTTTTTATACAAGTTTTAGAAGCTAGAAATCATATCAAGGAATTGCATAGAAGAAATAGAAGATATTACCCTTATTACATTTTTAAGATACTAGACCTCTTGTGCAAGGGGGAAGACCGCAGTATTTTACGCTTTATTCACCTGCAAGGTTCTGACACAGTAGAAAGGAATGACGATGAATGGCGGCTGATTTGTAAGAAAGTTCCTCTGGAGTGGAGAAGCACCTGCAGCACTTTAAGAAATGAATTTGGACCGTGTTGAGCATCTGTTGGAACTCTGTTGAAAGCTGTTGAACATCTGTTGGAACTCTGTTGAAAGCTGTTGAACATCTGTTGGAACTCTGTTGGAACTCTGTTGAAACTCTGTTGGAACTCTGTTGAAAGCTGTTGAAACTCTGTTGGAACTCTGTTGAAAGCTGTTGGATATTGGAATATTATTATATATATATGTCTGAAGCCGAAGACGACCAAATAACCAAATAACCGGAAACCCCAATTGTTAAGCAAAAGGATCCTAAGAAAATAGCAGCTGGAAAAAAACTGGCTGAATATCATAGGAACGCTAAAAAGGCTCTAGAAAAGAGTGAAGTTCATGAAAACTGGACGCCATCATTAACAACAGCATTGACACTAGTTGGAAATAGGTTTAACAGCTTTAGATTTATATTTTCGATGGTGGAAAGTAGATGTGGCTAACGATCGACCGATGCCTGTGATTTATGAATCCCCTCCGGAACCGCCAGCTACGCATGGCATGGAATAATATATATATATAAATGTCAGAAAACTAAATGATTAAAACTATTACGGACGCTTCTGTAGTTGTTGGCATCGCAGCCGGCATTGGCTACATTGGTAAGAAAGCTATGAAAGAGTCATTTATTAATGATCCTTCAGCGAGTTTATCAAACTATGGTAAATGGGTGGCGGTTCTAGCCGGCTCTATGTATTTGAAGCAATATCTAGAAGATCAAAAAATTCTGCCTAAATATATATAATATAAATGGCAAGTATAGTTATGATGGTCGCCGGAGCTGTTCTGAATGCTACAGCCTTCACAGGCTCGATGTATTTAGCGAAAGCCTTAAGCTCTAAGAAACATACCGATGAAGAGAAAATTCGGCATGATAAGGCGCTTGAAAACTACCAACAAGATATGGGCGAATTTGAAAAGAAGCGCCAGCAGTATCAAGATTGGTTAACAACACGTTATATGAACAAAAAATTAGCGGATGGTAACTTACAGGATACGGATTATGCATTCGCATTATACTCAAAGGCTCATCCTGATTTTAAAGAACCTCAATTTTCTGATTATTATAAACCTAGCAACAAACATAAGCAATATCAAATGATGTATGTTTGGCGGCGGGATGCTGACAGCTGGTTATCTAGCATCACAAATTCTATAGTTTATATAATGGAAGGAGGGGATATCGATTTTGATCCACTTACGGAGGAAGGTAGGACTGATATAAACGATGAGACTCAACCGCTTCTTAATAGAGATGGCTCTAGGCTTGGGAGCGATAATAGAATATCGAGGGCTCTACGTAGAATTACTAACCCACGGACAAGACAAATTATGAATTTAGATCCTAGGGAGCAGTTTGAGTTGCAGGATCTTTCTAGACCTGCTGAAGATCGATTACAGAATCTCATAACTGCTGTGCATAATATTCACGACCCTCGGACAAGATAAATTCTAGGTTTAGTCCGTCCTCAATCCGCCGAAGATCGATTACAGAATATCATAACTGCTGTGCATAATATTCACGACCCTCGGACAAGAGAAATTCTAGGTTTAGATGGCCCTAGACCTGCTGAAGATCGATTACAGAATCTCATAACTGCTGTGCATAATATTCACGACCCACGGACAAGAGAAATTCTGGGTTTAGATGGTCCTAGATCTGTATATGATGATATATTACAGAATCTCAAAAACCGCTGAAGAAAGAATCAAAAATTTATATCCAGAATGGGATCCATCAAAAGCTAACTTTACTTATGGTGTTGATGATTCTGGCAATACTACTGTTAGACTAAAAATTAAAGGCTCGAAAACACATTTAATAACAGATGTGCTGCCACAAGCAATATTAAACAATTTAGGCCGATCGGCTGAGAATATTGAAGAATATAATAGAGCTAAAAAAGATCTTGATACTTATTACACGGATAATACGATTAGTAGGGAAAACGGGTTTGATGTCAGAATCAATGAAAGAGATGTTATTGAGGTCTATGACAGTGACAAGAACAAGTGGTATCCGATTAGCACTAAAATGGGGGAGGAATTCAGTGAAAAATCTTTTGGAAAAATAACAAATAAAATTAAAAATGCTTTAGGCGAGTCTAGCGACTCCAAGTTAAAAACATTAAGGCCTCAAGAGCTAAATGTGATGAACGCCTAACAACGTTATATCCCGAAGTAGTTGTTGTAAATAGGGAGATAGAGGACAACAATAGAAGGCGGGGTTCAATTAGGTCGCAAATATCAGAAGTTGAGTCGGAATTTGAGATGTATCATAATTCTCAACGACAGACAGATGAAACTGTACAACAGACTGAAACTATACGTGCGAAAAGAGATGAGCTAATTGCTGATAATAATAAGTTAATTGATGATAATGCCGCTCACATTGAAAGAAGAGATGCTTTAACAACACAAATACAAGAGTTAGAAGATAAGAAACAAGAGCTTGGAGATGAAATGGAAATTATAGAAGAAAAATTACCATTGAAAGAAAGGATAAAACTTATCTTTAAAAAATATGGATTCACCGTCTTTGCTATTGTTTCTGCTGTTGGTTTAGTCATTGGGGTCATTATTAATAGTTTAAAATCTGGGTTATCTTCGGTTGCAGCCGGTCTTGGAAAAGGTTTGAAAACAATAGGTGAAAAATTAGCCCAGATATTACCGGGTATGGTAGGAGCAATAGCCTCCTTTATATTTAAAGCTGCTGGGGAGGTTGTCGGCTTTCTTGCTAAACACGCCTGGCTCTTGATAGTGGCTGCTGTTTTGTATGTCGTTGAAAGATATAAAAAGAAATAATATATATGATTCTATACATCAGTAGCGAAGCATTTAAAAAAAACACTTTTCTTCAAGGAGCCAAATAAATCTTTCAGTAAAATAAGGCTGGCGGGCTGTCGATTTATAAACAAAATTTGCAATCTTCCTGAGGCGGGTACGATATGGAATGATAGTGACGTTGTATTGACGAGTTTTTAATAAGGGGAATTACACGGTTGATGGCATTATAACAAGTCTAAATGTGATTAACAAAGGATTTACCATTGTTTTAGTAGGTGAAAAATATAAAATTTTCACTAATATCACGCTTAAGTTAAGTGATAGTATGGCTAAGTTTTTCGGTACAAGCAAAATAATAAAAAGCCCCGGCCCAGCCGTTGAAGTTTTCATAAAACCAATATTGAGCGAAGTTTATGTCAATGCTGATATTGTTGATTCAAATGATGTCTATAGCGACGGTGTTAAGAGCAAGATTTTCTCTTCTATCATTCTAAGCAATCATGAAAGAACTGACTATTGCCCCAATGAATTATACACCAAAACGATAAGTGTTGATTATCTGACCTCTCTTAATTTATGGATTACAGATCATGAAGCCAATATCATTGATAAAAAGTTGTATGATGTTTGCATGTGTTTTAGAAATCGTGTAATATATATGGACTACAATGAGATTTATCCTGATCTAACAACTGGAGAAAACTTTAGATTACACAAAATAAATACAGTTTTATCTCAACTAGGATCAGAAATAAAACATTATGAAAACGTCAGGAAAAAATATGCTAAGATACGCGGAATACTTCATAAAACGGCAGTAGCAGCGGGAACTTTATCGGTAATTTTAACCGGCTCTGGCGTGGCCACTAGTTTGACGGGACCTGGGATCGTTGTTGGCGTTCCTTTATCGGCTGTTGGCGGCCTGTTGGGCTTAATATCAGCTAGTTGTACAGTTTTCACGAAAAAAACTTACTAAAAAAGGTAACAAAACATGAAAATACTATTCAGCTTGCAAAATCAAAAGAGAATAGTATAAGCGGTCTTGTATCAAAAGCCTTGAGTGATAACAAGATTGATGAGAAAGAATTTTGATCTCGTTTATGGGCGAGTTACAGAAATATGAAAAACTAAAGAGTAGCATCCGCAGAAAGCAGAATAATGAATTAAAAAACAATGTTCCAGATCTTCAAAAGAAAGGAGATTGTAGATCAGCTCGTAAATCCAAAGAAGTAACTTTTTCCTTTGATAGAACACCCTATGGATTTATTTATAAACTGAGGTATGATATAAGATGAAGTTTACAGAATTTGTTAAAAAATACCCAAACTATAACACTAGCAGGTTCAGCAATATAAATGGGGATGTTAGGTTTTTATTTAATGGGGATGACTATGACCCCTTTAAAAACGGAAATCTTGTAAAAAACCGTATATGAATTCCCTTCATGGAGAGGTGAGACCCCAAAACCTGAAAATATCCGTGATTTCCTTAATGTTAACACATTCCCAAAAGAATACGTGTTAACAAATAAAAAATATCCAATCCCTGCCGCTGCTGTAGATACAGATGTGAATGATGTGGCGGCAATCTTATCAACACTGAAAATATTTATTACGCCTGGTAAAAGCTTTGATAGCCACCCCAACAAAATATTTTTCAACTAAACCCCGCCATCGGTTTCTACTGTATCTGAGTATAGCTCCTGGCTTGAAGAACCCTAATATGCGTTTTTGGAGCCAACAACTTAACTTTGCTGTATGGTGCGCAACAAGTGGCTGTGGGGTTTCATATGATATGTTGTCTGACACCCAAATTGGATGTTTTTTAAAATTCCATGTGCTTTACACAATTCGGTCGATTCTAAGTCAGCTAGAAGTGCCGCTGCCGTGGGATAATGCCTTTGTTTGGACTGGCACTCGATACAACTCTTCTGCTTTGAATAGACTTTGTAATGAGTTTTGGCGTTTCAAACAATCCCGATTTCCGTTTTAAAGGCGAATCATCTGACAAGTTCAGTTTTCATTATACGAGTCCAAAGGATAAGTCTCTTACGGCATATTATCTTTCCACCCATAAAAGTAGAAGTCAGTATAATTGGTTTGTTCCCCAGTCGTCAAAAGGTCTAACAAAAGCAGGAGTTGCTAGATTAAATAAAAGTATCGAATCCTTTGTTTATTGTGTTTTAGGTAGTCAAGTAAATACAAGATCCACAATACTAGGAGAATTAGGTTCAGCTATAGAGACTCAAAAGGTGTTTTTTACAATTATTTGAAAGTTCTATTATTGAGAGAGATATTTCCAAAAGCATCCAAAGATATCAACTAGCAATTCAAGAAGCGAAAGTGAAACTTGATTTAGCTATTTCACCCGGCTGTTGGTTATTGCCGTCGAATCTTGTAATAAACACTAATTCAATAATTGGATACAACAATAAATTATTAAAAGCAACCGTGAATATGAAGTTTTGGCGTAAATGATATTAATGCTGAAACAAAATCTATTGGTATAAAGCACATAAGCCATTCAAAGACGCAATTACCACATCAACTGGAAATAAAATCAGAATCTGCGAGTAAAAAAAATACTGTGAATAGCTATGTAAAACCCACCCAAACCATCTAATAGCTCACAGTACTAATCTATTGCAACTATAACAATTGGCGCTGCCGGCCTATCTTGGCTTATATTTCGGTAAACACCATCCATTCTGTGAATGCCAAAATATTTTATTACAGTCGAATGTTTTAAAATCGCAATTAAAACATTTGTATTCCCGGTCGCATGGCGTTTGTCTCTTGCTAATATGCAGACTTAATCCTCCCTTTGTTTTAAAAACTCTTTTACACTTCTCGCATAGAAAACCTTTCTTTTTTTTCGTTAACCTCTTTCAAATCCTTATCCATATAGTTAACATATATATCTTCCTAATACTAGCGCACTTTTTTACAAATAGAAATCATTCCATCACTTGTGACCCTTTCTAGCGCGTCTTAAGTAGTAGTAACCCTCAAAATGGTCAAGGGGGTCCTGCCGGGATTTTACTGCGCTAGAGCCCGCCTTTTACTACTACTGCTGGGGAGGGACGGACTGACATTTGGGCTGGGGGGAATTGACATTTGGGCTGGGGGGAACTGACTGACATTTTGGCAGGGAGGGGAACTGACTTTTGGGCAGGGAGGGAAACTGACAACTGACATTTGGGCTGGGAGGGAACTGACTGACATTTGGGCAGGGAGGGGAACTGACTTTTGGGCAGGGAGGGAAACTGACTGACATTTGGGCTGGGAGGGAACTGACTGACATTTGGGCAGGGAGGGGAACTGACTTTTGGGCAGGGAGGGAAACTGACAACTGACATTTGGGCTGGGAGGGAACTGACTGACATTTGGGCAGGGAGGGGAACTGACTGACATTTGGGCAGGGAGGGGAACTGACATTTGGGCAGGGAGGGGAACTGACAACTGACTTTTGGGCTGGGAGGGAACTGACTGACATTTGGGCTGGGGAGAGACGGACCGACATTTGGGCAGGGAGGGGAACTGACTGACATTTGGGTGGGGAGGGGAACTGACTGACATTTGGGCTGGGGGGGGGGCAACTGACTGACATTTGGGCAGGGAGGGGAACTGACTTTTGGGCAGGGAGGGAAACTGACAACTGACATTTGGGCTGGGAGGGAACTGACTGACATTTGGGCAGGGGGGGGAACTGACTGACATTTGGGCAGGGAGGGGAACTGACATTTGGGCATTAGGAGGGGAACTGACATTTGGGCAGGGAGGGGAACTGACAACTGACTTTTGGGCTGGGAGGGAACTGACTGACATTTGGGCTGGGGAGAGACGGACCGACATTTGCGGCAGGGAGGGGAACTGACTGACATTTGGGAGGGGAGGGGAACTGACTGACATTTGGGCAGGGAGGGGAACTGACTGACATTTGGGCAGGGAGGGGAACTGACTGACATTTGGGTGGGGAGGGCAACTGACTGACATTTGGGCTGGGGGGGGACGGACTGACATTTGGGCTGGGGGGGAATTGGGGCTGGGGGGGAACTGACTGACATTTGGGATGGGGGGGGGAACTGACTGACATTTTGGGGAGGGGAACTGACTTTTGGTCAGGGAGGAAACTGACAACTGACATTTGGGCTGGGAGGGAACTGACTGACATTTGGGCAGGGAGGGGAACTGACTTTTGGGCAGGGAGGGAAAACTGACTGACATTTGGGCTTGGGGGAAACTGACTGACATTTGGGCAGGGGAGGGAACTGACTTTTGGGCAGGGAGGGGAAACTGACAACTGACATTTGGGCTGGGAGGGAACTGATCGTGACATTTGGGCAGGAAGGGGAACTGACTGACATTTGGGCAGGGAGGGGAACTGACATTTGGGCAGGGAGGGGAACTGACAACTGACTTTGGGCTGGGAGTGAACTGACTGACATTTGGGTGGGGAGGGGAACTGACTGACATTTGGGATGGGGAGGGGAACTGACTGACATTTGGGTGGGGAGGGGAACCGACAGACATTTGGGCTGGGGAGGGGACGGACTGACATTTGGGTGAAGAGGGGCAACTGACTGACATTTGGGCTGGGGAGGGACGGACTGACATTTGGGCTGGGGGGAAATTGACATTTGGGCTGGGAGGGAACTGACTGACATTTGGGCTGGGGGGGGGAACTGACTGACATTTGGGCAGGGAGGGGAACTGACTGACATTTGGGCGGGGAGGGGGAACTGACATTTGGGCAGGGAGTGAAACGACAACTGACATTTGGGCGGGGAGGGGAACTGACTGACATTTGGGCGGGGAGGGGAACTGACATTTGAGCAGGGAGTGAAACTGACAACTGACATTTGGGCGGGGAGGGGAACTGACTGACATTTGGGCTAGGGAGTGGAAGCTGACTGACATTTTGGCAGGGAGGGGAACTGACATTTGGGCAGGGAGGGGGAACTGACAACTGACTTTTGGGCTGGGAGGGAATCTGAGCTGACATTTGGGCTGGGGAGAGAGACGGACCGACATTTGCGCAGTGAGGGGAACTGACTGATTCATTTGGGAGG